>OX101792.1:9731871-9801871 GCA_944452715.1 Ophion slaviceki
GTGTGTACTTCTTTAGAGAATCTATGTAAGAGGCATCACTTCAAATTTCAAGTCATTTGGATAAAAACTGCCCGAGTTAAGCGTTCTCCCAATTTCAAAAGCTTGGTTTCGAGAAAAAAGCGTTTAAAGTTTCAAAATTGATTTAGTAGCCGCACGACGGTATTGAAGCTCGCATTCGAATTATGCATCGACCCACCGAGGCATTTTGATAGTATGTCGGTCTTCAGACTGGACTAAACGACTTCAAATTGCTACTTTCACCATCTAGGCTATTTCTTGCGTATGGGAACGCTCGGAGGCGCTTCGAAAAATAGGCTCTAAAAATAAATAATTAATAAAATTCGCGTATAATTCCCACTGTGTATTATTCTTGTGATGTTTATACATCATTCGAGCCAATAAGAACGGACAATATTTTTTTTTCTACTCAGGTGTAATGCCTCAATTCACACCCGTAACCACATCATTCAAAAAACAAATATTAACAATTGAGTCACTTACTAATAAAAACTAATAAATCTGTTTTACATCGACTATTTATCGAAGAGCTTCATGATAAAGGCGCGCCGACATCGCGCGGCATTGTACTTTCAAAAAGAAAATCACATTTTCTGAATGAGGTTCAGACACACAGTCATAATTTCTAGAAATGATCGATATCGTATCAGCATCGTATTTCAACCCTACCAGTTGAACTTTGCTCCGTAAAAACGAATAGCGACAATGGAATCGAAAGTTATTAATAACACAAATCAACAGCTGATTTAGTGCCGCAAAACTGTATAATTTTTGTAAATCTTATCTTTATACTGATTTTATTTTAACACTTGATATTGATATTCTACATAAGAACGTGGAAACATACCATTTTTTTGTAAAATCTAATTTGATCGAAAAATTTAAGTTTTGTTAAATATCTTTACATCGGGGAAGCTCCTTTTTCGTGATTTTCTTTCAGTGAAACTTGTCAAGGTAGTCACGCGTCAAACTCCAAACGTAATCAGCCATCATGTGTATGCGCCCATCTTCCCTGATACCTATCTTCCATGATTTTTGTGTCTTGGTAGAAGCAGTCTACTTGCTCTTTACTGAGGGAGCCAAGATTTTCTGCGAAGTTATCTCGATCCTTTATTTTTATATTAAAATAGAAAAAAGCACGTTTCACGAAATCTGTAATCGATTTCTAAATGTTTAAATAACATTCTCGCGATATATAAATGTAACAAAATGCATTAGGGTAGGTCGCTAGCTTGTCTTCGCTTTGCTGCCATCGAGATATCACTGAATTACTAAAAATAGCAAATAAACAAAAAACAAAGAAAACATTGCTTAAATGAACTGCTGACGATACTCACTATGAAATTCAAATTTATTTGAAAACCTTGTCCAGTAACTTGAAATGTAGGTTGGTATAGGTCTCACCAGTAATCTCTTGACAAAAATCACACGAATTTTCCAGCACCAAATTTTTTTCTTCTTGTCTCGTGTAATTTCTCAACAACGATTTTACGAAAATTTCGACAGGCCCTCCAACACCTGGGCACGATTTTTAGTCAAACGGACAAACCCACCATTTTTTTCCGGAAAAATAATATCCAAATGTTCGGGCTCGTTCGCACGCCCGTTTTATATGGGACGAGTTTTAAATGTGAGCGAAACAATTTTGTGATACACGGCCAGCCTATACGTACATACGCTAAAGTGCTTGATTCAATCAAACGACATCTTCACTGCGTGCCCGTATGAGAGCCAAGTGTTTGTTCGAGATAAACAGACAGGTATCTGCAGTATACCCGTGAAATATCACTAAAGTGGGACTGAAGGTATGAAATTGCGCCGATTCCAATTCGTTCCCTTCTCCAGTGTATATTTTCCGAAAAAAACATTTTTGATTACTGCCAACGTACATTCTGAGTCGTTAAATAATGCACGCACGAGCGGAGAGTGTTCTGAAAATAAAAGCATCAGCCGATGTACATATTCGGTCCAATGATCCATTCGCGCCACTCTCGAACATAATCCACAAAAGAGCATTCATTAATGCCAAATAGAAGCATTTTTTTTTAATTCCAGTCACATTTTCGCGACCGTAGGCGCACACGGAATCATTGATTGAAGGCATTTCATATTGTTGCCCGATTGTACGAGGATTCGATAAATTTCCTGGGATTTATTATTATCATTGTTGCTTTTGTCAGGGTTTTCAAAGAAGCAACCAAGTGCTGGGAAATTTAGTGCCAAAGTTGAGGGTCTTTCGAAAGTTCATGCTGAAATTCTCGATCTTCCGAGTCACGCAATGCGAGGGCATCGTATATCAATTAGCGGGATAAGCATTGGCTAATGTACCGTGCGGCACGCAGGCTCCGTTTTTCACGCTGGAACTATTTTCCGTGAACAAGAGCGCAAAACCGCAATTGATTTAACACGCCTTAAATTGCACAATGCGCGTAGTGTTCGAGGACTTCTATGGATATAGATTTATGTCAAAGAGCCTTTTTGATTGCATTTGACAGTGACACATACAGCACTCTTTTGGTCAAATTGCAGAAATTGTCTATCGTTTCGACACAATTTTTTTAATTCCGCAATCGGCAAATTGATCATTATGATATTCAATTTTTAAACGTAGTTTTCTTTTTTTCATAGGCTTGGTGATTATGGAATTGTGAAAATTTACGTAAATGTGATTTCTCGTCGAAACAAAATATTCATCTCAGGTCTCCGTCGTTTCCCGAATTTACTGCGAATATTGCTACAGCGATGAAATTATCAGCGGCAATTTATGCCGAAAGGGAATTGACAATATCTCTCGTAACGCGGTGAAATTTGGCTTCGTATGGTTTTCATCCCCCCGATTTTCGAGGTCTGCCCTGCCGGAAGAAATATGTCAACCTCCCTGGATGAAAGTTGGCATAATATCTCGTCGCATTACTTTGAAAACATGAAGTGTCAAATTGGCAGGTAATTTGTGCACATATTACAATTGCACGTTTTGAACAAAGAAAAATCATGCCAGGTCGAGCGTTTCGCCGATTAATGCTAAGTGCAGCAAAAAAAAGATTTAGACGTGTATATGTCCAATCAAATTTCAACTTCGAAGTATCCGCGAATTTCAATGCCTCGTTTTTCAGTAATAAATAAACAAAAATCGATACAATTTAGCACAGTTTTTCGAGAAAACTTATGAATTTTGCTGTAGTCAATATTTCTCTGAGATTCAAGCGCAACCTTCGAAGTTCCGTAAAAAAATTGACAAAATTCCCTAAACATGTATTTTTCGGACAATGGAAACTCCTCAAGGAAATCCTCCGCCTCGGCCCTCAAGGAAACTTCAAAGTTAAACTTTTATTGGACATATTTACGCCTCGAAAGTTTCTTTGATAAAGTATCCGTTACCATTAAGGGGCTATACCAGTGTGAACGCTGAACATTTGGGTGATTTTCGGGAATTTTTTGGAAGAAAATTACTCAATTAAATGTTTCGGAAAATTAAGAATATATTTGGCTATATTTGACGTATATTACATAATTTTTTCATAGAAAAATATTGAGATCCAAGCGACTTATGCGCTGCCTTCGGAGGCGCTGAAAAAAAGTTCCTCCACTGCAGACATGATTCCCGCCGATTGAGTAGCTGAAACCGAACAAGGAAAAAATGTCGTTGAACTATTAGGTATTTCCTGTACAATGACGTATGATTTTCGAAAAATATCAAAATCGAACAAAATGGCGTAGTTATGAAAAAAACTCTGTTTTCTTGACTATAAAATGGTCGTTTTTTTCAATGCTAAATCGTCAATTTTCATCCAATCAAAAATATCCTACGTCATTGTAGTGTAAATATATTCAAGAGTACTCAGTTCAAATTTCAAGTCAATCGGATAATTGCTCTTTGAGTTACAATGTCAGCAAAATTGAAAAGTCTCATGTCGAGAAAAACGCGTATAAAGAATTAACTATCGATTTTTGCAAGATAAAATGATATTAATATAAATGATATAAATGATAATGATATTCTTGAAAGTATAAACTGTCGAAAAAGGCAACAAAAAAATCGATTTTTTGGAAGTGTCACATTGGTATAGCCCCTTAACCCAAACAAACCCAAACCGTCCACCTTGGAAAATCGAAAAAGACGAAACGTCTTTTCCGATTTTCTATAGTGGTTGACGCCGATACGGTGGTTGGAGAAACTAAGGGACGAAATTACTTCTCAATAGTTTCTTTTTCGTAGTACCTTCCGCTACTATTCACCAGCTGTCAACGGCAGTTTCGATGTTTTAATGTGGCAAATATATATATATATATATATATATATATATATATATATATATAACGCCGCTGGAAATGAAACTTTGAACCCACGGCAGATTCACTTATACCAACTTTTCCCACGAATTCGAAACTTTTACGACGCTCGCCCGCACCGACGCCGCATACTTATAATAGGCATCTCATATCGAGGTATCACGTGGCTTCGCGACAATTAGGAACGAGTTTCCACAAAGTTTGAATTATCCGGTGCAACTTGAAAGAAAAAGAGCACATTGGACTGCTGGAAATCGATTCGACTACGGCCTCGTCACGCGATGCCAAACGGTCAGAATGGTTCTTCGATCTTGGAGCTAACGGAGTGACACTTCGAGGAATTTTTTCACCGTTTAAATGTTTTTTGTTGTTGTGAATATCAGAAATGCAATGAATATAACAACGGCCCCAATGTCAACGCTAATGATAAACGTACTATTCTTTACTTCAATTATACTGTGAGACCATTTTCCCTTGAAAGTACCATATTTGGTGAGGATCGGGAATTAGTTTGGCAAAAAGAAGTAACAAAATATTTTACATATGAATTTTGACTGGAATAACTTGTTTTGGAATTTCACGATTTTTTCTCATATATATCGAAAAAGTTCTGACGTTTATTTATGTTTTTAAGTTTTGCAATGTTTAAAGGCTAATTGTTTTTTCTCGATGAAAGAGCTTTAGGATTGCGTTCTGATGAAAAAAATTGTTAGTCGGTGAGGTGGCATCCGGATGGGTGTAGGTAAGCTGGCATAGGAGTAAGCACCTAAACTTCAAAGCGGTGAAAAAATAAACAAATACATTTTACGAATTAGTTTTTGTTTTAATTGAAAGAAGATCTAGTCTTGTATTTAAATCATGTGCGACAATTTGGAATCTTAATTTCTTTTTAAATAACAAACTAAAAACTACGAAACGGGATTTGCGAACTATTAGGCATACGGGCGGTTAAGAATACGCACGGGGCTCGATAAGAGTACGCAGGGATCAATCGACACATAAATCGAAAATAAAGTTGCCCCCATTTGTTTGTTTGGGTTTGTTTGTAATATGCATCATTTGTGGATAATTCAGATATCGACAAGTGTCACTAAATCATTTTTTCATTTTGAAGCATACTTTCGTTGAAAAATATGAAAAAATTATCAATTATCAATGTCAAGGTTTTTTTTTCTGCTAAAGCGAAAACTATTTTTTTTAATTAATTGCCTCTTTCTATTTAAAATAAAATTCTTTAAAATAGAGTGACCATTTCTATGATTTTTAAAACTAGTCGCATCGTGGGCCCATTTCTCCTCGTATTTTTTTTCGAATAAATTTTTTTTTCAGAAGGCCTTAATCATTTTAATCTCCAATAATGCTATTAATGATTTTGCGATTTCCAATTCCGCTTTGCAAGGCTTCAAACGGCTTATTTTTAATTTGTCCTGAATTAAACGAATATTTTTTTTATACAAAATAATTTTTTATTTACTCCTACACACCTACGCACTCTTATACCAGATGCGAAATTACTTTCGTTTTGAACAATAACCTTAATAAACCGGCGTACGAAATGAACCCAGATAGACAGGCATGATCATCACGCCGTGTATACAATTGATGAAGCAAATTTTACAGCATATTGACTACATGTCATGAAAGCATTTTGATCTCAATATGTCAGAGAGAGAGAGAGAGAGAGAGACAGAAAGACAGAGAGAGACAGAGAGACAGAGAGAGACAGAGAGACAGAGAGACAGAGAGACAGAGAGAGAGAGAGAGAGAGACAGAGAGACAGAGAGACAGAGAGACAGTGAGACAGAGAGACAGAGAGACAGAGAGACAGAGAGACAGAGAGACAAACGAGAGACGAGAGACAGAGAGACAAACGAGAGACGAGAGACGAGAAACGAGAAACGAGAGACGAGAGACGAGAAACGAGAAGCGAGAGACGAGAGACGAGATCAGGAGATGGCGTGGATGCTTCCGGGTGTTACCGTAGTCCCTCAACGGCAACTTTTCGCCAGCAGCGAAGGATGAGATGACGAGGAAGAGCGGACGGATTGCAGAGAGAGAGAGAAAGAGAGAGAGAGAGGATGAGAGAGAGATAGAGTGAGTAAAGAGAACGCTACATGGGGCGGAAGAAATCGCTCTTTATTGTTTTCGTTAGACGCACGTTCGAGTTTTTTCATCTCTTTTTTTTCGACGCCATGCTTCTTCTTCATCCACTTCGTTTTTCTGTCGATCCCGAGTATTCCTGGAGACTTACCCTCGGGGCTGGTACGTCGAAGGAAAGCGATATACTTTCCTTTTAGAATGCGTGGAAAACGCCGAAAGATGAAGGGGAAAAGAAGTCCAGGCAAGTACTGCGAGCAACATGCAGTAATGGAATAGAGACGAACCCTTTGACATAGAAAAACGAGTCTCGGGGAAATATTACGGGGGGGGGGGGGGGGGGGCGTTAAGGCAGAGGAGTCGAGATATAAGGTTCGAGAGGGAATACGGAGGCAAGAACGGTCTGAATATTAGAGAGTCCCATTTCGCAGACTTTCGCACGATTTTCTTCTCGATGTGACGGTGCGGAGCGATCTGAAATTCAGGGATTCGCTCGAGCATCCTTTACTGTTGTTGCCTCCTGGTAGAACCCAAATGGCGAATAATACAGTTACGAAACGCGCGGTGAATAAGACAAATAATCTCATCATAATTGCCATCTTCGCAGTTGCTTTCGCTGCTACTCCATATACGTGCATACTTGCATAATAAAGCCGATGTAGCAAACTGTGAGCAACAAACAGGCTCTCTCCGTCTTGCGCTCCATTTCGTTCATTTGTGCAATCGCTTTGTCAATTCTTTGCTTCAATAATAGCAATTCTTCTTACTGCTGATGTTTTGTAACAAGCGGCTTTATACCTTTAAGAACGATTCTGCGAATCAGAAAAGCGTGAGATGGATGTTCTACTGTGGCGATACCTCAGAAGGTAAAAAATAGGATGTCGATAGTTTTTATTTCTTACGGATCTGTGAGCGTTGATTTGAGTTTATTCGAGCTTTTTTGGGTTCGCCTGGGTTCAGTCGAGTTCGTTTGGCTTGATTTGGCTAGAAAAATGGATCCCCGGGTCTGGGGTTAGCTCCGTTTCTAATTCTAGATTCGTGGGGGCTTGCTTGCGTTCGTGTGGATTTCATCTGGTGCGTTCAAGTTCATGAGGGTTGATGTAGGTCCAAAAATGGAACACCAGGTTTTTTAGGTTGACTTCGTAGCTAGTTCTAGTTTTGTATGAGTTTACTTGCGTTCGTGAGGATTTGATCTGGTGGGTTCGAGTTCATTTGGGTCGATGTAGTTCCTGAAATGGATGACCAGGATCAAGGTTAACTTGGTAACTAATGCTAGATTCGTATGGGCTTGCTTGCGATAATGTGGATTCGATCTGGTGCGTTCGAGTGCTTTTAAGTTGATGCAGGTCCAAAAATGGATCACCAGGTTTTAAGGTTGATTTCGTAGCTAGTTCCAGATTTGTACGAGTTTACTTGCGTTCGTGAGGATTTGATCTGGTGCGCTCGAGTTCATTTGGGTTGATGTATAGTAGGTCCAAAAATGGAACACCAGGTTTTTGAGGCTTCGCAGCTAGTTGTAGATTTGTATGAGTTTGCTTGCGTTCGTGACGGTTTAATGTGGTGCGTTCGAGTTCATTAGGATTGATGTAGTTCCTAAAATGGTCCACCAGGATGAAGGTTAACTTGATAACTAATGCTAGATTCGTATGGGCTTGCTTGCGATTATGTGGATTTGATCTGGTGCGTTCGAGTTCATTTGGGTTGATGCAGGTCCAAAAATAGATTACCAGGTTTTTAAGGTTCACTTCGTAGATATTTCCGGATTTGTACGAGTTTACTTGCGTTCGTGTGAATTTCATCTGGTGCGTTCGAGTTCAATTGGGTTGAGGTCGAAAATGGATCACCGAGACTAGCGTTAAATTTACAACTAGTTACAGATTCCTATGGGCTCGTTTGCATCCATACAGGTTCGTTTTCGCATGCAAATGGTCCCTCGCCCACTGCGATTAACATCCCACGTAGAAATTTCGATGGCGCCCGATGCAGGGCGCGTTCAGTTTGCATGACTGCCTTGGTAGGGTACTTATAAGGCAGCCTGAAGGCGCCCTGCTAGAAAATGTCTGTGTCACATATGGGCTTTACCTGGTTGCCTGATGAGGCCCTTATCGGGTTGCCGCATCGGGCCCTTATGCGGTTGCCTCATCAGGCGTTGATAATATTGCCTGATCAGGTCATTATAATACGCCTTAACGCAGCCCGAGCACATACGGACTCTACAATCAATTTTAAATCCTAGTATAGTATTCAAATCCTAGTATTTGTCAGCATATTTTTTTTAAACATGGTTTGAAAAAATGAAATTGTATAACTTTAATAACTGCACTATATTACTTAAGTAGTATTATTTCACGGTATAATTATACTATACTATTATACTTTAAGTTTATAATACTTCATAGTTATATTACTTTGAGTAATATAATTGTACGGTACGGCACCAGTTTTATGTTGTAGTATTTTTATTCCGAGTCGTGCGGTTGCGTTCCCAATCCTTGGCATTGTCGATCACGCTTCCTACGGCTTGCTCAAAATCTTTTGTACAGATCGGAGCTGCGTTCTCGGTGTTAGAATGTTTTGTTATGATGACTCCTATACAATTAACATCGTGCTATAGGTGATTCTTATATACATACAGTTAATTCCTTCATTACGTGTTACGCATATGATTGCTCCGCCCCCAATACCTTGAGGGTATGGATAACACGTTAAATACCTATAAACACGGTTAGGTTATACGTACCTTGTTCCCACGACGATGACACTTTCTTATTTATGATCCAAGATTTACAAAACAAGAGGTTATGTGCGTCTATGGACTGCTGAGGCAGTTATAGGGCAAGCCTGTTTATGGCCTCATCAGGGAAAGCCTCGGTAGGGCCTTATCAGGGAAAGCTTTTGTAGGGACTTATCAGGGAAAGCCTTGGTTGGATCTTATCAGGGTCGACCTTAGTGGGGCCATTTTAGTATTGCCTGATTCCGGGCCTACATACTTCCGGCCCGATTGGGGCAGAATCAGGATGTCCTTAATAGGTGTTACCCGTATCACACACGGATCATGGCCTGATCCCGATCAGGCTAACCCTAAGGAATTTCTACGCAGGATAACCGAACTACTTTCGGATTCTCATCGACTTGTTTCCCTTCGTTTGGGTTTATTCGAATTCACCGGAGCTTTTACAGGTTTGTTTAAGTTCCTTAGGGATCATCATTTAGTTGCGCAAACGAAATTCTACCAAAGGTCAAAACTACAGGCGCAAGTAGTCCGCGGGAGTCCTCTTTCAAAATATGCCTCTGAAGGAAAACGCCAATCAATGCCGAAATCGTTTCTGCATCCATGAGCGCATAATTTAGAAGCGATTTTACATACCGTTGCTTTTGTATTTAGTGATCACCGCTCGTGATCATCGTGTGTACCGTATATACTTCAATAACCTTGGCTTTGCTGCCGTGAGCGTGAATTCGAGGCTCTTTTAGGCTATAACACGAACGGCGGAAACAACAGTCTCTCGTGCTTGACCAGTGCGCGTGTGCAAGCTCGCTCCACGTGCTGGAATGAACTTGCACTTAGGCGACGCATTGTCCTACATGCGGCTAGGAACGGGCTCGGTAAACACGGCAAAGAAAAAAAATGTCGGGCATTGTCATCCACTTGATATGATATGGGTGCGGAGGCGTCCGATGAAACGTCCTCGGCAAGCTTTTTTATCCGACGGTTTTTTTTTGCTTTCCCGTATCTCCAGCTCGGCTTGTTGTCGGAGATAAATTAGCAGGTCGGAGGGTTCTAGACACCGCGTAGACGCGGGGTTTTCGGTACCACGACAGGCGCGGAAAGCCTGCGAGGATTTTATAGTAGCAACAGCAATCGCGCGTGTATGGTGAACAATTGTAATCCCGGAGTGACACAGCCATAGCAGTCTTTAGCTAATTAGCTACTGCAACCGAGATCCATCTGCCCCCACCGCTTCATACAGACACGCACAAAGAGCGCTTGAAGGGTTGAGAAAACAGCCCAACCTGAATAGCCGCGTTGAGATTGCCAGGCGATGTAGATTTGCAGCAGATGGATGATGTTCGTCGACGATATGGCGAACAATTCGGGATAAACGGAACGAGGTGATTGCCTGCAAAGCAGGACGGAACAGAAAATTCGGTCACTCGTAATTTTATAAGTTACTTATAAGTCGGATAATTTTGAACCTTCAATAATAGACAAATAATCCATTTCTAGGTACCGGAGTTTCCAATTACAGGAACTTTTGGCACTTTCCGCTTCAAACATTCGAATGTTCCTCAGCTGTTTGATACCAAAAAAAACCATGTAAAAATCTCCGGATTCGTAAATGGACTCAATGTTCGGAATATATATAGGTATTTTCTTCGGTTTGTTTTCAACCCCTATTTCTAAAAGAATTTCTTGATAGTTGTATAATCATCAACTAATCTGATTCCATTAAACCTAATTGTATTGTAACTCGTCTTTTAACGCTCTTTTTCGTCGGGGAGGGACATTCACTAACGGGCGCTGGTATGGTGAATAAGGCAAAGCATAAAAATGGACTTATTACTTCAGCGAGTGAGTGAATCACTGTCGCGATCATCCTGCCGTACTCTCGATGAGGAACATGATTCGGGAGTGCGCGGAATGTGCAGCTCTCCGGCCTGCAGAAATATAATTGACGCGAGAGCGTCATGCATCCCCGAGAGAACGAGAGAGAGAGGAAGATGGTTTATAACAATGGGTAATCCGAGCATTCAGGTTATAATACTCTGCACCATACGATCGTTCGAGAGCCGATTCCAAGCCGTTTCCCGCGCCACCGTGTACCATTGTTCCATGTATACATCGACACACACGCGCACACACACACACACACACACACACACACACACACACACACACACACACACACACACACACACACACACACACACACACACACACACACACACACACACACACACACACACACACACACACAACGCATACACACAGGTATATAATATGAACACGCGGTTCTATTTCTACATTGTGCTAACGCTTCTATATCACTACATCGCGAGCTTGTCATACGAGACCAAACTTCGCGAGTGCGTTTTTCGTATATGTTAAAAAAGCACCAAAAATGACGTGCAAAAATTACACATTCAAATGAAAAGTAAAACGTAGTACATGTTGGTTAAAAATTTTGCAAATGTGGTCAACTACAATTAGGAATTATTCCCAATATTACTCTGTATATTTGATATTATATTTGTACTTGACCGAGGTGATGAAAAACTTCGTCCTATTTTTGCCGTACCATCTTGCGCCAAAAAGCAAAATTAATTTTCCGTCAACTTATTAGGAAAAAAAGTTGGGACCGCAAATTTTAATGGGGAAGCAGGTTTGAAAATACAAAACAAGATACCTTCCTGATTTAATAAATTGATAGTGGGAACTGTTGAATATTTGAAACTTCCGACGAGAAGAGAATAACGACTGTTTTCCCATCCAGGAGAACGAAAAAACGACTTCTTTTCTTCTAGTCAAATACTTGTACGGGGCTCTAAAATGTTAAAAATTGAGTCGAAACGAAAATATTGGGTCGGTTGTTACAGGATTCTTTTGTTTCCAATCGAGAGAAAATGAACAATAACTGCTCGTCGAACTTCATTGAAAGCCCTATGCTCGATTGGATGATGATGAAAGAGTTTTTTTGTCTATGGGGCGAAAAACTGGCCAAAACAGTCTTCTTTTACAGCACGTACAATTAGAATAGCTCGCGGAAAGAGGCCAATTGATGTCGACCATCCAATATGCATATTTCTACAGCGGGTTTTGTAGGTTCGGTGCATTCATTTCGAATGAATGGGAATGACGCGTGTAACAAGTGTTCTTGGCAACGATCAATCGGTCGCACAACGGCCTTCGATATTGGCATTCAATAAGTCACAATATTTGTTTCGGAAATTCAAGCTCCGCGATACAACGTTGGTAGTTGATTTTTTTAGGAATTGCTCTTCGACCGACGAATACTTTTTAAAAAGTTTTCTCCATAGGATTCTACTCCCGTGCTGAATATGTTTGAAGAACTTCCCAAGTGCTGTAATTACAGTCAAGAATTACAGAGAAGGTTTTCGGTGTTCATTACTGTCGAGTACAGTCAGCCATGGCTGGAAAAAAATAAGCTTAAGCTTATTAAATCCCTCATTGGGGGATGCCAACAAATTACTTATTGAAAAACTGGAATGTAGGCCATTTTAAGAATTATTTACTCCATCGAACTAACGAATACTCGGGATTATAACACTTTTTGGTATTTCATCTTAACATTTTGTTGGCTCACTGTTAAACGGGGTCAGCCCATGTGACAGCTATTTTTTCGCTTGATTGGGATTTTTTTATGAACCATTAAAACGCACTATCTTTGATTTTTTTACAACGCATTTATTGACATTTTTACGGTCTCTTAGCATTTTGTAAAAACAAAAATAACGAGTTGAATCGACTTTACCCTGTTCGAAGACCCTCATGTGTAAAAAAAAGTACGTTGACGGCTGCCATGATTCCGGAGGTTTTGCTCATCTGAAATAAAAATAATCAAACGGCATTGTAATTTGTAAACCTTAGGCAATCGCCGGAACTCGAGTAACGTAAAAATATCAAAAATTGAATTTTTTGCACGGTTTCAATAGTTAAGTTACAAGTTTTGTCATTTTTTGCTACTTTTTTCAGCTTCTAAAAACTATGACAGATATAAGAAATATTCTAGTTCGGGTGAGAACTACATATGTACTGACTATACCATAAAAATTTGAGCGATATCCATTAAATAGTTTTTGAGATATGGAAGTCAACATGAAAATTAGTTTTGAAACAAACGCGTTTAAAACTTCAAGTAGGATGCACACAAAGAAAACGTTGACTCACCATTAGTCTGCTATGTCGGATTGAGGATGTAGCATGCACACATTTCTTTCGATTTTTTGGACCTGTCGCATGGGATTAGCGCCATAACGAAACATTTCGTCAAACCAAGCAATTTTTTTTGCTGTGGATTAGAATTAACGCCATTATTATTTGCCAATATATCTTATTTCTCCAGAAACATTCCGCATGAATATTTAACAAATTGATCGTTTGTACTCGTTAAAAATATATCTTCACATTTTGAATCAAGGTTCTCAAGAGGCTATACCAGTGTGAACGCTGAAAATTTGGGTGATTTTCGGGAATTTTTTGGAAGAAAATTACTCAATTTATTGCTTCGTAAAATTAAGAATATATTTGGCTATATTTGACCTATGTTACATAATTTGTTTATAGAAAAATATTGAGATCCAAGCGACTTATGCGCTGCCTTCGGAGGCGCCGAAAAAAACGTTCCTCCACTGCTGACATGATTCCGGCCGATTGAGTAGCTGAAACGGAAAATGGAAAAAATGTCGTTGAACTGGAAGGTATTTCCTGTACAATGACGGAGAATTTTCGAAAAATATCAAAATCGAACAAAATGGCGTAGTTATGAAAAAAGTCTGTTTTCTCGCCTATAAAATGGTCGTTTTTTCAATGCCAAATCGTCAATTTTCATCCAATCAAAAATATCCTAAGTCATTGTAGAGTAAATATTTTTAAGAGTACTCAGTTCAAATTTCAAGTCAATCGGATAATTGCTCTTTGAGTTACAATGTCAGCAAATTTGAAAAACGCGTTTAAAGATGTAGCTATCGATTTTTACAAGATAACATGATTAGAGATACGGCCTTGAAATTTTTACAGGATATTCTTGAAAGTATAAACTGTCGAAAAAGGCACAAAAAAATCGATTTTTTGAAAGTGTCACACTGGTATAGCCCCTTAAGTTCGTCCACGAGCTATTTCCTCATTCACGTCCGATCGATTCATCCCTTTATTTCTCACTGATAATACGCTTGATCCTCCTTTTACCTCCCGTGTTCCGACGATCGTATTTTACAATATATAGCTAGGAAGCTAAACAGATTTAAGCACCGTGCACTCAATCTCGTTCTCTCGCGATTGCGTCCAGGTTGACGTTGTTTCGTAATCAGGCGCCGTGTCTGTGGCGGATATCCGTATCCTTCGGTTTTCCTCCTCACGTTTTGCAACCCCCTTCGCATCGATACTACCCTCCCATATGCAGGAGCTGTCTCGCTCGCGCTTCCATTCTCTAATGGCTTTGTTAACGGCACGTTGCCTGCGGGCCCCCACTTGGGATTGTTAGAGAAGGAGAGAAAGGGAGTGAGAGAGGGAGACAGACAGACAGAGACAGCGGCTGAGGGAAAGAGAGTAGAAGAAAGAAGGAGAGAGAAAGAGAGAGAGAGAGAGAGAGAGAGAGAGTCCTCGTATATGATGTAATCGGGGCCCGATATTACCAGTGGTAAGCGGGTTCGAAAGGCTCTCTCAAGTACCACTCGGCCGCACAGCATCCCCGTTGAAGAGCCATCGTCTCGTTCGGCGTCGCCCGTCCAAGCGATATATCTATAGGAGTTTGCTTATGATGAGACTGGCGTCCAAATGAATATTTTAATATATATGTGTAATCCAGACACACACGCATGCACGTATTAGTCCAGTAAAAGAGACGAAAACTCAGTATTTTTTAGCGTAGAATATGAATTTTTGACTGAAGGTAGATGGTTGCATACTGAAAGTAACCCCAATAAAATCTTGCCCCTCAACTCGCCCGAACCCTAAGAAATAGGAATTGAAAACTTAAAAATCGCCGTATCTGGATCATTAATAGCCCGATCAAAAAAGGTTTTGAACAAAAGTTGCTTGGAATAATAAAATTCGTATAAAGTTATCTAACCCCCTATCATTGAAAATAGCGGCACAAAAACTATTCGAAAATTGGGGGTTGATGCGTGTGCGAGCGGAGTAGACTTATCGCTGCGTCCTTGTCTGGGTCAGTGGTGCTCTCGTGTTTTTGTGCCGCTATTTTCAAAGATAGGGGATTGGACGCCGGACAACTTTATACGTATTTGATCATTCCAAACAACTTTTGTTTGAAACATTTTTTGATCGGGCCATTAATTATCGAGATACGGCGATTTTTAAGTTTTCAACCGCTATTTCTTAGGGTTGGGGCGAGTTGAGAGGTAATATTTTATTGGGGTTACTGTCAGTGTGCAACCATCTACCTTGAGTAAAAAATTCACATTCTACGCTGAAAAGAGCTGGGTTTTCGTCTCTTTTACTGGACTATGTGTCCGAAGTTTCGTTTGTGCGTATTTCGGGAAGGGATTACGGGGTCATATCTTATTAAAAGTTATGGCGGACGTTCACGCAAAAAAATTCCCAAAATTTCTACAAATGGGTTATGCATCACACACCTTAGTTTTATCTTGAAAAAAAGATTGCAAAAGACACGACACTTTCACGATATTGATTAGATGGTCGGATGTTTCGTTGTAGAATGAAACATTCATATATAATTGAACAATGAAACAATGTTTTTATATATCCAAAAATTCATGTGGTGTATGACAAGAGCATCACTTAGCCTTAAATATTGGAATAAAAGAAAGATCTTTGTTAATTAAGTAAATATTTTTTATTCTCGAATGCAAGACTGCCTCAACCACAGGCAAATTCCTCAGCGCAAGGAAACCCAAGATGAACGCGATCGTTTCTCATCGCGTCGCAGCTGACGAACGATATTTTTATCCTACCCTGTCATTATCATCGTCCTTTTACTTTTGTTTCGTGATGAAAGTTCCTGTTGCATCCTTCAATTTTTTTTAGATTTGCACCTCGTTTTACGTAGGCGCCGACGCTCAATACGAAAGAAAGAATTTCACGTGCCCTGTGAACAACGACGACCCGGGGCAACCTTTTCCTGGTCGATCATTCCACTTCACGTCGATTCACTCGTCCGCGCTTCTCTGAACACTGAGAAATATACGAACCAAGAGCAATCGATATTTCCGGATTGATGAAAAATATATGTGAATATACGAGGAGAATAAATTTTTATCACGGGGCAACCGAGAGGCTCATATTTATTTTACCTCCTAAATTTATTCGACGCGCTCGAAAATATTGTCTCTTCCCATAACCTTTTTCGGCATGTACATCTTTGCCTCGCTACCACTGCTTGCTTACGTTTTCCTTACGTTGCTACATAACTTCACGCTTGTATATCTGTATATCTAGCACACATCAAATGTGTGGCGAGGACAGTTGCCGACAACACAACACTTACAATATTCATATACTGGGTGTCTCGTTGTGCTTGAAACATCGAAATGACTCCAGAATAGCCCCGCACACTGCGACCTCTATTATCGGCATAGCGCACAGTTCATCCAGCCTAAGACAAAAAAACCCAGTTTATATTTCAGTCAAGTTGTGGTGAATTTTGTAAACCATATTAGTCAATACACGACGCCAAGCAGTTAAGAGGAGGTACCTGAGTAAACGACGAGAAAAACAGGTAAACTTCGGGAATTTTTATCTCGAAAACTAATGTTTCGATTGGATCCGGTTTTTTTTATTATTGGAACATATGTACATTGAGGTATGTTTAGGATTTTTTAAAAATAAAGTCGTTGTCTGGAAGCGATGCAAACGCGATTATCTCGAAACATAGTTTCCAAAGTCGGTGCCAGATGTATCTCGAAAACGGCTTGTCCAATTGTGTCCAAATTTGGATACAATATTCTTGGATAGTTTTTATCGTTCGCCACGTAGGGGTTTTTCATTTGATTGAACCATTCTGTTTCTATGCAATGTGTATGCAATCCAAAATCGTCGGAAATTGCGAACTAAAAACGAATGTTAAATTAAAACGGTCGCAATTCCCTCAAAAAAGAAAATTTTAAAAAAATTCCTTAACATACCTCAATGTACATATTTTCCAATAAAAAAAAACCCGGATCCAATCGAAATATTAGTTTTTGAGATCAAAATTCCCGAAGTTTACCTGTTTTTCTCGCCGTTTACTCAGGTACCTCCCCTTAACAATCTGTGGTTTAGCGTCCTTAGCAAGTTATGACTACACTCATTAAGGTCTTCGGAATGTAAATAAAAATTGATTAATTATCATTCAACATTTGTTGTTCGTGCAAATTCTACTATACCGAAAGTTTTACATACTTTCGAAAACCAATTGCGGAGATCACAGGTCAAGGTATGTTCCTTAAAATATTGTTATAAATAAGTCTTTGAATTGTTTCTACCGTGGTTTACAAATCCTGGAACTCACTGTGCAAAATTTAGTGCACCTTGTTGTATTGTTAAACTTTGATGATGGTTTGAGAAAAAGTGTCAAAAAGTGTTTTTGGATGTTTGCTTATATTTATTTCTACATTAATATAGATTCATATTTACATTCATTGTTTTGCGTCTGCTTGCGAATGTTTGTTTACATTGTTTTTCCAGAGAGGCAGTTTCATCAAAACCTCCGAACTAATATTAAATAAAACACCCAATTTTCAATCATATTTGTTCTGTATTGCAACTCTAACAATATTCTGACAAATTTCACGAAGAAACAACAAAAGCAAGTCACATCTGTAAATGCCCGAAAATAGACTCAAACTAAGACCTCATGAAAATACTTCTGATTACTTCTGAACCACTAATATTCAGCGAACGAAAAATAATAACTAAGAAGGAGGTTAAAACAGATAAAGAGTTATACTTTTTTGACCATTCCCTCATACATTCGATGCAGTGGTGCAGTGGTGGGACCAGCTCCGCTCCACACTTGCAAGAACTGCTCTACCATGCACTCAAGCAGACTCTGCGCAGGTGACGTAGCTGATAGCAGTACCCCTCAAAGCCCTCTCTCATTCTTCTTTTTTCACTTTGGTGGGGCTCGAGCTTTGGGGACGTTTCCACTTTGCCTCTGGGTATCCTTGTCGGCCAATCTGCTAGAATGTCTTGAGTGGGGAATGATAGCTTACAATAGCCGAAAACTTGAACGTCGGTAAAAGATCTCGGCACTTTTTCATTTGTTTTTTTTTTTAATTAATCAATTAATTTATTTATTTTCTGGGTTTCGAAGTTAGACCTCTTTATTTAAAAATATATTTATCACTTATGTCAATTGCGTTATTAGTGTTTATTAATCTATATACGCTTTTTTATTCTAATTGTTTTAATGAGATATATGCATTTTGATAGATATTATATTGTTTTCTTTTAGGACCACCTTTGACCTTCTTCCTCCTGTTTCACTCATATTATCATGAGTGGGTTGAATGATTCCCATAAAAACCATAGCCTAGTCCTTCCATCTCTGCTCATTTTCCGTAAGGAAAATCAACTGAGCGAGAACGTTGTGCCACTGTTTAATTTTTGTTAACGCCGCCACTGTTTAGTGGCGGCTGCCGTATCTTATTGTATAGCATGTTTCGAGCCTCACGCTAGGACCTGGCGCTTCTCCCACTATGCACTGCACCGATCGATATATGGCAGACAGTGGGGGGCTGTTGCATCTATCGTCCCGATAATAGAGGTCGCAGTGTAAATAGTAAATCACGAGACCCGTATTGAGTAGATTTAAACGAGGAGAGAAATGCCAAGATTATTTTATTTATTAGCGAACGTTTTTAAAGTGAATGCATTTTTCATTCACCATTCATCCATTTTCTCTTCTAATGGAAACCTAAATATTTTAAAGAAAGAAGGTTATTTTTTACAATGTTTTTTATTTCACCATTATTTTTGGACATGCCATGAACTTTTTTTTAAAAACAGTTCGGTGTATTAATTTATATTTAGAACTCCACAATTTAGAAAATCTTATGTATTAAGCGGTCTTCTCACTGTAAACTCTAAAAATTGTTATTTTCATGATTTTTTTAAATAAGTTTATATTATAGATATTGATATAAAAGTTGTTACACTTAACAAATACACTTTCGAAATACATAACAATTTAAAAAAATGTATTTATGTAACCCAAACAAACTTTAAACGCGTTTTTCTCGAAACAACGTTTTTCGACGGCTTGTTGATAAAACCTTCGAAACTACTGAACCGATCCTTATGAAATTTTAAACACATATTCTTTACAACTATAGCTATAGCGCATATTAATGATTTTATTAAATTTTGATATTTACCATTTTTTTTGCCAAAAACAGTGAAACAAAACCTCGTTTTTTCGAAAAATGTCCGCCATTTTGTTATTTTGCATATATCAAAAATCGTATGATATGCGCTATAACCATTAACATACTCAATCTAAAACCGTTTGATTTTTTTTTGCTTCGGATGATCCATCTCCGAGATTTCGTCAACAGCGCAGACCTACAATTTTTTTAGGACATTTTTAAAACTACCATTTTCATCTATAAATAGTGACTTAAACAAAAAAAAATTTTAATGTTTTTCGAAAGTGTATTAATTAAGTGTAACAACTTTTATATCAATATCTATAATATAAACCTATCAAAAAATTCATGAAAATAGCCTTTTGTTAGCATCTAAAGTGCAAAGATCCCTTAACAATTTGGGGCAAATAAACTTATGTACTAAAGATACTGCGCAAATAAAAAAAAATGTTTTCCCCAAAATTTACTATTTTTTACGAAGAATAAGATGCGGCTATAAAAATATAGGTTTTTGGTTATTCCGATGTCTTAAGGTAGTATTCTCGTTAAGAGTGCTGGCTTGGAGATATTAGGATGCCCAGTATAGGAGGTATTAGGATAGAATAACTAAAAAAATTAATACATACATTTATTCATCCTTCAAGCATATGTACAAATTGAAAAAAAAATGTTTTATCATGTACTTTTATACGTTCGTTTGGAACGGTGCGCGCAAAACACCCCCCATGGCGACCAGTATTATGGACGTTGTATAAATCTAAAAAAAAACCAAACATTCCGAATCTGTATAAGTGTCGTGATGTTTGGTACCGGATTCAACAGAACAATTCTTTTTTTACAAAATGGCGGCATGCTAAACTTCGATTATCATTTTTTTCTATTTTTCTGAACATCTAACGCGTTATATATATCAAAAAAATTATTGCGACTCAATTCTGTTACCAACGTTGAAAGACAGTCCACTGAAGGTGTATGCCAAATATGGGCTCAATCGACCAACTGCTCATCGAGATATCGTGGTTGCCGATTTAAAAAGCACAGTTTCGAGAAAAACGCGTTTAAAGTCGCCGCGTTTCGACTGCCCTCGCCGAGCGTGCTCTTTACATTTCTATAACTCGGTTAATATTATGAGTATCATTAAAGCGTTTTCACATACATATTCAGAAAAGTCTGTAGAATAATTAAAATAAATTTGAAAAAAAAAACAATTTTTTCAAATCGAGAGACAACTATACTAAGATAAATGGCACACATTGTATATATAAACTACATACCAATACCTATATGTGATGGTATATTCTTGAAGTGCTGGGTTCGATGCAAGCCGGTGGCGTTCCTGGCGAACGCTTACGGCTGGATCATTGCCTCATGTGCTCGCGGTAAACCCTTTTTTCCATCTCCGTTATCGTTCTCTCTTTTCCGCCATACACTTGGTTGCCTCTTCGTCATCCTAGTCCTTTACCGGCCCTCTTGTCCTCCATTTCTATTTTACCGCTCTGTGAACTTTCCATATCATCGTGGCGGTCGTTTCGTCGCGATTATACGATTTCTTTAGCCCGTGCGTTTCCGCCCCAAGTGTATCAATGGATCGGGTATAGGAAACATTTGATGCGAAATGTTGCACGATATTTCCGATGCCTGCCCCAAGTTCTGGCTTGTGGCACGAGGACTCGAATGGTATTGAAGTTTGCATCGTTGGAATGCAACGAAAATATATTTTTCCATGTTGCCCAATTTTTTTGGCACATTTAGCCTACATAAATTACCGGGACATTTTTAAATATCCTTACTGGGATCCATAAACTCAATCTGTAAAAAAGAGTTTAGAAAGTAATAATAATAAAGCAAGGGAGAAATGAAAAACGTATTTTTGTTGCATTCTAACTAGACCTTGGACTATTGGAGTTTTTTTTTCTAATACCGGTATTATATCGATATTATGAATTTGTAATACCGTATTTCGATATTTTTCAATATTTCTGTAAAACCTTGATTTTAAGACGTTAGGAGGTGGAAAATATAGATGGTAGTTGTAGAAATAATAGTGTATAGATAAGTGAAACCACAGTACTTATTAACCCTTCATTGACGCACTTATACTTGGCGATGGTTTGACACATTGGGTCAACTTGACGCAGATAGTACTTCATTCACCTGCCGTTAACAATCCTTCGGTCGGTTTTTACAGAAAAAAATCAGGGATACATTTCAAGCATTTTTAAATATGTTTTTGCATAATTAAAATTAGAAAAATTTCAAGCTGTTCAAAATGATTTAAAAAATGCAATTTTGCTAAGCTGAGCATTTTATTCAAATTTGTCCGGGTCAAACTGACCCAGTGTGTCAATGTAGGGTTAAAATCACAGTCTAGTGAGATCAGAATTTATTATACATTTATAAGCATAGTCTGTTATGTTCTTAAATATATTCAGCACACCTTAAAATAAATAAACAAAAATTAGTAACTTTTATGCCAGACAAATAAGTATTATACAAGCAAAATTAAAAACAGCACCTTTTATGCCAGTCTGCATAGTAGTAGCTACCAGAATGCAAACAAACGGCATAGCTTGTACCACGCAGGCAGCAGTATGGTCATTTTCATTAAGCGGATCGAAATTGTTGAAACAATGGCCGCAAAACCAGACGGCATCTAGAGTTGCCCCCAAGTAAAGTAGATAATAGAATTTTAAGGCGGTTAAACGTAAACAAAACAAGTAAACGTAACTTAAATGGAAATAATAACAATTATAATGACATTTTAATCTTTTTAACTCCTATACCAAAATACCGGTATTATTCGAGTCCAATATCGGTTTATCAATAAGGTACATGGTAGATGGTATCAGTAATCATCACCTTAACCAGATCGCTTGACTGTGCAAAATTATATAGCTCAACTAGGAAAGTGAGTAGAAGTTATTTTAAGTCGTTCTTAATCAGTATTTTCATTACAAAGAAGAAGGTCGTTGTGAAATTCCCGTGCCTGGTGTAGTTTTCGAGAAAATATTTCGTAAAGGTTATAAGATGCTATTATATGAGTCATCGTCATGCCGCCATGACAGTTGGTCTGGTAATCGTCATGGGAACGTCCCACTAATCGTCACATGCGTGCAAACTACTTTGAGGCTTTATATACCTTTGAAATAATTTTTTTTTTCTTTATTGACTTAAATTGTGTATAAACATGTCGAAAATAATATGCAAAAGTTATTTTAGGTGGACATTTTTTGAAGACATGTAGAAAATGGTTTTAAAAATCTAAACGCGTTTTTCATCAAGAAATGTTTTCAAAATCGGGCAGACTCGTATGTCCTGCATTTTTTGATCGATTGAGTACACATTTCAACTATGACTTCTTAGATACATTTTATAGGGATATACACACGATTTTTATAATCGTTTAACAATTGTCATTTTTGGAAACGAACAAAGGCCGTTGTTTCAGTTGACAATGGGACTTTCTTAAAAATCGGGCTAGATGTACAAAAATAAATCTTTTATAATAATCGTGTGTACTTCGATAGCAAAACTCATGTAGATTACGGGGAAAAGAAAATTTTTCTGGGTGCACATGTGCGACTCCAACGAGTCCGCTCGTTGGACGTACCTACAAAAATGTGAAATAAACCCTCTAAACCTCGTTTTGATTGATTTATTAGTATTTTTCAAAAATTCCAAAAAGCCTTGTTTTCCGACCATCCAAAAGTATATAAGACTTTGTTGACTCGATTATGTCTGCATATAGAACGGCAGAATAATGTTTACGCACTCTGTCACAAACTTTATGATTTTTATTAAAACATTTAATAAAGAGTTTAAAACATAAATTTCTCTTCCATGGAACTTTATTAAGTTGAAAAATAAAACTAATTATTGCCTATTACGTCAGAATTATAATTTTTATGTATTTGTAGTAATTATAAACAACTATTTTTTCATAAAATAATTTTTAATATTGTTTCGATCGAGTGCTGTTCACCTATGTTCAAGACATACCCAGTTATCGACGTGGTCACGACCCAGTAATCGACAACATTTATTTATATGTATATCTTTTTACTATCGCGAATATGTGTATGACGATTACTGGTCCGTGGATCCTTCAGACAATGCCAATTACGGACCCAATATGTATTTTCTGATTTTCTATAAACTAATATTCGATTCGTAAGACTCTTTTTTGCTAACATTGACCCAGTTTTCGACAGCCGTGGCGATTAATCGGCAGAGTGTTTATGTTGCTGAACCGGTAATCGTCAAATATGAAAATTCGTTGAAATTAACATAAAACTATCATTTTTTATACTGAACGCAAAACTAAAATCCTTGTTAATCACGTGAAGGAAAACTTACTTCACGCAAGTCCACAGGCATTCTCAAATCACCCGAGATGTGACATGGTTCACGTTAACCTCCTAATAAAGGATTTGGCCGAAATGACAGCTAGACGTCGTAGCGGAATATATTTAATTGATTATTCTTTTATAGGTATGCTTACGGGTGTGAAGTGTAATACAACATAGTAAATACCCCCTGAAAGCTAATATACCACAGATCTGCACGAAGGACTGATTTTTATCTCAAAATACTTATTTTATGCGTAAACATGACGATCACTAGGACCCTGACGGCCACTGGGCCGGCTACCTTATCCATGCTCTAATTCTAACGATGCAAACGTCAACACCATCGACTCGAAGGGTTGCGCAGGACCGCAAGTCAGCTGCATATTTAAAGACTAGGGATGTTGAAACCAGCTCGTCTCCGCGTCGTATCGCATTCTCGTGTACATACGAAAAGTGCTCAATGCATACGAATGAGGACCAATGAAAACAGACGTGATGATCACATGCAAATGATATATAAATATATTTGGGGAAAGCACATTGTGAATGGATGTAATACTGGCTGTTACCACATGCGGCTGTTTGGGGACGGCTGTCGAAGTTGAATGTCTTCAAAATCCCTCCCCCCCTCCCTCTCTCTCTCTACATATATATATGTAATAACCAACATCCGAGTATCCTGGATTACATCGATAACTCATCAATATTTCATATACATTTGGTGGCTGGCGTTCGTTTGCATTTTGGAATTTGAAACTAGGCTGCACACGGACGCATTCATGGACGCGAATGTAAAAGGTTGGCTAGAATGTCCCAACCCTTTTTCCTTTCACCCATCACATCCCTTTCGACTTTCGCGCCTCCCGGAAACCTGGCCACTCCGATCTTTCACCGATGATTCGCGTTGTCATGCTTGCGATCTCGTTCGTGAGCGATTTCCTATACTACACACGAAGCTGTTCCCTCGGCTGCCAACCTCGACCTTACGGTCTTCAATCGGATACAGGATCGGAAGCAAGAGTGCTGAAGAATCTTCGAGAGTTCCCGTAAATGTGTGAATCGCACGACTTTGTGATGGCGTTTGGAGTTTGGGGAACACATTGGAGGATATCGCCACGGGCCAGTGTCCCATGTAGAGATTGACCGTTGGGCCTGGGACGGGCCTTCACAGTTAGCCTTTCTAGAATATTAGGCCGTGAGTATTTACCAATGAGGTGCCTTTGTAGAAATGATAAGAACGGCCCGATATTGGCCAACAGAGCCAACAATTATTGGGCCAATGATTTAATTCCTTGTAGCGCCAATGTTGGTGATTGCACTTGGCCCTATGTGGGCCCTCTTAACAGGCCTATGTAGAAATTGACCACTGGCTCTATGATGGGCCTTCACAGTTGGTCTGTCTAGAAGTTAGTCTATCTAGAATATTGGGCCGTGAGTTTTTTTGGGTTTGTTTGGGTGCGTGATAAATATTCGACCTATATCGGGCCAAGATTGGCCCGAGATTGGTACTTATGGATACATATTTCATGGAATAACCTTGAAATAAATTGGGATTTGCGTATATGACAGGTTTCAAAATTGGCATATTTTATTTACTTATGTTGGTTATTTACAAATGCCAATAATAGGCCAAGACTTGATTACAAAAATGAACTACAAAATATAGACGATTAATATATGACGTGCCAGTTATTTGCCTATTCTGGCACAATATACAGATAATGAATAACCCAAGACTTCAATAAAATAAAAGCAGGTATGGTCTGACCCACTTAGCCAATAAAGGGCTTAGATTAATTAAATGTAATTTCCAGTATTTTAGCATTGCCAGTTTTAAAATTGGCAAATTTCGATGAACTATCACGGCTGTTTATTGGTTTTAACAGATGGGCCAGGACAGGCTTTAGGGATGGGCCGATATTGTGCCAGTTTTCAGTTTAGAGCAGAACAGTAATGGGTCAATAATATTTCTCTTTTGTTGGCTTCTACGATGGTCCCAATATTGGCTTGATCGTAACATTGGGCAACTCATGGCAACCTCTACATGGGGTTGGGCGTTAATCAATTAAATTTTCAATTAGTTCATGAATTGACTAAAAAAGTGATTGTAATTAAATTAATTGTAATTAAATTAATTGCAATGAACTATTAATCGCATTTTGTAATTACTTTATTGGGATTAATCTATGTTAATTGCAATTCGTAATTTAAACAATTACAATTAACTTTTTTAATTGTTCTAAGAAACAATTTAAACTAACCATTAACCTATTTAACATAACAAATATCAGATGAAAAAAATTTGGATATTGCTTCATTAATGCAATTCAACACTACTCTTTGGGTTTGCCCAGGTTGGTTTGGGTTTGTTTGGACCCAAACAAACTCAAAGCGTAGTATTGAATTGTATTAATGAAGCAATATCTAAACCAAACAAACTCATATACGTATTTGAATAACATATACATTTGTTCCGATGGTACTCCGCATCCTATACAATAATCACTTTTAAGGGATAACACCACTCCAGCGGTAGAAAATAAGGCCTAACTTCGACAATTTAGTTGGGGAGTATGAAAAAAGGATTATGATTTCTTTTGGGAGGGTTTATTTAAAATATATTAAAGTATAAAAAAAAATTAGAACATTTATAAGATGATATTTAGAACATTTGTAAGATGATATACTGTCAAAATATATTGGTTTTGAAAACAATTGTGTTTTCAACTTTTACCACTAGGCATAGCCCCTTAAAGCTTCACCATTAATGAGAAGGCTCTGTCTGATTGTTACTTTGTAAGAGTATGATAACCTTGTATATTCTGAAATTGACTAATGATCGGGTAATTTCTTTTTCAACCTATTTCTCGTGCTACGATAGCGTAAAACATTTCCCTCATTGTACATGGTAAGATAGGGGCAGTTTAACGTTCAATGCTTGAACTTTCGATTGCACATATTTGACCTTTACATACAAATTGAGAAAGTAATTGAATCCTCAAGTTCCTCATAACCTCGCTCGATCGATCATTTCTTTACGATTGCGTTGCACAATCCTACTAAAAAATCTGAAAAATATATTAAAGCATTAATCTGACGAGTCAATATTCAACTTGTGCTCCATAAACTTTTACTGCATTTTTGTTATTTTTTTTTCATTTTGCAGACGTGCATGCTCAATGTCTCGAGGGAATTTTGGTTTTCCCCCATTTTTTTGGCTGCAATCTCATACGCGATATTGCACAATATTCAATACCAGACAAATGAACGGGCTTGAAATTCGTTCCTCTCCAACTATAACTGCGTAGCTGTATACACGTTCAGATATTCGATTTCGCTATATGGATATGGGTATTTACATTGCACACATACACACACTATACCATGCTCACGAACGTATATATATATATATATATATACACACACACATACTTATGAGTATGTATTTCCGTGCACGCTCGCATGGGACCGAGGCAAATATGAGGGAAATTCTTGTATCCCTTAACGGGGGAAACAGAGAAACCAGAGGCTAACGAAGCTTGTAATTTAGAAGCAGGCAGGAATGCGCTGCTACGTTTCTTCTTTTTCTTCTCTCTCTTTGTCTATCTCTCGGGCTTCTAAAAATATGGGGTTTCTTCCATTTTTATCCAGCAAAGATATCGAGGGTTTGCGAGATCGAAGCAAAAAACGTCAAGGGAAATCAGTAAGCGACGTCCTCTTTTACCATACCACTTCGTAGAGACTGTAATATTGTAAAAAGGTCTCAGCACTTTCAGTACACTTCATCCACTTGCACATATATACATTTATAGATTATCATGTACTGCCAAGATGGAAGGCGGAAGGATGAGATTATATATGGATGCAGAATCTCCTGGCTCAAAAAGACCGTGAAATTCGGGCTGGAACAAGTCGTTCGTAAATGGATAGTCGATCGTGTAATTATAGCGACAAAACATGCTATATTTAAATACATTTCTCAGGTTATGTTCACGTGCTCAATATCTCTCCCAGTCAGTCAATGTGAGTAAAAACTGGCCCTGTTGGAATATTTTGCAGTTCGGAAAGCATACACCGAAAAAAATTACTCGGGCTAACTAAATCCGTCATTGGGGATTGCTACGAATTATTTATTGGAAAAATGGAGTAGAGTAAACCGACCAGTGAATGGACAAATAACGATACTGTAGGCCTCAGATAGACTTTAAAATGGAAATATTATCAAAACGAATTTTTCAGTGGCTATAGATACCAAAAGATATTATTCTGATAGTAGAAAAAATATTCGAAGTAATTGCAACAAATAATATTGAAGGAATTGATAGATAAGTAGCGAAATGACTAAATCGCCAGTGAATAAACGAAATGACCAGTAAATGGACCCTCAACCGCCAACAAATGGACGTGTAGTGTAGGCGAACGCTGTCAAGCAAACAAATTTATTTTTATTCAATGCTAGATTCGGAGATCACTGTGCTGCACAATGATGATAATACTCTTATAGATATGAGTATTATATTTGTTTTTGCGATTTCGTAGAAAAAACATATAGCTTTTTTGCATCTTTAGAGGTCGTCTCACTTTAGACGCTGAAAAGTATGTTTTCATGATTTTTCTTTATAGGTTCATATTATAGATACTGATTTAAAAGTTGTTACACTTAATAAATACACTTCCGAAATACAAAAAAAATGTATGTATTTATGTCACCCAAACAAACTTTACACACGTTTTGCTCGAAACAACGTTTTTCGACGGCTTGTTGATAAAATCTTCGAAACTATTGACCCGATCCTCATGGAATTTTAACCACATATTCTTTACAACTATAGCTGTAGCGCGTATCAAGGATTTTTTTAAATATTGAAATTTACTTTTTTTTGCGAAAAACGGTGAAAAACACGTTTTTTTGTTTTTTCGAAAAATGTGCGCCGTTTTGTCATAATTGCATATATAAAAAATCGTATGATATTCGCTATAGCCATTAACGTACTGAATCTGAAACCGTTTGATTTTTTTGTTTCGGATGATCCATCTCCGAGATTTAATCAACAGCGCAGATCTACAATTTTGTTAGGACATTTTTTAACTACCATTTTCGTCTATAAATAATGACTTAAATAAAAAAAATTGTATGTATTTCGAAAGTATATTTATTAGGTGTAACAGCTTTTATATCAATATCTATAATTTAAACCTATCAAAAAATTCATGAAAATAACCTTTTTTAGCGTTTTAAGTGAGAAGACCCCTTAATTCTCGAAAAAACTACCAAAGTTTGTTCCGACAGAGATAAAGAAAATGAAGTGTTCCAAAAAAAAGAATAAATTGATTTTATGACACAATTTAATGAAATATACATTGTCAAATCTTAACAATAATTAAGTCGGCAGATAAGTTAAATTTTTAACTCTGCTGTGTAAATTATCAGAACAGAGCCCATAGTCCATTCACTGGACTATGGGCTCTTCACTGGAATACAGCACCAGTGAATAAACATGTCTAATTTTGACCTATTATTACGAATTTATTCGAACATTTTGCGAAAAATCAAAGTCTGATTTTTTCTCAAGTAATGAAAGTAATACTTACCCTCAAAACGTGTAAAAACGATTGTTTTCTCGTTTTGAACTCCTACTGTGCATAGCCGTATCGTAACTAACAAGGGGACAGTACGGCAGTCGGATTTTTGTAATTTTTCGTACTCATGGCACGCGAAGTTCAGAGCTCGAATATTAATATCCCAAAGCAGTTCGACGCCATATTCAGAAATTTTCGAGAAAATTGACTTTGAAGTTTTCGAGCGCACTCTTATCCCACAAAGATGCAACGATATTCGAACCGGGCTCGTGGCGTACCCGGTAACGCTCGAGTCTAGTAATCGCGGGGTCGCTGGTTCGAGTCTCACTTCGATTTTTTTTTTTTTTTCATTTTTTTTAAATGAAAAAACGCAAGTCATATTTTTAATTATCTCTTGATTATAAACATACATTTTCAAGTATCAATATTTATAACCAACAACATTTTTAGGATGAAAATGAAAAACGTCGGGTAAGGAATTGAATACTTTATTATTCGGTCTGTATTCGTTTGTTTTATACATCGGGTGTAATGTTACACGAGCCAGAGTGATAACCATCGTAAAAACAAGGAAAACAGTAATTTTCACGGCATCTCGCACACCGTACAAACGCCGCATTGTTACATTCGCAATTTTTTTTCAATACATCGATCGGAAAACAAACTTCATTCACGTTCATGAAGATTTCTCTTTGATCGCAAAGTTTCGAAGCAAATCACGCATATCTGATCATGTTATTGAAGACCGGAGAAGACAACATTTCTTCTTCATATTTCAACATTTATTCTTCTATTTATATTCCTATTAATCTACAAGGGAGTTTATGTAAATATTATTACTGGATATTTTTACGTCGCCTATTCGCAATTTCAAGCAAGAGATAATCAAAAATAAGACTTGCATTTATCATTGACAATTATAATTACATATATGTGAATTAGCATAGATTTTATGATTTTTATCCCGGGATTATTTATTTTTTTTATAAATAATCACCTATTGTTATATATAAATAATATATGATCATATATGAGAAAATATATAATTATGTATAACTATAATGGATTTTGTACATAAATAACTATATATGGATTTTGTCCATATATAAACATATATAGATATATTATATTAATTATATATAATAATATGTGATTATATACAACAAAAATTTATCGGGATATTTAAATGACGGAGGTATGCGAATTAAAAAAAAAAATCGAAGTGAGACTCGCACCAGCGACCCCGCGATTACTAGACTCGAGCGCTACCGGGTACGCCACGAGCCCGGTTCGAATATCGTTGCATCTTTGTGGGATAAGAGTGCGCTCGAAAACTTCAAAGTCAATTTTCTCGAAAATTTCTGAATATGGCGTCGAACTGCTTTGGGATATTAATATTCGAGCTCTGAACTTCACGTACCATGAGTACGAAAAATTACAAAAATCCGACTGCCGTACTGTCCCCTTGTAAGTTGCACAGTGTGCAAATCCACAAACTAGAAAAATGCCGTGTAGCGTCAAAATTCGATATTAAACTGAGAAATCGGTTCTCACAATAGCTGTGATTTTTTTTTGCTAAATTATAGTCATTCGAGTTTTTATCGACAATTCATTTTCCTTACTGATTTTGAATATAAATAAGTCCATTCGCTGGTCGGTTCACCCTATTAGGATTGTTTAAGAGTTATTTATGCTATCTCTTTCTTATACTATTGTCTAACAAATACGCGGAATAGTAAAATATTCTAGTGTCTTATCTTAATATTGCGTTGGTCACGTGTGAATGAATAAATTTGTCGATCTCAGAGATTTTTTTTCTCCGTGTGTAATCAAAGGATGTTATGTCATTGTAAAACCATACATACTTTATCATATTACGACTTTGTCAGTATTGGACTCTGGCTATTTGAGCAATTTTCTAGTGAAATTCTCTTTTGACTAGCCACTGTTAATTTTCCTTAATAGAGGTTTTTTAAAAATATTTGTGGCGTCCTTCTTTCTACTTGATTGCCAAATTTTTTTTTCGATCGCTTTATCATTTGTCATTATTTTGTCAAATGATCATTTTAAATGTTTTTACTCGTGTCGAATAGTATAAGTGCAGGGTAGTAGTGCTCATTTAGAAGAACACTTCTGGTGTGTAGGCGAGACCAGGGCAGAGATTGAGAGCTGAAAGCTCGCACACAGTTGCGTGTCGCGTCTCAACAGGCCCTTCTCGACTCCCCTGCTCAAGTAGGAGTTGCTGGGCGTCGGGTGGTTAGGGGCGGCAGGAGATGGTGAGGGTTACACGCTTTATTCGTGTGTTCGTATCTGTGTATGAGGGTGGTATGTTATCCACGAACGAAACGAGGAAAAGGTTTCTCCGTGAGTGAAATATGGAGACAAGAAAAACGAGCATGGAATTCGTTCGAGCGTCTGCGAAGACTCAATGGTTCGAGATTAATTGCGAGCATGTGAGATATTGCCTAACAGCGTTTCCATATCGCTCTAATACGCACCGGGAAAAATCATTGAAAACAGGAAAATCACTAAAAATAATTTTCCCAACATAATTATAAACGATTGTACCGAAAAAAGTAATGTTTCGTGAAAAAGAAATATTGATAATCTGTGAAGTGTGTTAAGGGCTTGCACCACTGTAAACGTCTACAATTAAGTGATATTTCGCGATATTTTTTTTGGGCGGAAGGAGAAGTAAGAGGATAATAATATTCGAGGATTTTATTAGTCATATCTTCATTAGTCATGTCCAATTTAAAAAAACCAACGTTTCGAAAATTCTACAGTGGTGTTACCCCTCAAGGAATCATGACATTGTACCGGGTCGAAAAAAAATATTATGAATCAGTATGAAAGCCGCTGTCTCGCTATGGAGGTTTTTTTAAATTCAAAATTGTCAAAATGGCGGTGGTTTGAAAAAAGTATCGAAATTAGCCTATTTTTTCGAGCGTTTGTCGTTAAAAAATATGAAGATTAAAAAAAAAGCTTCCGTAGCAAGATGAAGAATGGCGTGAAAAATGTTGTGCCCAAATTTAAGACGGATAGCTTGAAAACATTTCTTTTGCGAGTGTACACCGTTTTGAACAACGACATTTCGAGGAAAATGCTTTTAATGTCTCGGATGCAGATTTTGCATATAAATTGTCTACTTACGTTTATGTAAGTATATGAACAGCATGTTTTGAATCGTCTATACTATCGGATAATGGAGACAAAAAATCGATTTTTTTGAAAATTTTATACTGCCATAATTCCTTAAGGTAGCTTCGAAATATTATCGATGGTAAGACATCTGCGGTCGCAGCAATTAAAATTTCGATGCTGCAGATTTTTTACGTTTTAAATATGCGATGGTCTTCGACCTTTAAATACTTTGCTTTGTACTTTTGTAAAATTGTTCTATTGGTATGTATAATATTTTTCGCAAATGCGTAAAAGACTCGAGATCGATGCTTTTCGTGTTGGGTATCCAACAAAAGACTTAGCCGTTGAAATGACTACGATTATAATTTCCCAATTAATTTCAGGCCTGAAAAAAATGCGCATTGAAAGGGCGGCTGTTTAAAAAAGACCGATTTTTTACGTTTATTATTAACTATTTTGAGCGTCGAAAAAAATATTCCAATTAGGGATGGAGTTGTGAGGTAAAATGCGGCATCGCGCGAAGGGACTGGCTCGGGCGCAGATGCGTCTGGACGCGTATTTCTCGAAACGATATTTTTCGAGATCGTCTGCCCGACCTTTCGAACACTATTTAACATTATTTAATGCCGACTTCTTTCAATCTTCCGAAATAAATTCTCTATATTTTGTCGAGCCGTTTTTAAATTTCTTATTCAGAAAGTCTTCCATGGACACTTAAACCGCGAATTTCACCAGGAAAAACAATGTTTTCACTTCAAAATATAACCAGCTCATTTTTTCAAAATGAAAAAATTGCCTCGACATACTATAAGTGTAACACGTCAAGCACCATCTGGGATTTTCCAGATTCATCAACCCACGAAGCAGTCATCAGCCCGTCCTGAACAACACACACGAATACGAATAATTTATCATTGAATCGACTTAAAAACATCCCTAGATTTAAAGCACCAACGACTAATGTAACCTGGATATTATTCTGCATTCTTAGGATTCACCCTTCAGAAAATTTCCCGACAAACGCGAATTTGCCGGACGTATGTAATCCGTCAATATTTTTACATCACCCGTGTGTTGACTATAGACATCTCATCATCATTATTTTCGCTTCCGCTTGATCTTCTACCCATCCCCACGTCATTATTCTTTTTCGTCTCGTTTCCGTATAATCACACGGAGCTTAATTTCTGCACGTGATTGCGTACGTCAACCGTCGCCATGCCTCCTACAGATTTCAGTGACGTTTTTTTGCAAGATTGTGTAACGTTTATGGCGTGAAAAGTGTAGCTAGCCGGGTAAACACGGTAAAGTAGCTGTTCAGCACGCATAGAGACTTTGTTGGGCAAAGAGTGCAGGTTGGACCAACGGGTTTGGTGGCCCTCTTGTGGATCCGCACTCGTCTCGTTTCTCGCGATCTCTCTGGCTGTGCGTCTCTGTGTGTGCTCGAGCGTGCGAGCCGGCATCCGCCGCCACCGACGTCTCCTCTCTCGTTGTCTAGTGATTGCTTGCTTTGATCTCCGTAATCATCCGCCCATCCCTATCCATGAACCGGCTCGTACACCATTTCTCTTGGCATTCCAACTTCTCTCTCTCTCTCTCTCTCTCTCTCTCTCTCTCTCTCTCTCTGCCCCTTTCTCTCGCTTTTGCTTTCTCCCTCGGACTCTCGTTCCTCGTCTGGTCTATGCCAATACTCCTGTTGTATAAAGATCTCGAGTACCCAATATATATATATATATCTCTCTCTCTCTCTCTCTCCCTCTCTCTCCCCCCTCTCTCTTGCTCCCCAACCGTGTAGAACCCTTACCTTCCCTCTGTGCTATTCCGACACCCACCATCAACCATCCCACGCTCCTCTGGCCACGTTTCGCCTCGTGACTGTTCCTTCCCTCAACATTGTTCCGCGTCTTTCCGCTTCGGCGTTTCACCAACTACGCTCCTCACGAATCATCGTCTCACCTGACACCGAGTGAGAGCCTCTACTCTCTGTCACTCGACCTTTTACTCGAGGTAGACCCTGCAAACTTTCAGCAATAGCCGACCGACCTTGTCTTTATCCAGGGCTATGATCACACGTCCCGATCTATCGCACACGAAGAAGCAAAAGAACACTTTCTCCGGACCTCTGCAAGACGTGTTTCCTGGGCTAATTGAAAGAAAGTTGCTCCAAACGCTATTTCGAAAGTGTTTTTGAATACTTGATACTTAGAAACTTGCGATTTGTTGGCTTCACATTTTCAGGAATATTTCGGGGGCAGCAATTATTGAGGAATTAGTAGTCCGAGGGGGTCCAAAAATGTCGACGATTTTAGCTCAATTTGGGATACTTCTGTGGAGATGGAAAGTTGATGGGATACTTACGAACAGAAGTAAGCTTTTTTCGATAATCGCATAATATTTAATATACCAGTTTTTTGTTCGAAGGTTTCTTGCTCAACTTCCTGGTGAATGTATGAATCTTATGTACCTATGAATCTCCATTTCTTTTTGTGACACATCGATAGATTGCCCGAGCACATACGACTTCCGAATAAAATATATCCGACCAAGAAAGTCTTGACGATCTTTCACTTCGAAGAGTACGCCATATATAGTTTTTTTTCTGGCAAGGTGCTTCAAAATCAGCAACAATATACTTCTTTTTACTCCTCAACTGAAGTTTACTTCTTTCGATATTCAACGTGACGCAGGGTACGTTATCCTCAATCTTTGTAGACTACAAAAAATCTTTTTAAGAACTAAAAAAATGCCGCCGTCCAGCTTCATCAGTTAGAAGGGCCCACTACCATAATGTATTCAGGGTTGCATGCAGTTGCAATTTATTCGATAGGAGTAACATTTTCGTTACGGAACGTAATGCACGCATAGAGGACCACTCGAAAGTATTTTTTACGCTTTGAGGGGGCGAACGAGCCTCTAATTAAGTATTTCGCTCTGGCATGTAGGGCGACGGAATTGCGTAAGTGCCTCCCCGGACTTATTATTCCTCGGCACGGTTTGCGCGATTATTACGCGTACGTTGTTTTCTTTCTCGGTCTTTCATTTACAAAATTATGATGTTGCCAGGTTTACGAGGGCACAAGGAAACTGCAAAAAATCTGTGCACAGGTCGTTTGCGGAAAATTCTTCGAAAACAATTGCCCGAATGACAATTTCTCTACTACAATTTCCCGAACACAGTTTATCGAACGGACAATTTCTCGTACACAACTTTCCGAATGAACAATTTCTCGAATACAATATCCCGAATGGACAGTTCCCCGAAGGGACAATTTGCCGAATGGACAATTTTTTGTTTGGACTTGTTTGGGCTAAATATAAATATTTTTTAAAAATCGTAATGAATTAAAAAAATGTATTAAAAAAGTTTAAGATAAAATAGACAAAAAAGAAGAAAAAAGGGAATCAGAACCCACCACGTCCACGTATTTGATTCTGGGGTATGCTAAGTGTGGGAAGGTATATTTCTGGCGCCTGCTAATGCCAAAATCAAATAATATATTTGTTCTGGTAATGTTTCATTCGAGGAATTGTTCATTCAGGACATTGTCCATTCGAGGAATTGTTCATTCGGGAAATTGTCCATTCGGGGAACAGCCCATTCAAGATATTGTATTCGGGAAATTGCTCATTTTGGAAATTGTTTATTCGGTAAATTGTTTTCGCGGAATTGTTCTTTCCCGAAATGTTTTTTTGAGAACTTCTTTATTCGAGCAATCGTTATCGAGAAATTGTCATTTGGGAAAATGTTTTTCGAGAAATTTTCCGCAAAGCCATTCAGGTCTCTCAATTTTACTGACTTTCAGTTGTGTTACCGTCAGAAACTCGCAATCAGTAAGACTCTCTTGCGCTCACTGGTCAGTGTGCAAGTGCGTTGGCAAGCGGTCACCCATCCAAGTAGTGGCTCGAATCAACCAACCTCGCGCGGCTAGTACCAAGTTCGAGGCTTTCGATTTTTGTTGTCCATATCTAATACTATCGCACTACATTCAATATCTTCGTGTGCCCTTATTTTCCTTTCGCGGTGGTAGCAACGCTGATGCCTGTCGACGTGTTACCAAAACGCGTGTCCCGGTCGTTTTCGTTGAACCTAAAATAGGGGCCCTCTTCCAGATACATTTGTGGTGCCTGTTTATACATATGTATGTATGTATATTATCGCGGTTCTCGAGTGACGTTAATTAACTCGTAAATGCTTTATTCGGGCTGAGCTAAACTGGGCTTAACTCACGTAGGGCTAACGATACAATCCAGCATAGCGGCAATCTCAAAGAAAAAGAGACCGAAAGGTTTCGCGTCTATCATCGCTTCGGCCTTTGCCTCGAACGTTTATTTTTTCAAGCCAGTCTCCCTGCCCGTACATACCATCTTTCTCTCCCTCTCGGCCTGTGGGTTTAAATATCTCTCCCTTCCAATCACAGACGTTGCAGTTTCGGCTTTTGCCTGGCTAAAATACATACACATGCAATACATACGTGGGTGTGCGTATGTAATAATGTGAGGCACAGGATGATGCCCGTTAAGGAATCATCACAGTGTAACGGGTCGAAAAATAGCTGATTTTCGCGATTTCTTTTCGATGTTTAAAATACGCTAATCAGGCTCATTTTTTTATGTCAAATCAAAGCACTCATGAAAAACAAAATAAATTATTAAACGTTAAAAAAATGCACACTTTTTTAAACCGTTGAACATGTATTCGTAAAAGAAGAGTTCTTACGGCGTACACGGTTGTGGCCGTAAATATTATCTGACATGAAGCAAAATTAAAAAAAAACATTATTAATCAGTATGAAAGCCGCTATTTTGTTATGGAGGGTTTTGTTAATCAAAAACGACAAAAAAGCGGCGGTTTTAAAAAAGGATCGAATTTAGCCTATTTATTTTGACATTTTTTCGTTAAAAAAAATATGATGATTTTAAAAAAAGCTTCCATCGCTAAATAAAGAATGTGGTGAAGAATTTTGTGTCGAAATTTGAGACGGATAGTTTTAAAACTCTTCCTTTGAGAGTGTACACCGTTTTGAAAAACGACATTTCGAGAAAAACGCGTTTAAAGTTTTTATATAAATACAATTTTTTTTAGAGAAAAACGCGTTTAACGTTTTTATATAAATAATTTTTTTTTTAGAGAATAACGCGTTTAAAGTTTTTATATGAATAAAACGCGCGGAATTTTTATATAAATTGTTTACTTACGAGCAGTCGGCGATGTCAGGTCCATGTCCGTCTATACTATCGGATAAAGCAACGTCCAACAAATTGATTTTTTGAAAATTTTACCCTCTGATGATTTCTTAAATCGTCCGTTTGGGTAAGCAAGTTGTACAGACTTGTTGCCGCATACGACCGTAATATCTTGCAGTTGATTTTCGTCACCGTTCTCCGCAATCTGACAAGTATTGGGTACTCGAGAATTCTGTCCGCCGACGGGCCCTATTATGTTGCCGTGCGATAACAAATGAAGAAAATTCTACTTTGGAATAATTCGCAAAAAAAGGTTTCGTCCAATGGCTTCCGTTTTTTTTTGTTTTGAAGGCCATGTTCTAGTGTGAACACTCATTTTCAAGGTGATTTTTGGGAATCAAATTTAGCGCCACGGTTAAATCTGCAGTGTGAGTATTGCACAGCTATATTTATGCATATTTGAAGTAACATCTTAAATTTTTTCATAGCCTTGTACTCGAAATTGTACATGATAGTTGCGCAGGTCATGTCGCGAAATTTTTTTATCGTCCAGCGTTGTGATTTCGACCGTCCTTGTCAACGGAATGAAACGATTTTTTTTTATCATACACTTTACGAATGTGCTTATCGTTTGGCCCTCTAATAAACATTTTTAGCGAAACTTTACTAAATGGCAGTGTTTGAAAAAGCGCACTCCGACTTTTACAATAAATTGTTTACTTCTCGTGGCCCGGAAAAGAAGTAAGTACAAAGCAATAAAAAATATGGAAAGCCGAACGATAGCCCGACATGTACTCTACATGTGTGCAAAATTGCAAGTCGATCGACCCAGTAGTTTCTGAGAACAATACATGCCCGATTTGAAAAATGCTGTTTTGAATAAAACGCGTTTAAAGTTTTTCGTGCAGTTATAGGGTGGATATTCACTGATTTCAGCAGTTTACCATTAAACAGACACATTTTTAAGACCCCAAACTGTAAAAATATGAAGGAAAAAAAATGTTGACCAGACACCCTAGAATACGGTCTTAAACATTGACGAGTTATCGGTAAGAATTGTTCACTGGAAAATTAGTGTCAAGGGACGCGAACGGATCGCTGAAACGAAACATTTACCGTACGACGTTCCTTCGATTATTTTCATATGTCTCGGGCATGTAAGAATAAAGTTACGAATAACACGGGGGTTGTATATTCGCAATATACATGTTATTTGATACTGATGTATATCTATGTACGGTGTGAGGCCAATTTAAATGTAGATCGAAAATCGCATGTATATATATATATATATACATGCGATTATATATATATATATATATATATATATATATATATATATATATATATATATATGTATATGAATATGTACATATAGTACATTATAGTTGAGAGTGGGTGCGAGATAAATGATGAAGGACTACAGCGCTTGGGAAGTTGAATGCGTGAGTTCACAGATGCAGGGCGCAAAACCGCCAGAAGAATTGATATATATATATAAGTAACCCCTCGACCTCGTAGTCGTCGTTCAGTCGGCATGTATTAATACGTCCGTGGGGATTTAAACGGTCGCCAATATCGGGCTCTCCATCGGTCTAGTACGAGAGGGGGCCTTCCCCTTACATCTCGCAAACGTAGCAGCATTGATGGCTTTAATTCCGCGAACCCTTTTTCACCCTGCATGTTAATTTCCGCAACGCCTACATCCCTTCGTTGTTTTTGCTTCGGGCCGAATCTTATTTTCGTGCGTCCAATCCTCGCTGCGGCTCGTACTGAGCTTTACCTTGTGCCACGATGATCCACTTTTATCCCATTCTGCATGACATCAGAATTATCGAAGGGCACAAGTGCAACAACGATTTAGAGCCGACACGTTGTGGGTCTTTTGGAAAAGGGTCAGGTGAGAATTTCTACTGATGGAACAGTTGTCTGATTTTTTGTTGATTGGCTTAGGATTAAGTTTCGAAGGTGGAAGGATCTAGAGTACATGGTGAGGTTGGAACAAAAATTAGTTCACTCGTACGTTGATATAGCATCACGAAAAATATAGCACTCCAAGAAGTAATGTCTATTTTTTTCGCCGCTGCTTGTTGGGACCCAAAAATCAGTGGCAAAAAAGTCGGTTTTCAATTATTGTTCGGGTTTGTTTGGGTCTAGCAATTAGCAGGTGTCGATGGTGGAAGGTTTTAGAGTGGATCGTAACGTTGGAAAAAAATTCAGTTGACTCGTACATTCATATAATATCAGGAAAAATATAGCACTTCAAGCGGCAATGTCTATTTTTTTCGCAGCTGCTTGTTGTGACCCAAACATGCGTGGCTAAAAATCACCGTTCAAAAAGTATCAGTTTTACGTATTAATCGTACAGGTTAATATGCATACGAATAGAGGTGAATTAATCAGCGAGTCTCGATGACCAATAACGCAACTCGATAGCGCACCCGTTCCGGAGGGTGTCACAACGCATGAATATTCAAGGGATTTCGTGCGGAATCGGGTGTTGAACCGAGCGACCAAGCGAGAGTGACGCAGCACGTCGTCTCAGTCGCGGATAAACGGACACCGCGAATGACGTGATTACGCGTGAGATTGTTATATCCATATATCTATATGTATGGCCGGGGAATGGTTTTCTGATGTTAAGAGATAAGAGCTGCCGGATGTTGCTGTCTTGCTGTATCGCTTAGGCTTCTCAGGTTACGCGAAGGATACGACGACCAAGGGCTGAACCACACCAGGCTGCCCTACACGATGACATAATCCTCCCGAGACCCCGTCGGATAGATAAACTGTTTATTATTACTTTCGTTCACCCTATTCGGTATATACGTGCAAGCAGTTCCCACATAACCTCCGCCGACTGTGCGTTACGCATCCATATCAGTCAGCGGACGGCCTGCTCTTCGGATCATAAAATACTGCTTCGAGTTCTCAGCGTAGGGGGAATCGAAAGCAGACCGCGTTGCGGTAACTAGCCAACGAATATAGAGAAAAGCCCTTGAGAAGCTTACAATAGATTCGTACACTCCCCGATTCTGGAGCAAACGATAGTAGCATTATGAAGATAGAAGGGGCAAGTGAGAGCGAGAGACAAGACAGACATCACTCAACTAATCAAACCCCATCGATCTACATAAGCAACATATCTTCCAATCCATTTTTCACTTTGCTCAAGCGGGCTGTTCACCCTCCTGGATTCGAATCCGGTTACCGATTATCCCACCCTCTTCGACTAGAAGTTCACTTGGGGAAAATGGACTCAGGCGCTTCACGTTCATTGCTTCGATGATGGCGTCGTTTTCCGAAAGTAGCTAAATTTAGAGGAACATTGGCGATGGTGTTGATTCTTCTAGCAGCGGGTCGTTGTTACGGGAAAAGGAAATCTGGAGTGCGTTGTGATTACATTTGCAAGGATACATTTTGTTTTTGATAAATGGATGAGATAGGAATAGGATTCAATGCAGTTTTGATTTACATTTGTTTCGCCGAATATCGATGGTCCGGAAGGTTGACTGAAAAAAATTATCACAAGAGCATCGTCATGCAAGTTCCTCCTTCTCCTGGTATTTTATCAACGAGTTTCACAATGCTCCAACTCAGTGGGAGGTCTCGATATCATTTCGTTGAGCACTGGAGGAAATCATTCGCTGTTTCATAAACTACCGTGTCTATAGTGATGTTCTCCGCGGGCCTACTGGCACAAGCTCACGTTCAACAGAGTGAACCTGGGAGATCGAGGGAGAGTAACAGAGACGGAGATATGGTTGTTCACAGGCGGTTTTTCCATCTGAATGGAAACGGCATGATCATCTCGTGTGTCCGAGCTTTACGCCAGATATCCATTATGGTGTATATATGCCTCGCAGAGCCGATCATCCACCCACTGGATCGATGTACATATACGTACGTGGTTTGAGATGGATTATCGCGATTCGCTGCGTATAGCGCTGAATCTACGCGTCTCCATCGAACACGTTGGATCGAGCCTCAAAGCTGAATCCCACAAAGTCCCGGTCAGCTATCTCGTTTCATCAACTTATGTAGTATTCTAGCTCGGAATATATACGTCTACTCTTCACGTTGCTCTCATTCTACAGGATTCGGTTGTGCTCTTCCCAAAGCATTACCGCATACGATCGTAAATGGAGACCCTTATCATCCTCTACGTGGGAATGACGTTTCGCCTTTCACCAATTGCAATGTCCATGGAGATCGACAGAATATTTAGCCTTGAAGATATGAATGCTAGCGAAAGATGTTTGATTTTTGTTGAAGGCACTTTGGTCGATCTAAATCTGAGCGTAAAGCTCAGCGTAAAGATGTGACTAAAATGACAATGCTTGTACATTCGACATGCTTACGATCCACGTGTTGACGACCGTGGTCGGCGCCACCCACGTTCGATGGTAATCACCATCGTGGCACAATGTCAACCCGTTTGCAATGCATCAGTAGGATAGATACGCGTGTCGAAGTGCCGTGGGCTATGTCCGCGTGACTACTGCACTTTGTATACATCGAAGATGACTCGACGACAACACAGCATACGAATATTCTCATTCGGGATTTGCGAGAGATTTGTGAGATAGAGAGATCGAGAGAGCGAGGAAGAGGCTGTTGAGCACCCTAACGGTGAATGACCAGGAAGTCATTCTGTTGAATCCTGAGATAGATGTCTCTAGGTATTATTGCAAGAGTTAAATCGCCGGATGATGAAATTGCATTCATAAATATGTAATATATGGTACAACTTCTCCTGACATACGGCTCTTCTGCTGATATCTATATACGTGCGTGTATAGTGTGCCTAGCTTAGCTTAACCAAGCTCTCTCGTTCGAGATGAGTCTCGGAAAAGATCGAGCACATACGTATGGTACGGGGTAAGGGAGATTACGGATTTCAATTGCATATGAGGAAGAAAGAATGTTCTCCACGGACAATGACGACAATGAAATATCGCTAAGCAGAAGAATATGAGGAATTGCTGAGCTCCGTATGGGTGATCGTTCCACGTATGTGAATGTTGGGCGATCTCTTACATCTGCGAGGGTGTTCCTTTCCTCTTGCAAAAATCTCTCCACGTTTGTGTGCAATTCACGAATATGGATTACCGGTGGGCTCTTTCTAGTCACTATCATTCTCTCTCATAGCCTTTCGTCTCTTTCTCCTTCTCTCTATCTTTTGCAGGATATTCCCCTTGCAAGATATTTCCATTTCGTCTGAGCGGATCAACGTCCGGACCAACCCGAGCATTGTCCGGATTCCCGCGCAGTGCTTGCAGCAGACATTCACCTGAGCAAGGGAGCTGAGCCTCAATGACGGCAGTGCGTAGATGAGTGTGCACACGCGCGACTATCGTGCTTCTATATACGCGTGCACATGTAAACGGCTTTTGCTCGAGTGCGCTTGGCATTTAGATTTATGCAATCATCGTTATGGACGATCCGCCAACGACGATCCGCTAGCGACGAATGATGACGAGCCGGTGATTTGGGCGAGAGATGTTGTACGCACACGTTGGCTCTCATCTTCGGATCGTGATGAGACATATGGGGTGCTCCCCATGTATAGATAATTATTCCCTATTCGACTCCACGCACGCCCTGCCGCTTCTCACGACCCTTGGCTCCGTGTATGCCTGTACCTGCCACAGTGTCGAGTTATAATGGGCCTGATGACACCAGGACTAAGAGATTCCCTTCTCTTCGGGCCAGATTATGTCAACCCGAACCTGTCGCCTATATCGTATCAGCGTAAAAGCGGAGGAAATCATAATACGCGCGTTTAATTATCTATCAATTAGGCTTAACATTCATTAATGGGCGGAGCATTGTAGAATTGCGTTGGGTTTTGTTTCTTTGCCATTAAGGTGATATCAGCGAGAGCAGATAGCTGTTTTTATGCCCTCCAAGATCAACCGTGTTAACACGCACGCGTTGATAAATAAAATGCAGCGTATCCTTTTTACTCCACCCGCATTTCCGGCACGTACTAAGTTAATCCGCAGCACCAATTCTCACACATCATTTTTTCGATGCCAATCGATTTTCGATTCATATATCTACCCGTAGGAACAGTCAGCCATGAGTAACGTCATCGGTATCGGATACCGTTGAGAATTATCACGCTACTATACGGTGCAACGGAGGGCAGGCCGATAACGGTTTTATGACCACAGGCTCCTACAGACCCATATATGGAATTTCTCTTTATCCTCTATTCACTTTGCGAGAAGCTAGGGAACGTCGGTGTCCCATAAACAGTTCCCTATTGTATTTATGGAGGGTGCTGCAGCCACTTTCTGCCCGATCAAGATATCAGGCTGCAGAACTCACGGAGAGTCCACGACAAACAGGGGTCACCAAGAATCAAGCCCTGACTATGAATGTTACAGTTCATCGTGATAATTACTCTCTCCTTGGGTCGATTACTATGGCACGAGTGGCTTTCGCGAAAATTTCGTAATTGACAGTATGTGAGTGAGAGCCATAGCGCCCGGCCATTGAGGTTGGTTTGAGTAAAGTCGTAAACAGTACCGGATTAGGTATTTTCTAGACACAAAGAAGTCAATGATGTCTGTGTTCGATGAGAAAGCTTCCGCTACGCTTGCAGATAAAGGCCCACCCTCCTGCCTTTAAATGCCTCTCCTTCGACATTCGCCCAGCAAAGGATCATGTGACCCCCTGCCTCCGGAACACGACTAGGAATTGGTCCGAGTGTTGCTTTAGCTCCAGCAACCCTCGTGTAACTCTGCTAGTTTCTTCTCGATCCTTGCAATCATGCACTGAATGATTCGAAGTCTGTCTGAACTCGAGCAAATGGCCTTTCACTGTATATTCCTGTGGTACCAGGCATCAAGCAAGGCGCAGTTCATTCTTCGCTTCCGGCCATTCAATGGAGACCACTGCTGATCCTGACCCTTTTCCACAACTGCGTCTTCGGCTTGGGCCAAGACCTTTACTATTTTGTTCTCTCTCTCGCTCGTTCATTCTCCTGCTCTTCCTCTTTTGCCACTCTGTGAATGGAGAATGTCTACCAGACTGTAAAACTGTATCACGGACATCTCGGAGTTGCCGGGTTTGTTGATGAACGTGAGGAAATTGTTGAACTACAGAAGTGTCTTATTCGCAGTTGGTGTATGCTGGTTCAGACTTTGCTATGGGTAAACTGTTGATGGATAAACTGTCTATGAACTCTGCCCCTATCTCCTTTTCGTCTTTACATTGCTCTGCTCTCCTTAAGCTCAACGTCCTCGAGTTTGCTAAGGGCCTTCGAAGCAGCGAGCACTTTTAACGTTCGTACTCGTCTTAATTATGTGCAAACGTGGACGTATGTATGAAAGAACGGGAAGGAATTCAACATTCTGGACTGTAAACTGCCGGCTGCAGTCGTCGGAGATGTCTTCGGCTGCTCTTTTGTTCTCCGACAGCTGGGCTAATTGTTAGAGAATGCCGCTTGTTTGGTCTCGATATTTCGATTAGTTTTCCCGAAAAGTGTATTTTTGTGAGAGGGTGAAAAATGGGATTTTTAATATTTTAAAAATAAGTTCACATCGGTGTATTTTTATTCCGTAAATACGAATTCGCCATTCATTTACCCTATAGCTCTTAATTTTCATATAAAAAATAGTCAAAAATATATACAGACGGGTTTTTCGCTTTTACCCGACGTAATTTTGATCTTTGGACAAAAACTCCGTGATATCGGTGATCGGTCGAAAATTTGACACCGATAACAACAACAACAACAAAAGTGTTTCGTCGCTTTTGGATACTTTTCAAGAATCGCCAAAATCTCGAAATTTCAAACAGCCGTAACGTCAGTCCTATTTGAGTGACGTTCACTTATTGCAAGAGTTGAAAAGGATTTTGGTAAAGTGACAATTAGAGAATGCCGCTTGATGCATCCCGATATCTTGATTAGTTTTCCCGAAACGTTCACTTGGAAAATGGGCAAAAAAAGGCAAAAAGGTAATGTCTATGGAAAAATTAGAAAAAAATAGATATCAGACTTCGATATAGATACAGCAAATAATCGGACCTTCATGAATCAAACAGCTTTTTTTTAGAGAAAATTATTTTAGAGACGCAAAAAAAATGTAGAGAATTTTTTTTCCCATAAGTCCCCGGTCCATGCATTGTTACCCGGCGAATGCGAGCTCACTATTCACTGTCCTCCAAACTCTCAATTTGATTTAGAATCGCCAAATGAGTGTAGTCGGTGTAATTTTGAGCTTTAAGGGATTATGCCAGTGTGACACTTTCAAAAAATCGATTTTTTTGCCTTTTTCGACAGTTTATACTTTCAAGAATACCATTATCATTTATATAATTTATATCATTGTCATTTTATCTTGCAAAAATCGATAGTTAAATCTTTGAACGCGTTTTTATCGAAATGAGATTTTGCTCAAATTTGCTGACATTGTAACTCAAAGAGCAATTATCCGATTCACTTGAAATTTGAACTGAGTACTCTTGAATATATTTAGTCTACAATGACGTAGGATATTATTGATTGGATGAAAATTGATGGTTTAGCATTGAAAAAAATGACCATTTCATAGGCAAGAAACCAGACTTTTTTCATAGCTACGCCATTTTGCTTGATTTTTATATTTTTAGAAAATCTTACGTTATTGTACAGGAAATACCTTTCAGTTTAACGACATTTCTTCCTTTTTCGGTTTCGGCAACTCAATTGGCCGGAATCATGTCAGCAGTGGAGGAACTTTTTTTTTGGCGCCTGCGAAGGCAGCGCATAAGTCGCTTGGATCTCAATATTTTTCTATGAGCAAATTATGTAATATAGGTCAAATATAGCCCAATATATTCTTAATTTTCCGAAACATTTAATTGAGTACTTTTCTTCCAAAAAAATCCCGAAAATCACCCAAATTTTCAGCGTTCACACTGGTACAGCCGTTTAAGGATGTATGGCAGCTACTGCAGAGTCGTTACAGAACTGATTATGCAATTTGCAAAAATCGCATTTAAAGACTAAATAAAATAATTGTAGTATTCATTGAAGCTAAAAAGGAGATTTACCACAGCTCAAAGTAAAACATGCGGTACAGAAAGAAGAATTTTCAATTTTTAACTGCAAATTTAGTTGCTGATTTGATGTTCGTTTTCCCTAACGTTGTCGTGGTTACGACATACGAGCTAAAGAAATACGAAAACGGTCCCATTTAACTCGCAATATCTCGCAAAATATATGGGCACATGTCGATTTTTTTTAACGTATCATGCATATTACAGCGATACCGCACAAAAATTTTTTTTACAAAAGAGTACTCCGGAAATACCTTTTTTGCCAATGTAAAGGGAATTTTGGACGTACAGTCCTATGTTCCCTGTGTTAAATGACCCAACTTTGAATTCGTTTATCTCAGCATTCACGTGGGCAAATTTTTTTTTTTTTAATCTCAAAAAGTTCTCGATATTTTCCTTTACAATATCAGTGAGTTTCAATTCGAACAGTAGTAAATAACTTAGTTGCCATACATCCTTAAAGAAAACATCGGGGATATTTGTCATGGGTGAAAAATTTCCGATCGGATAGACCGATGAAATGGTGTGAAAGTCGGAAAAAAAATGTTTCAAATTTTTAACACTCGTAGTGGCGGTTCTGTTTGAGTCACAGATACTTATTGGGGTTTTCCGAAACACTCCGAATTGCCCGAGCTCTGTGACGCCTTGAACTTCATTAGTGAGAACTGCACGCAGGCCGGATAGAAATTCAGAGAAAAATGAGACGACGCAATAACTGAATGGAGGTGTTGCGACAATACTTCCGATGCGAGAAGAAATGAACGGAAGGGTTGCGGTTGTAGCAGGTTGTCGGTGAGAGTAAAGGGCGAATGTGAGAGGCAATAAGGTGACGAGCTGCATCCAAGCAGGGTTGCGAAATTTGTAATGAAAAAGTAATGCATTATTCATTACTTTTTAATGGGTAATGAAAAAATATTTCATTACCTATTACTATAGATTCAGTAATGTAAAAAAATTCCATTACTGATTGCATAATATTTTGTAACTTAAACAATTTCTGTTACTTGTTTGTAATTAAAAAAAACATTACTCATTACATTACATTTTTTAATGCGAAAGATTTTCATTACAAAATGCACTGTAATGTGTACTGACAAAAAATTTCATTACATATTACATTGTAATGGGCAATGAACATTTCTTACATTACAAAGTCCAATTTAATAGGTAATGGAATTTTTTTACATCACGAAGTGTAATGTAATGAGTAATGGAATTTGTTCACATTACTAATGTAATGTAAAAAATGTCCATTACTCATTACAAGGTAATATGAATTATTATTCGTTTCCCATCGTGTCAGATCGATCGAGTGCAAAAACCGCTGCCCCTAATGGAAAACGATCAATAATCCTCATTACATTGTAATGAGTAATGGGGATTTTTTACATTGCATTGCATCAGTAATGTGAAAAAATTCCATTACTCATTACATTATAATGGGTAATGAAAATATTTCACATTACAAAATGTAACGTAATGAGGACTGGAAATTTTTTACATTACAAATTTCAATGTAATTGGTAGTGAAAATGTTTACATTACAAGATTTAATTCAATGGGTAATAACAATTGTTTGCATTACAAAATGTAATGTAACGAGTAATGGAATTTACCGTACTGAATGTAATGTAATGGGTGATGAAAATTTTTTTCATTACAAAATGCAACGTAATGGGTAATGAAAACGCTAATGCATTACACAAAGTAATGCATCATTTGCAACCCTGCATCCAAGTACGCTAATGAAAAGACATAATCGTGGGAAAGCCAGTCATCCTGTGGCACGAAGAGCCTCGTTAGAAGTAAACTGGACTCTAAAGATAATTGTCGCTTTTGAGTTCTGAGTATGCCTGTTCCTAGCCAATAAACTGCTTTGAACCCGTTGGCAAGTAATACATAATACAGGATCAGGATATTTCTTGTTTCTTATTAAGAATCAAGATGATATTTCTAGTTCTAGAAACCTAAAGCCAAAAATATTACCCCAAGAATATGTCTGCATTCGTTTCTTCCGAGTTCGTACGTGCATTAAATCGAGTGGTACGAAACGAATTGTTCGGTCAGTAAAATTGAAGAGGACGGATGGAGCCAGCGAGAGAGGAAGTCAGATGTCATTGTGGAAAGCAGAAAAAAAATAGCACCCTCCATCCCAGATGCCTTGATTTATGTCATCAATAACTGGCACTATGTCTTTCGTTAGTCCCTCCATTGTTGGACGACTGAATCTCTGAGTAAACTTCTCCATCCACGGTTTGCATGTACAGAGGGGCAGGTGAATGTTTGTGCCATTGAATTCTAAATCGAATACCTCGTGACTCTGTGACTCTCATTCATTTTGTCCTGATTTGTCAGCCATATGTCGCGTTTCGTCGTCAACGACATCTCGATTCGTCGCCAACAACGGTAAAATGGAGGCGAAAGTTTTACGCTGAGGGAACATTCCAATTCATCAGGTTACGAAGTTAAACAGGTCGTTTGATAATAATCTGGTTGGAGCTTTGGGGATGGTAACCGGAAATAAAAGAAGTGCAGTTATCGGAATTCGCGCTCATTCCGTGGCTAGTGATTTTCGCTCGAAGCATTGACTTTGAGCAAACCCGAGTATGGATCGAACCAGAATGAACCATCTCGTTACGCACGCTCGCTACAAAGTTTCAAGACCCCTCAGCAAGAACTGCTACCACAGAGCGTGTCTGGTCCATGTTCGAGGGGAAATGTCGAAGATCAATCATGATCGGTTTGCTAGATACTCAGGGACATCTGCTGACAGTCGAAAGACGGGCTAACCCCACCGTCTCTCTCTCTCGCTCTCTCTCTCTCTCTCTCTTAGCTAACTCTTAATAGAGTGAAGTGATCTCTGAAAAGTCTCTGATTGATGATGTCGTACAGTGTTACAGAAATTATTTTCTCATTGTTTCGGATAATATTTCCGTTCTCAATTTTTGTCATCAGGGAAATAAATTTGCACTCGGTGTTGTTGTCCTTTATTCATATCAATAATAATATCCATTGTTAATTAATGTTATCACGCAACCATTTGAACAATCTTCGCCTGTTCATGGAATAAACAAATGACGACGTTTTCATGCATTCGAGATGAATAAGTACTGAGTTTGTTTGGGCTTACGTGCTGTACATGCTGGTCGGCCAAAAGCAGCCGCAGGGCTGGTTACCCCCATCGAAAAAACGTAACTAGTGCATGGACGATCGAGTGACATCGAAAAAAACCCGGATATTTTTCGTTTCCGCGATTCCCCGGGGAAGCAAGAGCGTTATTAAAATGTTGATCCAACTGGGGGCTTGACGAACAGAGAGGGCAGTATTTGTTTTTATTTTTCCTCCCTGCTTCTCAATATACGAGGCTGGCTTATGGCGGGAAAGTTGTTGGCGGTTTGGTTATGTTGCTGATGGGACATAGTGTGGTTGAACCTCGGTGATCCGGAACCAACTCTCCCGGCGCCCAGGCTCGGCAGAGCGGACTCAAAATTCCGGAAACACGACCAGAGGATTATTCCTCGCAGTCTCCATTCATTATTATTACCTTCAAAAGCTGGGCTTGCGGCTGGACGAATGTCTCTACATGTACCATCGCCCATCCTTTCCTCCCTCATTACCGTCAACGAGGCGTAAATTCCTTCCTCTCGGAGCTCACCGGTCCTCGCTCCATCCTCTATTTCGTTCGCCTGCCCCGTTCCACGCGTTTCCTCGTTATCTTCTTCGTTCGGTCTTACGCCTATTTTCCCTTTTTCCCTTCGCTGTCTCTCTGCCGTTAATTCCACCCGTTTTTATTCCATCTCGCTCCCTCGTTGAACCTACCATCATTTTTCGCGCGTTGTGAAAATGGTAATCGGATTTGAGATCGCTAGCGCCGACGCTTGTACGGCACAAGCTTCGTTACGGAGCTGGCCAAGGGATATCGCGAGTGTACAAGGCGTGCTCACCGGTGTCAATCTTGCACCTACAACGAGCAACGATCGTTTTGCAAGCGGTTTTTCCACGCAGGGACGGAGAGAAGTGGCCAAAAGCTTCGAAAGTGCACGCTGAACTTTTCTCTTTAGGTGCTAAATGGCGAAGGACCGAAAGAACAAAACGCCACCGAGCCCTGGATGCCAGTGCGGAGAAAAAAGAACCAACAGTCGTTCGTGTCGAAGCGTTGCAACGGGGAATGGCACGCGTATTTTTAGAACTTCGAGACCCTTGTACACGCCTTCTCTGTGGTAGCTCTGGGTGGCCTCGTCCTGCCTAATATCGCACGAGACTTTGAGACCTGCCGCCCGAAATTCTGACACAGTATCTTTTTCTCCGGATGGCTTTGCTCTCAACGTAAACCAATTTGTCACGAATTTATGTCACTGAGACGGGAACTCCACATGGCCGAGATGCCCGAAGATGATCACCAATTGGCCATTCCCGTAGCAGGCAAACATGATCGTTCCTGCTGAAAATGAGCAGCGACCAAAAAGTACTTGAGGTTACTAACACACTGAATGAACTGGGCAATCCTCCATTTGCTCTCTTGAAAATGCCCATATGATTTCAATTGAGAAAAAGCTGCGCCTTACGGTAGAAAATACGAATCATCTGTGATTTCGCCACCTACGTCTGATAGGCTCTTCCTCAATAGGATTGACGACTACCATCCGCGTTAGCCCAAACGGCACCATTCTTGACAATGTTTCAGCCACGATTTATGTTGATTTTCGTTGTGTTGTACGCGAGGACCTGCCGCGTGTAGTAAATGTGTCTGCTCGTTGACGAGCCGTGCTCGTGTTATTCAAGAAGAAGAAGACCCGAGAAGCGCGAGTCAAGAATGCGCTCATGGGAACGCCCAATCCGGGATACACAAGATCCAAGAGAAGCGTGTAAAACACGTGACGTTTGCACTGATGATATGTAATGGTCATGAGAAAATAACGGGTGGTCGCACGTGTGTTGACCGCCGTTGAGTTGGCTTTGTCGGTTTAGGGCACTCATGCAATATAGCTGATCAGAATCACTTGCCATGAATCATATGACAGAGATTATTTTGCAGTTCGAGAAGTCCTTCACTCTACGCTGCGAATTCCACCAGCTTGTGCAGTAGGAACGTTCTTCTGATGAACAGGAAAGAAAATACTGGTTTTATTCTGCCGTTCTATCCAACTCCAGCCTCGTTTCTATCCGTAGCTTCACTTACAAGCAGAACAACACCTCTTCTTCCTTTGACGTCTCTGGTATGACAAACTATTGCACGTAAGGTCGAGGAATGATTTCTCGTCTGGACCCGTGCAATTTTCATGCTTTGCACATTACTGCAGCGTTGTGCATTATGGGAGCCACAGCATTTTGTTGAAATAAGAAAGAGATTGAGAAAAAGATCGAAAGAGAGAGAGAGAGAAGAGTATTAATATCCGGACAAGCCAACGCATAAAAACTAAAAAAAAAAGATAAAAATACATAAAGTGTATACACACCTACCGCGGGTTACTGTCTCCACCTCACAAGTCGAACACGTTACGCTGATGACGATGTGTACTCCTTTCAGAAATTGCGTACAAAGAACGTCAAACTTTCCTGCTGACTTTAGTGTTCTCCGGACACATTGCAATATGTGACAGGGATTGCGGAATTGCGGCAGATACGGAAGCTCATTGAGACCGAGCCGCACGTGTGCGTTACAAAAAAAAATAATAATAATAATGAAGGACTGGTGAGATGCACCTACGACGATCGTGTCGACCCGAAGACTTCTATTCGTGCCGTTCGAAAGGACGGTAGATGGGCGATTCGGCAGGCGAAGGATTTTGCATTACGTCCTTTTACTTGTTCCGAGCACATACGTGTACATCATTTTTACGTACACACATACACATACATACATTTGCAGAGTATCATTCGTGCAACGAGACTTTATTGTTTTTGGATACAATGCTCGATTCTCAGCACCCTCGCGCTCTCTTTCCTTTTTCGCAGGTGTCTTCTATCCGCGTCACCCTCTCGCATATTTTTCTTGTACTCTATGAAAAGAGACAGAGAGCAGGAGAGAGAGAGAGAGAGAGAGAGAGAGAGAGAGAGAAAAGGAGCATAAGTTGTTTCTCGTTTATTGTGTGTAATGGGGTAGCGATGTTTGCGTCCCGCAATATGCAGTACTCATACGCCTGCGTCTCCATCTTCTTTCATCTCATACATCCCACCGATTCCTACAGCACTGCTCACGTATGTGGTCGGTGAATCGAGCAAACGTAATTATTTTTCGCAATTTACTAAGGATATGCATTCCCATTGTTGCCGCTCGGTCTACGGAAGAGCCGTTGTTTCTCGTTTCTCGTCGTTTTTTTTTCAATGTTTCTGTCAGTGACCATGCATGCAGACATGTTTCCAGTGTTGTTTTTATTCCGCCTTCTCATATAATTGTTTTTCTGCTCTCGTTCGCTGGGATCCGGACTCCCCTCGGGCTCTACTTTTTTTAAAGCGTTTTACGACCCTACCCGTCTACACAGATGCGTGTGTGCCGCGATTTCACGTTTTCCGGGCCACGATTTTTCCACGCGTATACATCGACAGACACGTTTAAGTATCTACGATGTATGTGCGTGTTAGTTGGAGTCCTGAAGTCTCCACCCCTCTTAATCTCTCTCGCTCTTCCGGCCTTCCTATCTACCTGTATGGGGTTTCCTTTGCTTTCCGTCTTCGTCTGTTCCACCATCGTTCTCTCACATCTAAACATTGTCCTCGCATATCTATACATTCTACTGACGTTTTGCTTTTTTGTTACCTTCTCTCTCTCTCTCTCTCTCCCTCTCTCTCTCTCTCTCTCTCTCTCTCTCTCTCTCTCTCTCTCTCTCTCTCTCTCTCTCTCTCTCTCTCTCTCTCTCTCTTTCTTTCTTGCGACGTGCGAAATCTTGGCTACATACCGGGAAATAATGATCGTCCAACACACAGCGGGCTGCACCGCCATCCGTAACTGGGCGCGTCTCCGGGGCGTTTGGTATCATCTCTGTCTTATTTTTATGTTGCACGTCTACTACTAGCATCCCTTAAGGAAGTTTTCCGGGGCGTTCATCCTCTCTTCTCGCCTTTCTCTCTTTACTTGGTGGATGGGTGAACAACAGCGAAGCCCCAGGTTCTCACCCTTCTTCGCATACGACGTACGAGATGCCGTGTGAATGACATGTATCCTGTCGTAAAAGTTGAAAACGTTTTCGTCTCTGGTCGTCGAGGGTTTCAATCGAAGCTGTCACTTTGTTCCAAGCTTGGCCATTCACGAGACAGCGCTAACAGCGACCCAACGACAAAAAAGTTCCACATAAACCGCTGTTGCTGATATACGAGGGCCGCGATAATCGGTGCTTCTACTTCGCGCGATCCTTCACCCTCCTACACCCTCTCTTCAGTGCGACAGCAGTTCTCGTGTACCGAGGTTAATGGACTTGCGCAAGTTTAAAGAGTTTTCTTCACCGGGTATTAATGACTGACTGCGGCTGACCTGCGAGCAACGTTTTTACGTAACATCGGATGTGCTTGTATGTGTCATCAAGGGATGCGCCGGAGATGTTACCTGCACTGATTCACTTTTTTACGCAGCTTGTTCCCTGCCTGGCCCTTCGAGCTAGGCATACGGGCGGCATGAAAGGAGGAGTGGAAGGAAATCTTGCTCCGGCGTCAAGAAAAACCTGATCAGGCTTCCTGATTTCTTTTTTCCGCATGGATAAGGATTTTTTTTATCACGCCCTGATCATTTTTGAAACGCCATCCTTAACTTCGGCCTGATCAGGGTATAAAATCAAGGCTTGATTAGGGTACAAGATCATGCAGTTCGAAGAGAGAAGTTCGCTGTTGCTTCGGAAACCACCATCTCTTCATATTTTTCATTGCAATGCCAAAACAAAATATTTAACTTACATAGGATCTGTTTAAATCAAATAGGTTTTTTCCTTATCTCACGGCCTACTACGATCCCATTTATTTCAAATGTATTTTTTAGAATATGGAAAATAGAAAAGCATATTTCATAAATGCAAAATAAAATGTAATACATAATTTAGAGTTCTACCACAATGATTTGTACAATAATTCGTCATTCCCTGGGCTTCTGAAATGTTTTTTTTTTTTCGAAGAAAATATTTCGTCATCTTCGCATGGAATCGAACCTACATCCTATCTACCTATAGCTACACAGGCTGCCCCCACCTTACCGAGTGTTCGTAGTATCTTAGTCGCAGATATGACATAAGAGACCACATGAATACCCATAATTATTTGGTGTATCACATAAACTACAACAATTAGTTAATATGATTGTGATCATTCGAGAGTTTTATCGAATATCATGCTATAGATTTTTCAAATATAACCTATATATATATACAGGGTGTCTCAAATGTCACGCAACAATAGGCATAAGCCGCGAAACTTAAAAGTTGCGTGACATTTGGGGCACCCTGTATATATATATATATATATATATATATATATATATATATATATATATATATATATATATACAAGGAGTACAACTTTGCAGTGACCGTTTTTTTCAAAAGTTTAAGGCTTAATTATAAAAAAGTGGCTACATATTTTTTAATCAAAGTACTGCCCGTCGCTAGCTACGACCTCGGCCCATCTTTCAGGTAGCATTCGAATCCTGCGTCGATAAAAGTCTTGGTCCTTGGAGGCAATCCAGGAATCGACCCAATTTTTGACTTCTTCGTAAGTACCGAAGTGCTGGTCAGCCAAATCGTGTGCCATTGACCGGAACAAGTGATAGTCGGAAGGGGCAATGTCTGGAGAGTACGCCGGGTGGGATCAGACGAATTGACGTAAGCCGTAAGTCCAGTTGCCTGAACCTCGCCTGAAGGTAGCTTGATCAGGCAAATTATGCAAGCCGTAAATCCGTTTGCCTGACTACCGCCTGAAATTAGCTGGCCCAGGCAACTGGAGGTACCAGCCGGATCAGGCAAATCTAGGCACACCGTAAATAAGGCCTCCGTACTAAAGTGTGATCAGGCCCGGATCAAATGTCAAGCCAGTCTGACAATATTTCTACTCGGGCGATGAGATTCGAAGAATAAAACTCAAGAGCCAGCTGAGAGAGATGTTACTGCAATTTTGCCAAAGAAATCAGGTGTCTGAATCTTATGTACTATTCGTCTAAATGTTTGCTATACTTTTGTCATTCCTAACTTGTATAGCGAAATCATCATCATGGGGAAAGGGTTATATGTAGATCTCTTTGTTTTCGGATGAAGGATGAATCCCGACAAGGATTTGTAGCGATTGATCCCGACTTGATTCCCAATTTGTATGAAGGATTCTTATCCTTGCGAATCACGGTTCCTAACTTGGACAGGAAAATCATTATCGCCGGAAAATTGTCTCATGTAAAATGCTATTACCATGTGAGAGACATGTAATTCTTATCCTTGTCACCTTTTGGTTTCTAGCTTGTTCAGAGAAATCATTGTCTTGGGAAAAGCGTCTCATGTACGATGCTCTTTGTCTTTATCCCTGCCATTATTCGATTCCCAACTAGTATGAGGAATTGTTATCCTTGCGAGTCACAATTCCTCACTTGTATAGGAAAATCATCATCCTGAGGAAATCATCTCATGTAAGATGCTCTTTGCCTTCATCCTAGTCATGATTGGGTTTCCAGCTTGTATGAAGCATCGTGAACCTGGCTAATCGCTATTCCTAACCTGTACATGGAAATCATAGTGCTGAGAAAATAATTTCGTGTATGATGCTCTCCCTCTTTATCCTTGCCGTGATTTGATTTCGAAGTTGTAAAAGCAATCATTATCCTCTGTGCTTGCGATTACCAAAGTTGTACCAGGAAATGGTTATTGCGCAGATTTTGCGGTCGTAGCGCCTCCAATGTATCGCGGATAAGCGAATTATTGGAGAAGAGGAGGACCTGATCACCGAGACTGACCCAGATAATTGAGTCGTATTTAAGCACAAACGGGCCCACGACGAGGAATTCCTCGAAGCACCTCTCTGGAACCTCGAGTTGGTCGTTGACTCGGGGATTTCGTTCTTTCATCCGTCCTTTCCTTTTCTCCCCTGAACTTTGAACGCTCGAATCCTCCTCTTACTCAATACGATGACGAATAAAAATACGGGCTTAATTAAGAAAATCGATGCCCGGGAGCATTCGTTTTTGTTCTTTAGCGACGAAAAAATATCGAGACTGAACGAGGCCAAAATTAAAATAGACCATCATGCATACGCGGTTGCTAATTATCGCAATTCACGTAGCCCTCATTGCTTTTAGAAAACTGCGGTTATGTCAAAAACTCGTTCTTCAGAAAGAAAAACTAATGTCGTGTTGCATTTTATAATGCAACGTACTTCATGCCCTATAACTTAGTAAGCCATGTGATGTCAACAAGTGAAGTTGCATTTTTTTCGATGATCAGTAATAAAAGGGCCACAAGGACTGGCGGAACAATCATTTCGTCTCTGCGAATGGATTATTTTCTTGTGCATTTTTTACTAGGTCTACCGGACTGTTGAGAACCCCTGCGATGAAGCGGAGTATTATGATGCTGAAGACGCGTCCCATACAATTCAGCAATGCACTCATACTGCTGCAATTCAGTACTTAAAAAATGTCCAATCAATAGCGATTGTCAAAGATGCTCTTGTGACAAGTGTCAGTGAGAATGGCATGATTCTCTTTGCTACTCAATCTGCCACCTTATGAAATATTGGTCAATCGAACTAGCCTTTCTACTCTGACCAAGTGGCAATGAAAAAACTGGAGTAAAATGGATGAAAGTTCGAAAATGTATGACATTCTGGTAAAAAAAATAATTAAGAATCACTAGAATCCATCATTGTTTCTTTCCGTCTTTTCGGCTTCCGATAGCTGTCGCGGAAAGCTTTAATAATCCGTTGGGTCGGATGATGATATTACCAAAAATTCGTTAATATTATTCCAGGCGGTTTTCCATTAGAAATGCTCGAATCGTGTAACCCGGCAAGATCGGTGGGCACGTTGGGCGGACGTTTACGTTATCGCTTCCGGCAAACGTCCCGGCAAAAGTTCCGAGCAGGGGTTGCGCTGTCCCTGCTTTCGGCAGGCTCAGTTGTCGGACGTAAAAATAGTCGAACGGTCGAACGGAAGCCACAGGAGGTTACCGATTGCCGCAACTGTACGTTAACCCCTTGGCGTTTTCTCCACGCCTACAATTTCTCCTCTTCTCTCGTCTCCTCGTTTAGGCTTCACATTTTATTCTCCCTTCTGGTGGTTCCGGCTTTAATTCCCAACGTTGCTCTCGCTCCGAGTGAGTACGCAGTCTACCGTTCATCTGGCTTTGCTATTTTCAGGTTATCGTCGTTCGTCTCCTTATAGTCGCGACGCGTTTTCCTTCCGATTTTTTCTTTGCTCTCTCGTTACGCAGCCGGGGAAAGAAACGAAAATAGCGTGGTGTTTTTGCGCTTTTGGTGACTATCGTTTTTCTTTATTCGGCGTGTTCCACGGCCTATTTGAACCGAAGAATTTTAAAAATCAAATCTGCCCTGGAGAACCATTACCGTATAGACTCGCAAGGGCTGGAGGTGCTTAGCAAATGTTTCTTCACGCTCCTCGATACCAGAAGGAGTTAAACAACGTTCCTCTTCAACTGGCATTGCTTGCGCCCAAAAATCCTGCCAGCACTCCAGTTCTTGCTCCTCTCGCTACCATCGCGATTTTACTTTTACCGGAGCGCGGGGGGAGTCGGGCGAGCTGCACTCGTCATCTACGTGGAATCGTTTCAATTTTGCTGGGTAGTACGGAGATTTCATCGGCCGCGAAATCCAGAAGAAGGGCCCTTCCATCTGTTAGCCGAATAAACTCGTGCACGTAGAAGTCCAAAGTGAATGTGTATCTTGCATGAAGTACGAGTACATCACGCTCAGTGGACAAGTGGCGTAGACCACTTCCCAAGATTTCAACCGTTCCGCTTATGCCGACTACGAAATGGCACTCGACACACACACAAACACACACACACACACACACACACACACACACACACACACACACACACACACACACACACACACACACACACACACACACACACACACACACACACACACACACACACATCTGTACGATTCTCATGGGCGCATCTCCTCCAGATTGCAACCCTTCGACAAAAACGTTTCAATGTTTCTCGTGTTCTTCGTCGTTGAGACCCCTTGAGTCGATGCTCCGCCAGGCCATCCCACCGAAAGTGCCTCGATTTTATCACAACCCTGCTTGTATATTGCCCCATTTCTTTGCATCGTAAGAGCCGATGTTTTTGCTCAAGTGGCTTAAAAAAAACTTCGTGTACTCGGAGGGGTGATCTTGATCTCCTGAAACTGAGAACTTGCATATTCCAATTCGTTGGGAACAGAGGGGCGGTTAACGTACCGCGCTCTTTCCAGTAGGATTATTGCCCTCGTGCTATCGGGGCTACCAAAGCTCGGGCATAAAAGCTTAATGATCTCGTATAGTTCCGAGATACGTGTCCGGGTGATCTCCACATGTGGTGGGTCAAGAAACTCCTACTACGTTAAGTGTGCACATACAACTGAATCACTTGAATCGGGGACACCGTTCATTCAAAGGTGGCCAACTAAAGTATGTGATTATTCCGAGTATTAGTTAGAAGGATGGAATAAATAATTCTTAAAACGACCTAATCATCCATGTTTGCAAAAAACTATTTTGTGACATCCGCTAATGACGCGTTTTGTCAGCCGAAGTAATTTTTTTCACTGTGGTTGGCATTTTCTTTCGAAGGCTTCAACATAATCAATACCGTAAAACGGGGCTACTTTGAACAGGTTATGGAAGTTTTTTGAAGGTAACTTTTTTTTTAACATCCTAGATATCAACTTTTCTTGCTGCAATAGAACAGTGGGTCCTTTGGCAATCAAATGTATAAGAAAGCCAAGCTCGTTCACCCCCTCACAATTTGATATATACGTTTTTTAAAGTGTCAAAGTAGCCCTGATTGTGGGGCTTTTTTTACAGGGCATGAAATGCAACTTTTGTCAAAGATTAAGGGTTACTTTGGAATCATCTTGATAAAAATGTAATATTTTATGTATTATACATGGAATGAAATTAAAAACCGCAATTTTTTATAACGGAATTGCCATCGTTATTAAGGCAGCCAACCCGAACAATTTTCGTCCAATGGACTTGAAATTTTAACTGTAGCTTCTTAGATTGCTTTAACAGTCAAGTACGAGATTTCACTCAAGTATTTCACTCTTAGATCCGGGACTAAATTTACGACAGTTCTGCTGCGTGCCGCGGAGAGGGTTGGCTGGAAAACAGTAGTGCTATAGTGACTCGTGCGCCGCCATTTTGTATACTTTAGACAAATAATTTTTTTTTACACACTTCAATGGATACCTTATGAAACCTAAAAGCTCTTTTGACCATGTATTGTATTCCTTCCTTTAAAAGAAAAATCCACAGAAAACGGTCGAAAATGGGCAGCTACAGGGGTGCCTTTCTCGTAAGGAAACATTTTACATAAAAATATCAAGTACCTGGGGTGCTATTATAGGCACTTAAGGGGTCACTCTAGAGGCCGAAAAATCGGCGTTTTGGCGATTTTTTTCAGGAAAACTACAAAATAATCAAGATTACAAAAAAGGGTGTTTATCATACATATCAGTGACTGTATACGATAATTTTTTTTAAGCGATTAATTTCAAAATGGCGGCTGTGCAGCGTTTATCGCAAAACAGCATTTTTTAAGTTGGCCGGAAACATTTCTCAGACAATTTTCAACCGATTCACTTGAAATTTTGAATATATCTTGAAAAATACATTGTCTATGGAAGTACGTAGGATTTTTTTTATATTGCATAGTTCATTTGTTAGGCGACGATTTTTTAGGCAAATGTTTCACTTTCCAAAAATTTGCCTAAAAAATCGTCAGATAATTGTTAATAACAAATGAACTATGCAATATAAAAAAATGCAGTTTTGAGATATATGCTGCACAGCCGCCATTTTGAAATTAATCGCTTCAAAAAAAATTATTGTATACAGTCACTGATATGTATCATAAGCACCCTTTTTTATAATCTCGATTTATTTTGTAGTTTTTCTGAAAAAAATCCTCAAAAAGCCTATTTTTTCGGCCTCTAGAGTGGCCTAAGGCCCTAATGAGTCTTATAATTGTCATTGAGATCAAAATCAACTTGAGCAAAATTACAATCAACTTTAGCAACATTATAATAAACTTGAACAACAAATTGTTGTTCAAGGTCAAGCGGGCTCGCTGCGCACGTATTAAAAACGTGTTTTGGCGCTCTGTCAAAGTAGCCCCAGAAACTGTCAGTTACCTTGAATGTCAAAGTAGCCTCGTTTTACAGGGTATGTCGGTATGTCATTATGAAAGCCACCTATGTGGGTTTGGTAATTGCTTTCAAGCGTGATTGAAGCTGTCCCAATGTGACGACGAACGTAATCAATGGATAAATGGAATTGGGGAATATTAATCTGCAGGATATGTAATAACGGAAGATTATTACATTCGACACTCAGCTGTATTGACGATGTGTCACTTTCCCTGTTACTTCAAAAATTTGGTCGTCATCATGCTCTCCTAATCAATGCAGTGATACCTTTGTTTTTCTAGCACCTCCTTTTCGAAACATTCGCCGCGTTTTTTAAAAATGTTCTCTGTTTGAAGGATATCCATCGCAGACGGCTTTTCCCCTCAGCATCTCCCGCGTCTCGCCGTCTCTCCGCTGGTCATTCTAGCTCGTAGACGAGTTAGACTAACGACTCTTATGCTCGTGCGATGAATGCGCGGGGTTGCGTATTCCTCTGTCAAAGTTTACGAGCGTTCTGTGATGTCACGCAGCCTTTTGAGCCCTCAGAGGGAAACGCCGCTTTTATGACTTCGCGTACACGGCTCTTGCTATCTGTATGATTCCACTGTGCCGTATACCATCCGCATAATGCTTCCTGCTTCTCCGCTACAACGCGCCGAATATTTACACATTCGTCAGTTCTCAACGGGCCGTCCTTCGTGGGTGCTCGCATTTTTCTTTCTCAAGCTTTTTTTTCAAGCATGCGCGAGCCTTTGCCCGGGGTTAAAAAAAAACAAGTGACCTTCGAACGTTCAACGGTGTTCAAACAATTTTTCTTTTCCATTTTTGCCTGCCTTTTTCTTGTGCCTTCCGCATTGCCGTCTAGCTAGATATTCAATCGAAACTTCCGTCTATGCATTTTTATTCCCGAGCTCTTCACTGCCAAATGGTATGACAGCTAGCCGGAACTCGGAAGCAATATCGCATTCGATACGACGGAGTTTGATTTTATTTCCACCACTTTGTCGAATTGCTTCTACGCTTTGAATCTTTAGTTTGGTCAAATTTCACGATGGACGCTGAAAAAATAGGTTATTAAATCAATACGATCCTCTCCAATCATGGGAAAATACGATGCTTGGTATTTACGTGCGTTTCCCGTTATATTCTACTATATACACAGCTCTGTTGACGTTGCGAATGAAGTACATTTAACTATCCCATCCGATCGCGGGGAGTTTCGTTATTGACGAAATCGAAACGCAAGCTAGCGCGCCAATTACATTTTTCGGCATTCCTATTTCAATGTGAATCAATTGAATTTAAAAAAATGATGGCTCATGGATATTCGTCGTTGTTCTGGTTGCAGGGTGAAAATGGAGACACGCACGGAACGCCCACGCACTGCAGGGAGAATAGCGCCTACGGGACGTGTTACACCGACCGTTAACCAAAGTGTGCCCGGGGGTGGAAGGCGAAAAGCTATACCGGTACCACCACCGAGGGTGCCGACCCCTATGCCCACTGCGAACAACAATCAGCAAAGGTAAACAATCCGCATTCACATAGCACTATAAATAATATCGTGAATGCCGGTAGGTTATGAAAAAAACAAAGAAACACGCATTGCATTGGTGTTATTTATCAATTTTATACTATTCTGTGTTTCACATATTGTCGTTAGTATTCATCTATATTATTGGATGTGATACATTGATGGAATTGAACTGAAATGTAGATGAAAATGGAATGTCAGTTTTGGGCTAAAATCAATTGTGTAGCTCGTCCCACGTGGACCATTGAAAGGCTGATATCGTGAAACTTTCCACGAGATTTGCTATCTCAAACCGGACAAGTATTCTTTCAGATGATTAGTTCTTCAAGACAGGAAGGAAGTATGCGGAGATGATCATCTTCGAGAACGGAAGATTGAAAATGTGCGGCTTGTTTTTTTCATCGCATCAAACGTTAAGCATAAATTCATAAATTTTCTGATAGGTTTATATTATAGATATTGATATATTGATATATTGATTTTTGATAGGTTTAGATTATAGATATTGATATAAAAGTTGTTACACTTAATGAATACACTTTCGAAATACATCCAAGAAAAAAAATTATTTATTTAAGTCACTATTTATAGACGAAAATGGTAGTTAAAAAAATGTCCTAAAAATTATACGTCTGCGCTGTTGATAAAATCTCGAAGATGGATCATCCAAAACAAATAAATTAAACGGTTTTAGATTCAATATGTTAAAGTAGAACGTGCACGAACCTCCTCACTGAAAAAAAAATGATTTTTTTGTATGCTGCAGTAGAGACATAAAAAATGACGTCCGCGAAAACTCTGCAGGCCTTACCGGCTAAATACAATAGTAATTAATTCACGAAATCAATACATTTAACCCGCACCATATAGGGAATCCGTGCGGATCAAACTTTGGAACGGAAATAATAATAGTTTCCGACTAGATCAGAGGTATGCGAAAACTGTCACGGTCACGTATGTTCCATAAAAAATATAGGTTACGGGACATTTCGAGCAGATATAAATGATTCAATCGACTCATCTTTTCGTTCGCTAGCCGCGTTTGTCATCTCTCTTGTTACAATATGCACATTACACATATACCACAACACACGATTTCACATATGGTAAACAAACACATGCTCATGGAGCCTAGATACCAGGAGGTTCAGCGGCAATGCAAAGGCGCTGAAAAAAGCGTCCTCGAAAATGTGTCGAAGTGATGGCGCTGGGGTGCAGCGGCACCTACATATATAGTAATATATTGTTCAACGAGGTGAAAGTGATCGGATGAGTTTCTAACCTCACGACAGACCGATCGTGACATCAAACGTCGAAATATCCGCCGATTCATAATTTCCTCATGACGGTTCGGGAAAAAAACGCAAAAGCGAGAAAATATCTCAAACTCAAACTCAAAATGGCGGCGACACAGCCCATCGAGAAAAACGTGTTTTTTTTTACAAATAGCTTCACGGGAGAACGGTTTTCTCGTAAAATATAAGACCTGAAACAAAAACCAAAAAAATGACACTTTATATATTATTAGCTATGAGACTACCTAGAAATTTACTTTCATATTTTGAAAAAATAGCCCACTTTGAAGAAAATAAATCGATTTTTGCCAAAAAAGCAGTAAATTGTTTATAAAAAAAAGTTTACATTTAATGAAAAAACGGCTACGTGCTCCCATAGAGAATGTAATTGTGAAGCTGCTATCAAAATTTCAAATCGATGCATGCAAAGGTGGTCGAGTAATCCGCCTTCCGACATTGAAAAAAGTGGTTTCGAGAAAAACGCGTTCAAAGTTGTACGAGCAACTGAGCGCGCGCTCCGAGGCGCTGCGGCCAAATCGATAATTGAACCTTTAAATTTAAAAAATCGCTACAGGACCAATTGCATATTGGGTTTATAACACCAAAGTATATTTAGGCAAGAAAACGTCTTTTCAAAATCCTAGAGTGGTGTTATCCCTTCATATGAATAAGGGTTAGGTACATCATCTGTGATCTGTCTTCGATCGCACCCATGTTTAGCGTACATCTATATACACATAGGTGCCGGAGCACCCCAGCGCCATCATTTCTCGTTCTCGTTTTGGGGACGAGTTGAAAGGCCTCGCTGAACCTCCTGGTATCTAGACCCCATGCACATGCTTGACATGTATCGAAAGCACCTGAATACAACGTTGCCACTGACATTGCCAGAATTACGAAATGGCGGCCTGCGACAACTCAAGTCAAAACTGATTGCGATTTTAATTCACTTACCAAACTTTAATACAAACAGTTATCACATGCACTTCTCAAATAATTATTTTCTGTATCATGTTTATTATTATACCCAAATACATTATATTTAGCTTTTTTCAGACTCGATGATTTATAGATTTTCTGTTGACTAGTCAATCCGCTAGTACTACCTCAATGGCTATAGCGCATATCATACGATTTTTTATATATGCAAAATAACAAAATGTCGGACATTTTCGAAAAAACAACAAAAAAAACTTTTTTTTCACCTTTTTGGCAAGAAAATAGGAAAAAATCAAAATTTGAAAAAATCCCTGATACGCGCTATAGCTATAGTTGTAAAGAATATGTGGTTAACATTTAATAATGATCAGTTCAGTAGTTTCGAAGATTTTATCAACAAGTCGTCGAAAATCGTTGTTTCGAGAAAAACGCGTCTAAAGTTTGTTAGGGTTACATAAATACATTGAAAAAAAAATGTAGTGTATTTCGAAAATGTATTTTTTAAGTGTAACAACTTTTATATCAATATTTATAATATAAACCTATCAAAAAAAAAATCATGAAAGTAGCCTTTTTTTAGCGTCTACAGTGAGAAGACCCCTTAATGCGCTAACATTAGATAACCTCCGAGTAAACGAAAGCCGAAAGTCTGTTTCGCTTGCGCGAGTCTCACTTCGCGCGGGATATCTTATAATTTGATCTTGACACTGTCAAATATACCGGTTTACCGTGGTTAGTCAAGACAAATTGCCTCGGGCAGCGTATCTCATGGGTCAAATGAGCACAAACGTAACTGCGACCTCTGTCACTTGTGTGCGCAGTTAACCCTGCGGAGACTACAGTTTCAACCTTTTCCCTTCGCCCTTCACAGGTCTCCCCTTCGCCCTTCCTTCGTCTCTGTTTTTGTCAGTCTGTCTCTCGGTTCCTACCGACCCGCCGTCAAATCGCTCCACTAAATCTCGTCGCGGCTCCTTTCAACGACTACGCTTCTACGTCGTTTTAGGCTTCGCGGCAGGACTCATTTATTCCGTCTCTAGTCCCGCCATATCACTCATTTATTCAGGCTCCGACTGCACATCGGCAACCGCGAGCACGTTGTTGCAGAATTAACTTGCTCTTCTCATTTTAGGCTGCGTGGGGTATCTCGCGCAGACAGGTAATGATAGAATTAATGAGACCCCGCTTCGTGCCATTGTCATTTCGCGCCAAAACATTGGGGGGGCTTGAATTACGAAACGCTCGAGAACACTGAAACGTTAATTCTGTTGTTCTTTAATCGTCGCGATAAATAGGACTGACTACCTACATCTTGCCGAGTTGCGAAAATCCTCGTGACGATCTTCATCCTCATCAAAGTGCCATAAGCAGCGAATGAAATGATATATCAGTCATTTCAGATACAAACGTCTGGCGTAGTTTCATTCGACAAATGAGCAATTTATATTCCAATTAAAAGTCTATAAATAACCTTGCATTAGGACGTTGGATAAGTCCTTGCTGTTTTCCAATAGATGGCGTTACCAGAACTGCGTGCGTGTAGTTTAAGGGCTTACATACCAAACATAACCTGAGACGGCTGAAAGTAAGGTTATGTTTAAGATTTTTTTTTTGTACAAAACTGAATTTTATTGAACAACCATGATATACATTTTTAAGAATGACGTTTTATCGACATTGTGTGAAAAGTTTGGTTTAAAAATTTCAAACGGTAAAGAAGTTGCAGTCATTTTCCTGGGACGTGTTTTTGGTGACAGCGTTTGCGGTACCAGACGTGCCTCTGCCATTTTCCTTCTGAAAAAAATGTTTCTTAAAGTAGATAGATGAAACTAGGACTTATCGAGCCGGAATTTGAAATTTTATATTTTTCGGGTCATGGCGGTCATTGGAATGAAGCAGGTGATTTTTCGCCTCAAAATTGTTCCATACTTATGATGGAAAAAAACTATACCAGGTATCGAAAAAACGGCTCGATGAGTACTAGATTATTGGGATGATCACTGTGCATAACTTTTGATCCCGATCGGTCCAGTAGTTGCGGGGATATTTCTGGTACCGATTTTAAAAACACTGTTTCGAGTGAAACGCGTCTAAAGTTTTGAGTACACTTTACACTGATTACTGGTTCATTTTGAACTTACATGAAATCGTCGATTCATGAGCCATAGGACCCCGCCCACTTTTCGAAACATGACCTTGATATACAAAAGGTCACAAATACCCGGAATTCGACAGGAGCGAGAACACCCGGTTCATAGTCAAACAGATGAGAGACTGCGTCTACCTGCGCCCCAACCGTTAGTCGTTGCTCACCCGGTCCGTTACAAAACGCTACAACTACGTCATTACTGCGAATTTCCTTATGAAATTTTCAGGGTAGACACTCAAAGGATAGTACTTTCGAATGAGCACCTTTTTTTAAAAATCGATTTTTTTACCTACCCAGGTGTGTGCAAGCCCTTAAGATGGCAACGCACCTATAAAGAAATACTATAAGAAAGCTTGAAATTCAATGTATGCCATTTCGCCGAAGTGTAAACAACTCTTTTTTTCATGGTGTTGAACATGTCAAATTGCGTGCCAAAAAAGAGTATTTACGCGGCTCTTCAAAATCTGCAGCTGAAGCACACAGAATTCTTGTTGATACTTACGACGACCATGCTCTGTCGGAAACAATATGTAGAGATTGGTTTAGACGCTTCAAACATAATGAATCTGATGTGTTGAATTGGAGGCATCATGTCATGAAGACTCATGTCGACGCTAGCTGAACTTGCATAATCATTGGAAGTTGATCACCCAACGTTTCGAGACGTTTGAAAGCATTACGAATGATTAAAGAAAATAAAGCATACATTTTCACGAAAAATTGTCTACAACATTGTCGTAAATTAATTTCTACAACATTGTCGTAAATTTGTTCACCCTGCATACGAGCATTACAGTTCCTACACATAGCGAGGTACAATTTAGCTGGAACTTGGCTGGAAACTGGTATTCAGCTTGATTGGGAATTGAGGTCCCACGTATTATGACTTCCCACTAAACAGCCAACTTCACCCCCACGTTCCCTTAACTCGGACTATCGAATCACGCTTACACAGCGGCTATGCAATTCTAGTCCGAAACTATGAGAGCCCAATCGTATCCGTGAGGTACGCTACCGATAGATCCCTCGATAGATTACTTTCGATCGAACTCATAGTTCGAACTTGTTTCACGGCGCGACTTCTTTGATAACAGTGAAATTGTGTAATGATTTGCGACCGTTCAGTTGTCACATGTATGTATTACCACACTGTAATTTGATATCCCGCGAGCCTTGACGCGCAACAACTTCGCAGCAATCCCTCTCTGCACGATGTACTGACAACGTTAAAGTGGTACCATACTGGTGGTCATATCAGTCACGTGGTACCCGGAGACTTTAACCGTGGTGGCGTTTACGCAAACCTTCACGTATCCGCTGCCGCTGCTTTGAGCCATCCCTCTGGTGGTCTGCACCTAACGCGAGTTTTGCAGTTGTCGCGTGTTCACGGTGGCTGGCCGAGTCATTAAGTACTCGGGAGCTGGTTCGCCACGGCTGATTAAAGTTAGGAAAACATTGGTATTGACCGCTCTCTATCCCTTATTCGCGTCTATCGTCTAAGCCATCACGCAGAAGACGTTTGTTTGGATGTTTCTTCCAGTTTTTCCACGAACGCATTCGGTTCGTCCTTTCAAGAGTTACTGCCTTGGATGGGTGGAGGTCAAAATGTCGAATGACCAAATATAGATCGACAAAGATTTCGAAACAACAGAATTATTAACTCTCAAAATAACGAGTGTTAAATTATTCGAATTTTATCCTTTGACCGATGATGAAATCGAATAACTATTACACCAAAAAGGATTATTTATTCGAGAGCTCATTTATTCGAGAATCTATATTCAGATAGTCTGCAGTTTGAGTCATATAAATACAGATTCGAACAATGTACAACATTCATATCTCCGAAATAGAAAAAAGTCAGTATCCAATATTCGTAATACCGTCTATAGCAAAAAGCCATATATCGAGACGATACACTGAGAAAAAAGAATCGTTAAATGTACAAAATGCATTTTCGGTCTCGAAATTTTGTTGTTTTAACAGTTGCTCAGACATGCTAAATAAGCAGATAGTTTAAATGTATCTTTGGTTACTGCCCAACTATACTGTTTTGTTATGCCAATCAAAAATCAAGTTGAACGTCTTTAAAGATAGAATTTTGTTAAACCATCTGAATTTTGGATGGATGAACGAATTTTTTTTCCGTGTACAAACTTCGAATGTGTAGATCTTAGAAACGCAAATGATCGATGGTCCGAAATGGCGAATACCGAAATGGCGAACATGGAATGGCTGCCTGACCCGACTGACCACTAACGCCATCTGCCATCTTCATTCTGAAGCGCAAGTAGCTCGATCCCAAGCTTTCGCTATCCGGACCGTTCGCCATTTCGACCCACCGCTATTTTAACTGATCAACTTTTTGGTCCTTCGCTTTAATTGATTCGAAACCGTAAACTGTCGTAATATTTACAATTTGACGATTTGACGTCTCGAATTGTTTGGTGTATAAATACAGGCGAAGCGATATTATATCTCTGATTATTCACAATTTCGTGAATAGTTCATTCACAAGTATTGACAATTTTCAGAGTACTCACAATTTCGTGACTATCATAAGATTGAATCCTGTAGAATCACCGTAATCAAGGATCACTTTTCCTTGAGGATCATTGTTAATTTGGCAAAAAAACGCAGTGTCATGACAAGCCACTGGACATCTTACTAATCCTATAAAATTGTAGTGTCGGAGTGTGCATTGATTTCTTTAGGTGAAATTGAGCAGGGTTGGAATGCGATGCTGACGATGAGCCTATATCTATTGATCATTTTTGGACATTTCGTAAGCCTCAACTTTTCGTATGTGAAAATAAACGCTTCCGGAAATTCCCTGCCCTTTTTTTTCTTCTGGATTCATCCAGCAGAACCTGGAAAAAATGCGTTTTTCCTTTTGAAAGGACAACGATGCGCAATACAGAAGGTTTGTAGTGAACACTAAATTTAAAACAGTTTAATTAGCTTTATTCATCATCTGATTTCA
>OX101792.1:9806871-9949371 GCA_944452715.1 Ophion slaviceki
ACTTCGTTGAGCGCGGCTGTTTAGATATCCTATTGTCTGATGCCGATCGATAAAAAAATGGCACGGTTGGCGCGACTGTGATACTTCGTTAAAATGCGACGATCTTTTGGAGGTCGAAATGCGATGACAGATCCTTTCGATCCTTGAATGGAAGTCTGGGAGCTTTGAAAACTTGGCTTTGGAAGTGCTCTTTAGCTATGGTTCTCTGCAGACGAAATAGAGATAAGCGGCTTTAGCAGCTTCCACCTACTTAGTTGTCAGCGTAGTATAGACGATTCACGTCTCCTCGACAACGCGAGTGAGATGTAAAGCCAGATCCTTCCCTAATAAGTATTGAAAAGTGTCGTCAGCGTTTGGCCCTGCTGGCCCTTCGGTACAACGGTAGGTATAGTGAATGTTTACTGACGGATCATGCATTCAAAATTTCTCGGTGTTCAATGATAATGATTAAACGTGCGTCTCTGCGTTTTTGTTTAGACGAATATTTGACTATTAGGGTAAGTCCGGGATAGTTGGCCACAGTTTTTTCAAGGATCCGTCAAAATGAAAGTACAGACGTTTCTTAACCTATCTTCATTTGTAATTAAACTTTGAACATTTAACTTTAAGATAATTTACGAAATTAAAACAAACTCCTATCAGATCGACCTTAAAATTACTATTTTTTTAAAATCACGATTGGCTATCTCTCCCGGAGTATCCGGGTGTGATGGCCATAGGAGTGGAGGTGAGATGCCCCGTTACCCAGCATTATACTCTCGGTTTTCTCGTTGGTTTTATGTTTCGATTCTTAATGTTTTTTCTTTTGGCCACATCTAGAACACAAAAGTCGAAATCAGTATAATTTTTGTGTACCCAAAGTTGGCATACTAACTACTGAAGCCGGTCTTCGATGAGACAAGTTTCATAATAATTTTCTCTGCAACATTTTTTGTCGTTGTTCTTATATCGTCTTTCTAAGGTCTTCCTAGGTATTTCGAAGGTCCTAGCAGCCGCACGAACTGACAATTCATCATTTTTTACGGCACTAATGGCTGCTTTTAAGGGGTGGGTAGGGGTTTCAGCGTGAAAAAAAAAAACACTTTTTTGCGATTTTTTTCATCTACATGGATAGAGTAAATTTATTGAAACCTTTAATACATTGTTAAGTGTCATTTCAAGAACATTCCGTGACATTTGTACGCAAAAATATCCACAAACAAGCCGGTGACAAAGCTTTTCCAAGAACGCCTTTGGAAAAACACGATTTGCGGTGTTCACTGCATTTCAGCTAGAAATTATCTGAAATCAAGTACCATTAAAATTTAGTCAAAGTATCATCAAAGCCTCCCTCCAATGATCTTTGATAATTTTTTTCATTTCTAAATTTTTGGTGGTCATGTAAAGTGAAAAGTGCTATTTTTGCGGGTGGAAAACCCTCTCAATGTAAACAAATCTCTGACTAACCGTTGGGGGAGGTATTTTATATCTAGAAAGTGTGTACCAAGTTTGAAATAAATCGGTCATGTAGTTTTTCATATGACAGTGAACACGGACTTTGTAAAAGTGGTTTCGAGAAAAACGTGTTTGAAGGTTTAGAAGCTGAAAAGTGATTTTTTTTTCAACTTACACTGAATCATCGATTCCAGCTCCATAGAGTAGACTCCCTGCAGCAGCTTCGATGTCTTGAGCCGCTTTTTTCAAGCCTTTGCCTTATCCTGGCTTCTTTGCTCTGCTTCTCAGCTTGTATCTCGGCTCTGTTGATGCGACAGTTATCTTCCAATCGCGCGTATTCGTGAGCGCTCGGCCCAACGCTGATGTTCATATCCGACAGAAACGTGAGAAAAGCACCAGCACCTTCATTGAAAGTGCATGCAGCCACGTAGGATGCAAATTCAACGATTTGTTTGCTGCCAGGTAATTTTTTTGGTGCGATCCTCCAAATTAGCTGGTTCAGCCTTTTCGTTGGCATTTTGGGTAAAACCTCCAAGACACATTTCAAGAAGTTCATCCTTGCTCAGATCATCGTAAATCGGTTTGATTGCTTGTAAGACAGCTTCTGGAACTAGAGTGTAATTATGTTTATAATGTTCCACTCCTGTTGTGGCCAGAGCTTTTTGATAAGGATACCACGAGTCCTCGCCGCTCAGGCACTTATCGTGTTGAGGGTTATCGTCTCTTGACTGCTGGTGGTAGTACATTGCCCAGCTGGCATTTTTCATTTTCTCTACCGAATCACAATTATGTCTTATTGCTGCTCCGTAGTATCGACTCAAATTATCGATGACTTTTCCGGTGAGTTTTCCTTTGCCGCCGAGTATTTTACTTCGCTGTTTTTTACCTGAATTTTTACTTGTTTCCACGACTTTATCTTCAACAGTATTTTTCACCAGATCACGTAGACGTTTTCCCATTCTCTTTTGCACGTGACCAACACATTCTTTTTTATTTATAGTGAAATTTTCACCGTAAGGTTTCGCTTTCACTAAATTGCCATAAGTTTTGTTATCGCCGTCTCTGACATAGTTGCTGATCTTTGCTCCATACTTTTCCTCTGAGCGGCGGAACATCTCGATTACTGTGCCTACTTCCATGTTACCTGATGGTCTGGTGTGATTGGTTTGACATTCATTATTATCAACGTGTTCTTCGTGCCACTCTTCAAATTCAGTTGTATTCAATTTCTTTCCCCACAATTTGCAAGACTGACAACACAAACTACTTACGAAAATATCAATAACTTTTCCAGTCCAATAACCAATCAATGAAGTGACGCCAAACAAGGAGCTAAGGAGCTAACCTTGCTTCTGCCACGTGCCGTCGCCAGAAACGGTGAAAGTATCAGACTCCGAATTTGCCCTTGTTTTCTCTTTTTATTCGTCTGCGGCGGAAAGGAGACATTTTTCAGCAGTCGTTTCGACGTAGGAGCAAATCGATTCCATAATATCCAATAAGACGATGCGGCTAAAAAATTACTTGCAATGTCCATTAGACCGCAAAACTTGTTGCAGCCTGCTAAACCCAAACCTAATGTACGCATTACGAAAACAAATCGAATGTTTATTTCGTAGCGATGACCAGTTTTCTCTCTCGTCGGTATATAGCGTAGATCACAATTGGCACATTTTACCTGGATTTGAAAGCCAAGACCTTCTTTTTTACAATTTTTGAACGCAACTGAACCATCACACTGAGCACATTTCCCCAAACTTGCAGTTGTTGAGAAAACAAGCAAAAAATCGATGATTCTATAATGATTTTCAACGTCTTCCGGCACGCTCGCACTGGTATTCAACTTTATCTTTTTCGATGATGCACTCTTCGTATTAGCTTCATCCTTATTTTTTTACATGGATTAGGCCTTTTTTCTATCTGCACAAATACGTTCTCGTATCAGTTCGGGCACCTCTTGAAACTTTAGACATTCTCGGTATTTTTAATCGGAAAATTTCTTGACGAAATTATAAAATCATCGAGAACAAACGCTCGACCGAACGTACAACAACTAACTGACGATCGTTTCTCTTTTGAAAATAATATACACCTATAATATATGTATACGGCTTTTGTTACCTCTCTTTACTCAATAAAGACTTTTCGAAACAGAATAATGGGAAGGACGATCGGCAACCCGTGCGGAAAACTGATAGGGCATCCCTATTAAAAATAAGGCCCTTTCAGGGCTTTCCTAGTGCTTTCCCTAGTAGGGATTTCCACAATGGGCCCAGACTTGGCCATTATCGGGATAAACTTGTAGGGATTTCCACAATAGGCCCCGACTCGGCCATTATGGGGATAAACCTGTAGGGATTTCCACAATAGGCTCCGCTTGGCCATTATGGGGATAAACCTGTAGGGATTTCCACAATAGGCCCAGACTTGGCCAGTATAGGGATAAACAAGTAGGGACCTCCACAATAGGCCCAGATCTGACTATTATAGCGATAAACCAGTATAAATAGCTTAGGCTACATGGTTGATGGAATTTCAATTATTCAAATCGATTATATACATCGATCGAATAATATTATCGAACGCAAATTGGGAAAAAGCGTAATGGCATTAGCAAATAAAAAATCAACCATGAACACAAATATGCAGACAAACATCAGACAGTATTTATTTATCAAATTAAAGAAACCTTTTACATAGATACAAACAATTACTCATGGTTTCACTCATACATGGAGTAATGCTAGCGCATAAGTGTGAACAGTTCCAACCGGTTTTCTCGACATTTTTATAGCAACTAATTTTCGCTCAATACTCGTCATAGGGAAAATTATTTCTTCTGAAGACTTCGCTGATATTTCCCATTCATAAACTTTATCTGACTGTAGGATAAGTAAATAAATTGGTCTTTGTTTTCCAGATCTTTCCCTCAATGGAAATAGATTCTAGTGATTCAGTAGACCCATATATTTTTTTTATTTCTTCTCCACATCCATTTCTTAGAATGGATTATTTTTTGTATTAATTTTGTCATGGCAGTTTGTCATAAAGGCTCACATGCAAATACGCAATCACATTTCTACGCGCGCATACATACATACACATGTACTCACGCCCACACCTATGCTCATGACAATTACATAAAAACAAATACAGAGATACCCTGACGCATTTAACATGCACGTATATCGACTGATACGGATATTTTATGGCGCTGAAATGGTTATGATGAGGCGCCGTTGAGGCATTTCCAGGGCGCTAAAATGGTTTTGATGAGGCGCCATTGAGGCAACTTATAAGGCCCCGGTCGTTGCGCCTTTAAGGGCCCTTGTTGACAAAGTGTGACCGGCCGCTAACGGCCCTCATGTGGCTTCAAGATTAGGGCCCGAATAAAGTTAGGGGAATATTATTGGGGCCCGATCACAGCCCCAACTCAATTTCCGCACGGGAAGTGAATAAACTGCATACCTGCTCATCAGCTGCGCGCTGCCTTTCCGACCGCCTGCAGCTGTCGGAGCTACAGTGTTAGAGGAGCGGGACTAAATAGTCAATAACTTCGAGAGTTTTGCTCTGATTGACTTGAAATTTTGGGATTATATTCTTGAAATGTTTAACTATAAGAAAAGACAAAAAAAATCGTTTTTTCAAAAGTGCAAATCCCTGCCCTCCCCTTAATGATTCTTGAGTCCAGTTCCCTCGTAGAGCAATTGCTTTTCTCTTGTACTTATTAGGCATCTAAAATAAATGTAGAAAAAAATGAATTACTTGAACATATCACAAACAATACTATGGCTATTACACACCGACTGTCTGTGGCCATCTCTCCTAATCTCCCGGGAGGGATGCCCACATCTAAAATCTAAACAAATAGAAACAATACATGCGAAATCTTGAGGTTATAACAAAGCACTGTTCGTGAACTATCCAAGAAATATAAAAGTAAACATTACTTTTACAAAATAACTTCACCACAATGTAAAGCATGAAACATTAAAAAAAATAGCTATAGACAGAATAATTAACAAGGATTTTACTTACTCAACATTTGTTTTGCCAAACTTTCAATCGTACACTTACACCTGCACACGATGCGAAGCAAATTAAGCAGTAACAGGTGAAATCTAGTGCGCTGTTCTATGAAATATTCCAATTGGCCATCTTTCCCTTATGGCCAACTCCCCCGGAATTACCCTATACCATGGGTCGTAATACTATTAACCTTCAGTAGACACACTATAATTTGCGCACCTCCCTAGCCACACATCGGTCTACGGTTTCCTACCGTTATTTACCATACTTGGACTCGTTTAAAAAATCTGAAAAAATTCAGGAGCGTAGTTTGAGATCTATAGAAAGAGAGCATGCATTACGTGATGGATAAAGGTTAATCTTTATTATTGTAATTTCATGGACTAACTGTGGGGACCTATCAATTTCTAGAACGGCCGGACCCCACAGATCCATGCTCGTGCAGAAATGTGACCGGGCATTCCCGACTTGACGTATAGTCCAGGCCTGGCTTGCTTCGTCCGATTTACCTAACTGGGCCTTTTCGTGGAACAGACCAGAGATATCACAAAACCTTTCCCTGGGGAGAACATTGACATTTCCTGAATATTAAATCCCAACCTATTATTAAATAATACTTTTTGCGTCATCAAGGATACTAATAATTGAATGTAATAATATGATTACATTTATTATAATTGTATACTCCGTGTTATCATTATATTCTTTTTTTAAAACAACAATCGACGTCTGACAATGCCATCATAAAGAATAAATTATGATAGTCAATGAAAATTATATGCTAATATAATGGAGGATATAATTACAATAAATGTAATCACATTATCACGGTGAATTATTAATATCTATAGCCCGCGTAGAAATTTTGATAGGGCCCGTTCAGGTTACCTGACTGCCCTGATAGGGCACTAATAAGGCAGCCTGAAAGGGCCCTACTAGAAAATGTAACGTTGTGTCATACATGGGCCTCACCTGGTTGCCTGATGAGGCCCTTATCAGGTTGCCTGATCAGAAATAAATATTTAATTTAAATAGAATCTTTTTAAATCCAATATGTTTTTTCTATGTCTCACGGCCTACAATGATTTTAATCGCTTCAGCTATCCGTTTTGAATATTAAATATATTCAAATTGAATAACTAAAATAAAATATTTCAAAAATCCAAAATGAAATGAACCACTTAATTTGGGGTTCTACTACAATAATTTTGTATCATAATTCGTCATACCCTGGCCTGAAATGATTTTGTTCGAAGACAATATTTCGCCTAAATGGGTATTGCTCCTAGTACCGTCCTACCTATAGCTGCGCACGCTGCCCCTATGCTATCGAGTGCTTGTAACATCTTGGTCGCAGATATAGCATAAGAGACCAAATGAATTCCTATAATTATTTGTTGTATGACATTAAGTATATCAATTAGTCGATATCATTGTGATAATTAAAGAGTTCTATCGAATAACATGCTATTTTTCAAACTTAGTCTTATATATAATGTATATATACAGGGTGAGGCACTAACTGTTGCCACCTTGAGTATCTCTGTAATTATCGACGTCACAAAAAAATGTTTGAAACAAAAGTTGTACCGTACGAAAGGGGTCATCAAATGCGACCATTTTTTTTTATTTCAGTGGAGGCGCTGTCGCACAGTAAAGGTCACCTCCACTTTTTCAAATGGGACAGTACATTTTTTAAACTATCTTGTAGAGCATCGAAAAGTGCATAAAAAACATTTAGGGGTCAAAGTCGTTCAAGGTCATTTAAGATCAAAAACTGACATGAACTTTATTTTTATGTGAAATTACCTTTATTCACAGTAGATGTTCAAAGTGATTGCCATTCATCGTTCACGAATCATGGAAATATTAACTTGCATAACATGCATTTGTGGTCAACTGAAAATCCACATTGGCTGCGGCAAGTTGCACACCAAAGACCGTGGTCGGTTAATGTATGGTGTGGGATTATTGGGGATAGAATCATAGGCCCTTATTTCGTTGAAGGGAATCTTAATGGTAGAAAGTACAGCACATTCCTTTAAGAAACATTAGGTCCGTTATTGGAAGAAATACCTTTGGAAACAAGAAACAGAATGTGGTATCAACACGATGGGTACCCGGCACATTTTTCGCTGATAGCTAGAAATGAATTGCAAAAGAGATTTCCAAATCGTTGGATTGGACGCGGAGGAGCTGTATCGTGGCCGGCTCGCTCGCCAGACTTGACGCCTCTGGACTTTTTCTTGTGGGGACACTTGAAAGATCTTGTTTATAAAGAACGTCCAACTACGCCGGATGATATGCGTGAGAGAATTCTTCGAGCCTGTGATTCGATAAGTGCCGTAGTGATAGGAAATTCTGCACAATCCGTGATAAGGAGATTGCAATACTGCATTGATTCCAATGGCAATCACTTTGAACATCTACTGTGAATGAAGGTAATTTTACATAAAAATAAAGTTCATGTCACTTTTTGATCTTAAATGACCTTGAACGACTTTGACCCCTAAATGTTTTTTATGCACTTTTCGATGCTCTACAAGATAGTTAAAAAAAATGTACTGTCCCATTTGAAAAAGTGGAGGTGACCTTTACTGTGCGACAGCCCCTCCACTGAGATAAAAAAAAATGGTCGTATTTGATGACCCCTTTCGTACTGTACAACTTTTGTTTCAAACATTTTTTTGTGACGTCGATAATTACAGAGATACTCAAGGTGGCAACAGTTAGTGCCTCACCCTGTATAATTCCTCTCTCTCGGCCTCACAAACCTGCCAAGATCTTCTAATACGCATCCGAGTTGCATAACGTTTTTTGTCGTGACAGTCCATAAAACCTTTTTTTGTGGAATTCAGGAATACATCGAAACTCCGAAGCTACGATGCTGTCAAATCGAAGTTTCCATGTAGAAAATAAGAGGTTATGTGTATCTATCGACTGCTGAGGCAGTTATAGGGCAAGCCTATTTATGGCCTAATCAGGCAAAGCCTTGTATGGCCCTATTACGGCAAGCCTTAGTAGGGCCTCATTAGGGAAAGCCTAGTATGGCCCTATCATGGAAAGCCTTAGTACGGCCTATCAGGGCAAGCCTAGGTAGGGACCTATCGGGGAAAGCCTTAGTAGGATCTTATCAGGGACGGCCTTAGTAGGGCCATTTTAGTATTGTCGGATCTAGGGTCTAGATACTTCCGGCCCGGTTGAGGCCGGATCAGGATGTCCGTAATAGGTGTTACCCGTATCACAACCCGATCGGGGCCTGATCCTGATCAGGAAATTTCTACGCGGGAGTACGACGCTGACGTCAATTTTATTTCATTTTTCTTGTCCTCTATATATCAACAAAAGTAATTTTGACGATAGTTTTATGGACATTTCCTGGTCATTTACTGCGTGTTTTCCGGCCCGTTCCTGATCAGTTCCCGATCTACTCCCTACTACTTTCCTGGTCATTTACCGCTTGTCCCCCGGCCCGGTCCTGATCAGTTCCCAAGAAAGGGAACGGCGGATCCGAACCTAACCTTAGACCCGTTACATTGCGAACCTATTCCAGGGTGGAAGGCTCGACCAGAGCCTGATATTATCTCGGGAAGGCACATCAGGGGCAGTACTTTTTTCCGACCCAAATTTCTACGCGGGTGTGTGTCTACTGAGGGTTAAATCGATACGATTTAATATCATTTAATCATTATTATTTAATCTTAGGACTGAAACCTCCGCACGGCGCTGTCGCGTACATGATTCCGGTAACTAGATTCATCTGAACTGAAAAATGGAAAAATATACTTTTAGTACAATGGTGAGGCTACGAACCCATCGGATACGTGTTCGAAATTTCAAAATTTGCATAAATTGCACTGTTTTGGAATAAATGTCGATTTTCGACAAAGACTAACGACTTTAAACGTATGTTATTAATAAACAGAGGAACATATGAAAAAATAATCCGGTCTGTCGATTGAATATGTTATAAAATATATTCAGTCCAAATTTTAAGTAAATCGGACGGTTAGATTTTGAGATATGACGTACGCCGAATTGCAAGTATACTTTCGAGATAAACTCAAGAGAAAAAAACGTACCAAACCTCTTTTTCCATATACAATTTTCGTATAAATGTTTGGGTCTGCTCAATATCTTCGGTGCCCAGGTAGGATTTTAAAGTCGCGCCTACGTTGGCGCAACGACGCTTGCCGGCGTTAGGACGTCGGGCCGACTCTGTTTGCCAACGTCGTTTTGGGGTCTAATAAACGTCCAAATGATAACGTTGGCCCGACGATCCTCCCAAACGTTGCGTCACAGTATTTAAGGTAGTACCTCCACAGAAGAGTTGAATTAAGAAATGGTTGAAATTTGACATATATGTTATTCAATACATTATCCAAACATCTGTGCAATTTGAATAAGTTTGACCACCCCAAACCTGAGATATTTACACTTAAAGTTGGCTTGGTTTACACGCAACAAATGCGTTATGATTGGCAAACAGAGCATCATTAATTTTACCGTCAAAACTAAAATTAAGAAATTGATAAAAAACGAGGATAAGCTAGAGTAAGATATCACCAATAATGTGAAAAAAAATGAGAATGATTCACCATCTAGTTTCCAAGATATAACCATGAAAAGCCCTCACAATTGTGGTGCAAAGCCTGGCAAAGCCTGGCAAAGCCTGGAAAAAAAAACAATTGGGGCAAAGTCTGGACAGTCCCGGCAAAAAGTTTACTGGCAATGGTAGATCAAAAACACAATATAAAATATATTTTATGGCAATAAATGATATCCATCGTATTATCGACTAGTACCGAGTCAATATTGCGTAGTTTTTAATTTTATTTATTACTATTCAAATCAATTATCAATCTTTTAAACATGAACATGGTATGTAAACTTTTGGTTGAGATTTTCGCAGAGGAACTACCTTAATCGATGTTGGCCCTTCGTCGATTGCAACGTCGGCCCTTCGTCGATTGCAACGTCGGGCCTACGTTGATTTCGGCATCGGCCCTACGTCGATTGCAGCGTGGGCCGTACACTGACAAAAAATCTTCAAATCAAATACTATAGGCATAAAATATTTCATAAATTCAAAATGAAATGAAGCACTTAATTGAGAGTTTTACGACAACGATTTTGGATCGTAATTCGTCATTCCCTAGCCTTTTGATATGGTTTTAATCGAAGAAAATATTTGACCTACATGTGAATCGAACCTGGAACCTACCTATTCATAGCTAGGTACGCTGCCCCTATGCTACCGAGTGCTTGCAACATCTGAGTCGCAGATATGGCATAAGCGATCAAATGAATTCCTATAATTATTTGTTGTATCACATAAAGTATATCAATTAATTAGTATCATTGTGATAATTAGAGAGTTCTATCGAATGACGCGCTATATATTTTTCAAACACAACCTATATATATATATATATATAAACACAATTCCTCTCTCTTCATCCTCTTTACCCACACACCCCTTTGACAGGCCATTAGCTCAATCAAATAGAAAAATGGTTGACTCTGCAAAAATTGTATTTAGCTAAAATTAATAACAAATAAAATAGATAATAGAGAAATAAAATAGATTTTGTGGATTCAACTAAATGTTTTATGAACAGATGAAACCGAATCACAGATTTATGAGGATTAAATAAAATATTTAGGTATTGGACGATATTAAACATATTTTGATTTGAATAAATGAATATATTGAAAACAAATCATTCCAATAATGGAATGCAATAGGAAAAATTTGATTCCACGAAAAATCTAGTTAATTCAAGTGAACAAATATCAAATAGACGCGGTAAATTAATATCAAAAGAATTTTTCTGTCAGTGACTTGAACGCGGGCAAATTTAAATGGGCGCGAAGTAAAACGTTGTAATTTTCAAGCATTAGAAGCATACTTCAAGAGATTCATATATGATTTAAAGAGCATTTTTCAAATTCATTGATTATTATTTCTTTTTTTTTCAATTTTGTTCTTTGTTGTCTAGCTTTTAATTAAGCAGGGTGACGGCATATATTTATTTAAGAATTGAAAAAAATACACGTTTTGTCAAAGTCAGACCCGAAACGTTCTACCGAACTGTTCACTCGTTTTCTCAATTTAAATATTCAGTATTATTACTCTCATTGATTTTTAATTAATCCCAGCAATTATCAAAATTGTTTTCACACCGAAATACTACAAAACATCGAAACTTAACCTTATTGTAAAATGTCGATGCTACCAACATTGCGCGCTACATTGTGCTGTTGAGGCGAAGCTCGAACGGAAATACAAACAAACTGCTGTTTTACGGTCAAAGCATCGGCTGAACTCTGGAGCTACAAGCGATAGCCAACTACACCCGGCCGACGATTAGCCAGTGTTGTCTGAATCATGGTAGCCAACGTCGGGTGAACTGCAGTGCCTAACGTCGCCGCGACGATCGAACGAGAGTTTCGACAACTCTGGGCCATAGTGGCGTTCCGATCGTTGGCTGCCGATGCGTCACCGCCTTACCGCCAAGCGTTGGCTGTACTCTGGGTCTGCAAGCGTTGGCCAACTACACCCGGGCGACGATTAACCAGAGTCGGATGAAACGTGGTAGCCAGCGTTGCGCGAACTACCGGGCCTAACGTCGACGCGATGATCGAACGAGAGTTGCGACAACTCTGGGCCATGGTTGCGTTCCGATCGTTGGCTGCCGATGCATCGCCGCCTTACCGCCAAGCATTGGCTGCACTCTGGGTCTGCAAGCGTTGGCCAACCACACCCGGGCAACGATTAACCAGAGTCGGATGAAACGTGGTAGCCAGCGTTGCGCGAACTACCGGGCCTAACGTCGACGCGATGATCGAACGAGAGTTGCGACAACTCTGGGCCATGGTTGCGTTCCGATCGTTGGCTGCCGATGCATCGCCGCCTTACCGCCAAGCATTGGCTGCACTCTGGGTCTGCAAGCGTTGGCCAACCACACCCGGGCAACGATTAACCAGAGTCGGATGAAACGTGGTAGCCAGCGTTGCGCGAACTACCGGGCCTAACGTCGACGCGACGATCGAACGAGAGTTGCGACAACTCTGGGCCGTAGTCGCGTTCCGATCGTTGGCTGCCGATTCATTGCCGCTTAATAGCCAAGCATCGCTCGCACGTTTGGCCAACGCTGGGCCGTCATAGACCGTCGATCGTTGGCAGCCGACGAGCTGCCGCAATACAGCCAAGCGTCGGCCGTACTCGGAAGGTCGGCGACTCGCACATGGGTGGTTCCTTATGGTTTCGGGTACGGGCAATACGAATAGGACATTTGTTTTGTTCTCGAATCGCTTTTAAAAAAATAAAAAATTTAATTGTTATAATGACGATTAAGACGAAAAGGTGCATTTCGTAGAAAAACATTTGAAATAAAAGGTTCTTCTTTTTCAATTGACAATAATAAATGTCTCTTTAATTTTTTTTCCAGCTTCATTAGTAATGGAGATATGAACAAGGAACATTGTATGAGAGAGACGGAACGATGAGTGAAAGGGACGAAACGATGAGTGAGAGGTGATGCGACTAATTTCCGTCGCTTATATCTCCATGACTAATGGAGCTTTTAAAAAAAATAAACATCTTTTATTTAACATTTTTATCTATGAAATGCACTTTTTCGTCCGAATTGTTATTTGAAAAAATTAATTGTAAGAAAGTGCCGTGGTGTATGGACTGCTTGAGATAAAATCGCAATCATTTTTCGTACCTTCAAACTGCAATTCCTGCACCATATAACAATCACACAGCCTGGTTGGACAAAGTGATATCAATGCCCTAAGAAACCATACAATGCACCGTGCAGCGCTAGAGCCGTAACGCAACGGGACGTTCTGACCTGCTCCACTAAAATCGTCACAACTCGGTCAATTTTCGGTATTTTTACAAAATCTCTGAACCGAATCAAAGTTAAGACTCTGCGCAATAAGAAAATGAAATAAACCAGAAATCAATTGTTTGAAATTGCAAGGTTATGCATACCCCTTAAGAAATATGTTCGGTTACAATTAATTTATTACTGTTCGCCCGTAATATTCACTCCGGACGTTCTTCCGTACACTCTTTTGTCATTATATTTTCCTTGAATAATTTTATTCACTATTGCAACTAAACCTTTGGATCTTCATGTATGCCATACAATTTCTCTGTCTCGCTCAGACGTGGTTTCGTAATTAATTGATAGAAACTTTTGGTTCGTTAACCTCGCCAAGGGGTTGGCCATGTATTTCGGCCCGGTGAAAATCAATCGGAACTATGGCGAGCCCGCATCGAATCTGTTCACCGCATCGGAAAAAGTTTTTTTTACCGTACACCTGGTACCGTACACCATTGGTTTATCAGTTTCGTTTCAGTGTATGAAAGAGCCGTGGACCGTTGTATTCTCGTACACGCATTGTGAACACTGATAGAGGTTCATCAGGAGCCGTCGGAACCTAAAATTCCGGTGGCCACAACGCAAATACATGCGCTTCAGAGCGAGAGAGAAAGAGCAGGAAGACCTCTGTAAAGCCCGATCAGAAGCTTTGTATCAAAGACTCGCCCGTATATGTTCATTAGTCGGTATTTAGTTTCGCTCTTCAAGGTCTATATATGCGGAGCGGATATTTTGAACCTGTCATGCAATGTTGGCTTTGAGCACATCGGGCTCATTTTCGAAATGAGTGCGGTCCTTAATTAAGGACGAATGAGTACAGTCCGTATATTTTTCAATCGAGCCGTCGGTTTTAGGGATAGGGAGATCTTTAACGAGATCATCCCATGTCACAGGTAATTGTCTTGGCTTTTATGGGATTTTTTTTTCATGAACCATTAAGACACTCTATTTTGGAATTTTCACCACACATTTATTAACATTTTTACAGCCCCTTAGAATGTTATGCAACAAAAATAACGAGTTGAATTACCTTCAAACCGTACGGGAGACACTCATGTGTAAAAAAAAGTTGGCTGACGGCTACCATGGTTCCGGAAGTTGTGCTCATCTAAAATAAAAAAATAAATCGGCATTCTAATTTGTAGACCTGAGGCTATTGCCGGAACTAGAGTAAAGTAAAAATATCGAAAATTCAATTTTTGGCGGGGTTTTAAAAGTGAAGTTCCAATTTTCGTCATTTTTTTTACCTTTTCAGCTCAACAAAAAATTATGTCCGATATAAAAAACATTCAAGTTCGGATGAGAACTATCAATGTGCTGACCGTACCATAAAATGGGATAATGGATATAATGGAAGCCAATTTGGAAAATACAGTTTTGAGAAAGCGTGTTTAAAAGTTTAAGTGCGATTGACACAAAGAAAATGTTGACTCACCATTAGTCTGCTATCCCGGATCCATATAACACACACATTTTTTTCAATTTCTACAAACAATTTTTGGCCCTTTCACATGGGATTAAGCCTTAAGGTAGTAGTCTCGCCAAGGCGTTTTTCTATAGATTTTTTTATTTCGAGGTCACATTCAAGACACTATTAAGTGATTACCTGCAAAATTTCAAAAGGATTCACCGTTCTGTATTTGAGATATTGGCAATCAAAGGCCGCACGGTTTTACACGTGTTCTTGAAGGGAACGCTAAAAAATTTCACATTTCATGCAATAACGTCAAAGCTTTACTACAGATTTTTTTAAAACATTCTCTATTACAGAGGAACATATGAAGAAGTAGGTTAAAAAAATCATGAATTTTGACCGTCTAGTTTCAGAGATATAGCGCTTTTCATTAAGCAATATCTGGCGACGCTAGCGCCGCGAAGCGACTGGAGCAGACTAGAGCCGGCGATCTGGCAGCGCCGCAAGCGTTCGGCGCGTTCGTCGGTAAAAAATGTACCTAGAGCCAAGGCACATCTTTCATATTTACATATACATACACACACACACACACACACACACACACACACACACACACACACACACACACACACACACACACACACACACACATATATATATATATATGTATGTATGTATGTATGTATATGTATATGTATATGTATATATATATATATTTATATTGCTAGGTCAAAATTAGTAAATGAATAAAATAAAAAATTCGTCCAAACAATAAAACAACTTTTATTATCAATTCATCGAAGTGAAATTCATCAATTCAACGATTCACGATACGATGTCCCACATTTTCGTTGTTCATAACCTCTGGATGGTTCTTCTTTTCGTTTTCTCTTTTTGCACGGGTCATAATTCCGACCGCTTTCCCATTTTTGGCGATCGTTTTTCGTTTGTCAAATTTGCCTTTATGTCGCACTTGTTCCATTATTCCGGCCACAGCTCAAATTTTGCATTTCTGTTTATACTAAATATGACGACAAAAGTTCGCTAGGCTTGCGACGTTGCCACGATCGCCGCGCTCGCTAGACTACAGCAGTGTGTGCATATCCGTATACGCAGAGTGTCTACGTATCAGTAGGCGGAATGGATAGTCTGGTACAAAAGTGAGGGTTAGGTGATGGAGGGGCCTCTACAACCTACATTATAAAGATATTTCAAAGCTTTCATCGATTGAGCGGAGAACAAACTTTTCAACGTTACTGTGGCAAGACTACTACCTTAAACTAACCTGCATATAAATACGCTCACATTTATCCAAAGGTGATTTTGAATATATAGGCGGTCACACAATCTTGAATATTGGAATCATTTGCTACTGTCATTACGGTGCACGAATATCTTAAAAATAAAAAAGATCATCGTAGTTCGGTAATTTTTCTGATTATCCACAAAATCGTTGTTGCATATTAAGGGGTCTTCGCACTTTAGATGCTAAAAAAGGCTATTTTCATGATTTTTTTTGATAGATTTATATTATAGATATTGATATAAAAGTTGTGATACTTAATAAATACACATTAGAAATACATTCAAAGGATTTATTTATTTATTTATTTAAGGCACTATCTGTAGACAAAAATGGCAGTTAAAAAATGTCCTAAAAAATTGTAGGTCTGCGCTGTTGATGAAATCTCGGAGATGGATCATCCGGAACAAAAAATCAAACAGTTTCATATTCAGTATCTTAATGGCTATAGTGCATACCATACGATTTTTATATGTGCAAAAAAACATAATGGCGGACATTTAAAAAAAACGTGTTTTTCACCGTTTTTGACAAAAATAATAAACATAAAAATTTAAAAAAATCCTTGATAAGCGCTATAGCTGTAGTTGTAATGAATATGGGGTTAAAATTTCATAAGGATCGGTTCAGTCGTTTCGAAGATTTTATCAACAAGCCGTCGAAAAACGTTGTTTCGAGAAAAACGCGTTTAATGTTTGTGTGGGTTATATAAATACATAAAAAAAAATTTAAATGCATTTCGAAAGTGTATGTATTAAGTGTAACAACTTTTAAATCAATATCTATGATATAAACCTATCAGAAATTCATAAAAATAGCCTTTTTCAGCGTCTAAAGCGAGAAGACCCCTTAAAGACCCTAGGCTACAAAACTACGCAGTGCAAGGAATTGTATTCCTGAAATGTCAAGCTTATGCAAATGTCTCGAACTGCACGTTTCGACCCGGAGAAAATGGCAACTGAGCGACATGACAAAGTAATTGTCTCTGCAAAGATTGACCCGAGTACGACTATCGCCGATGCACCCGCTCCTAAAATACCCTCGTACTCCTGCTCCGAATTGAGCGCGTTAGGCAATGTCATTTCCATACAGCAGATGTCGCTCGAGTTGTGAATTTTCCGCTGATATTAATACAATGGATTGTTTGTTTGACTTGCTTTCCCAGTGGGATCCGTGACAGCTGTTCGAACGACCTCATTGCCTCATCAAACGTATAACGCTACAATCGATTTTGCAATGCTCTACTCCGCAAAAGATTTTTGCAAAGCTCTTTCTGCATTCTCTCGTTTTGTTAAGCCAAATTCACGAGGGATTATTCAACCTCAAAGACAAACTCTACGTCGAACCTTCAACTCTTAGGATTTAGTTCTCTTTCTCGTCCTTTTCGTTCCTCCCCGCTCCTGTATATTCAAAAACCTCAAGACTACGGAAGCTGCTTTTGCACTTAAACGCATATATATACACACATATATATATGTGTGTGTGTGTGTGTGTGTGTGTGTGTGTGTGTGTCTGTGTGTGTGTTGAAATTAATATCTATATGTATATTTGCTACTGGGGCCAATTAGCTCTCTTGCCACTCCATCGCTTCCACCGCTCGGCTCTATCTCCTCGTGTCTTTTCACAAAGGAAAACAACACTTTTCATCCCCTCATTGCGGAGTACTCTCAGAGACGAGCCGCACTGTCGAATCGAGGACAAATGGCGGAAAAGTGAAAGAAAAGAAGAAAGCATGTCATACGGCTCTCGCGGTTTCTCGATAAAAAGCAGAAAAAGAAGGAATACGGCGGATTCATAAAGAAAAGGCTTATCGAAAACATGTAGAGTAGATATGAGAAAAGGGGGAATTTTATGGCGCATAACATCTCACATTATGAGAGTATAATCCATACGGTTATTTATTATCCAGTTACGACCAGGATCACTACCGTGTATTAAAACTTTTACGAGCTTTGGAAATGTTTAATCTCGCGATTTATACGATCCTGTAAAAATGAGTCGCCGTATCTGTCGGGTTTCGCCGATCTTACGTACGAGATGGCATTCGGCGAAACGTGGGCGTTTCGGATTTGCCACAAATTTATATCGAGCTCATATGCGTTCGTTCTCGTGAACCGAACGAAAAAAAATACACATTCCTATAATACAATCTGTTGAGCACGGTCGAGTGGGTTTGGTGTATTCGAGAAAATACGCGGCTTGTGTCAAAATCGCAATTTTTTCATATACTTTGCCATTTCACGATGAGTGGTGTGAATACGCCTATTACTGTAGTGATTCATAAACTTACTCACTGTGCTGTATGACAAAATCTTGACTGTAATAGGAAAGTTATTTTTAGGTCAGTTTTGCAGCAAACATGGAGAATTATCGTGTGTGGGCAATGAATTTTAGGGTTGTATGATAGCAATGGTTATATACGAAGATTATGAAAATCTGTTTTTTCTCAATATTATGAAAAACAGTTTGAGGCCTTATAATCTTTTGTAAACAAAAATTATGGTTTTTTACATTGCGTTAAATGATGTACGAACATCCCAAGAATTATGTAGTGCGAAGAAAAATGGTTTAAAAATTTCAAACGCGTTTTCCTTGCAACCATGTCTTCAAAAATCGGGCGGACGCGTAGCTCATTCAATTTTCAACCGATTGACTTCGAATTTCTACTGTTGTACGTAGTCGTACGTAGGAAAGTAATTTTTTTCGTAGGTTTTGCAGCAAATATGGAAAATTAGTGTCTCTGGGCAATGAATTCTAGGGTTATATGATATGAATGGTTATATACCAAGCTTATGAAAATCTGTTTTTTTTTTACATATTATGAAAAATAGTTTGAGGCCTTATAATCTTTTGAAAACAAAAATTATGGTTTTTTTATTGCCTTGAATGATGTACGAACATCCCAAGAATTATATGGTTGATATGTATTAACATCCCAAGAATGATATGGTGCGAAGAAAAATGGTTTTGAAACTTCAAACGCGTTTTCCTTATAACCATGTGTTCAAAATCGAACGCATTCGCAGCTCATTTAATTTTTTTTGTAAACACACGGAGGCAGTTTTTGCAGTAAAAAATGCGACTTTTGTCAAAATGGTGCCAAATTTGCAAAAATCAATATTTTGTAATAATTGGGTGTACTTCGCTAGTAAAATTCATGTTGATTACGAGAAAAAACAACAACAAAATTGGTCTAGGTGCTCATGTGCGTTTCCAACGAGTCCTCATAAAGGCGTTCTCTTTCTAGCGGCCACAGGGCCGCTATTTTGTATTTTTTTGGAAAATAGAGAATTGATTTAAGTTCCTGCAGATATGTAAGATAAACCCTCCAAACCCAATAGCGACTGCTTTATCAGGATCTTCAACAAAAACATCCCAATAAGCCTTGTTTTTCGACCATCCAAAGATATTAGGTCAGAAAATTAATTCTCGGCCCCTAACTTCTGCTGATCATAAATGCGATTCAAATCTGAATAACTTATCCGCGACACATGCACTTACTAGCGCCATCTCTACGCCTTAAATCGAGCTATCAAACTTGACCCCACTACGCACACAACCTAAAATGTTAGTGGTTGACGCGATGTCTTTCGAAAAAAACAAATATTTGAGGAATTGTCATCTTTTCGGATGCCAATTTTTGTTTAATCGCGGCTGAAGCGAAAGTCATGATTTTTTCGGAGGTTGGTGAAAAGGCTGTATCATATAGTACGTGCAAAAAGTGGTTCCAGCGGTTTCGAGAGGGAAATTTTGGATAAGATTCCGAACCCCCCCCCCCCCCTGCGATCGAGCTAAAATTTTGCACAAACCTTCCTTTTAATACTTTAAGATAACCCCTAAAGGGATTTTTGGCGACTCGCTATAGTTTTTGAGAAATTGAATTTTTAAGTTTTTTTTAAGGGTAAGGTTCCGGAATCCCTCCTCCGATCGAGCTAAAATGTTGCACAAACCTTTCTTTCATTATTTTAAGCCAACCCCTAGAGGGATTTTTGGCGATTCGCAATAGTTTTCGAGATATTGAATGTTACAGTTTTTTTTAACACCCCGCTCATATCTATATCTGTTACGTCTCCGTTCATACCTATATATGTTATCGCGCTTTCCGTTTTGTCCAAACAAACAGGTAAAGGTTCTCTTAAAATATTGACAAGAAGGTCGGTGCAAAATGTCAGCTTCATCAATGGGATATGTTTTTTAAAACCTTATTCCTTGTTTTTACGTGTTACAGTTTAACGACCTGCATTTGCAAAACGCCCAAAAACGAACCATCAATGGCTGGAATAGATCTGGCAAGCCGTTCATCCGCCTACGATACCCCAATGCTGATCGCCATATTAACGGTGCGATGGTATTGGCCCACCAATGGCTGGCATAGATCTGGCAAGCCGTTCATCCGCCTACGATACCCCAATGTTGGTCGACGAATTATTGGCCGATTATCAGCAAACCGTTTAATGGCTCAATGCTGGCATTTTTGTTACGACAGGCGACCCTATATGGGATGTTCCTCTGTAATTTAATTTTTTCAAAGAAAAATCTGTAGAAAGGTTTCGACGTTATTGCATGAAATATAAAATGTTCCACCGTGCCCCATAAGAACACGTCTAAAACCGTGCAATCTTTGATTGCCAATATCTCGAATCCAGGACGGTGAATCCTTTTGAAATTTTACAGATAATCACTTAATAGTGTCTTAAATGTGTCCTCAAAATCAAATCAAAATCTATATAAAACCGTCTTGGCGAGACTTAAGTGTGCGACTGTTTATCCAAAGCATTTTCACAATCAGCTTCACGCTCGTTTGCTCTTTTCCGCTAAACTTAATTTGCCCAACTTTGTCCTGTGTTGAGTCTCGCAATCGTAAAACGCGGATCGGAATAATCGTGCGAGATTCGTCTCGAAAGCCGGTCCTTTCTTCCCTTCTCATTTTTATTCGTTTCGAGTACACAGACGTTTCGCTAATTGACTTGGTTAATGAGAGGCGATTGCCTTCGGTGACCGACCTTCTGAAGCCGTCTATTTGTCCTGGTGATTTCCGCTTCGTCGCTGATTCATCCAAACGAACTTTGGTCCAAAGTGCGGGCAAATACACGGATTATATATATATATATATATATATATATATATATATATATATATATATATATATATATATATATATATATATATATATATATATATATATATACCTCGGCGTTGGTCGCGTATTAGAATCGAGCATTGAGGACCAATTTGGCCGTTACGAAGCACGGCCTGGTCAAAGGATCAGAAGATCAGAGAACCGGTAATAACTTGAGTAAACGTTGTTTCCTTGTATGTGGTCAGCCATTGATCGTTGGTAGAAATTTTCATAATAATTTGCTACGAATTGTAACCACGAGAATCAAATGTTATCGAATGCTATAATGAGAAATCTGTAGTCTTTGGGTTAGCATCAGTTTGAGGCCCGAAAAGCAGGTCGATTTTTGCCAAGAATGAGTTTTAAAAATCTAAAATATATTGATAAGTGAATGGAGTTATTATTATACGAAAAAAGTGCTGCCGTTGTTGCATAGTCAATCAGTATAGGTGGTTCTGGCAACTTCCAGATCTCAAAAAACAAAAATATGTACTTTTAGTTTTATAATAAAACTGTTGTATGGCAGGATACTCGTAAAAAAATTTGCAAATTTTGTTATTGGCAAGCAGTCGAAAAAAGTTCGACTTTCGTAAAAAAGACCACTCCAATAATTTGTTATTAGCAAATGGGGGATACGGTTCCGAAACCCGTATCTCCCATTATTGTGAAAGCTCGTGTCTATTTTGATATGTTTTCTAAATAACAACATTTAATTTTCTGACAATCCTAACTCCTTCTAGTTACCATATATGTGAATAATAATGACGATCGTCTACCGTACGTTTGAAAATTTTCCCAATATTCAGTCGTACACGTCATTAATATTTTGCTACAATAAGTTGGCACTGGTGACGTCACACAATGAATTAGCATAGGAACTTCGTTTCTCCCTGACCCTTCGAAAATGATTCAGCAACAACCTTAAAAGACGGAAACAGGATAATTTGTAACCATAAAATTGGGGCGATGGGCAGGGGGGCAGATCATTTTCATTTTAAGCAGTACGGGGGGCGTGGTGGAACAAACTTTAGGAACCCCTGCTATATATGTTATCGCGCTCTTCGTTTTGTCCAAACAAAAGTACCCAAACAAACCCAAACCCAAAAACTATTACACGTCGGTAAAAACCCCTTTAGGGGTTGTCTTCAAATATTAAAAGGAAGGTTTGTGCAAAACTTTAGCAAATTTCGGAACCTTACCCCAAATGGATAAATACAATTGAAGAAAAATTAGAGTATAGAAAAAAAAGCACGACCCTCCACGGTTGCGAAGATCGCAGGCGTTGAAAAAAGCGGAGAATCGCGCACCACTTATCTTCCTGCATTGATATATTGAGTGCCTGCCAGAGGCGTGTGCGTATCGCAAAGCTTCCGAGTCGTTGGGAAGACGCACTTCGCCCCGCGGGACCTTTGAAAGCGCCGCGAACTCCTGATAATCGCGTTTTCAACGCGTATAGCCTGAAGTGACGTGATCACACCCTTTGGTGGCTATCGGACCGCTACGCTTTTAACGAATCGCGACGGTTAACATGCACCCGCCGCCTCGACCCTCTCGTAATCTCGTACACGAATGCACGTGTATGAAAAAACAGCACGTACGGGCTGTGCGAGATCGGCAATGAAAGAAGAGGCTTGACGGAAAAAGCGAACCTCCGTGTACTTTCGTACTAGCGCAGTCGTGCATGCCGATCGAATTATACGCATCGATCCTGATAGCTGATCGATACACGTGGGCCCTTAGAATTTGTATAGATAAAAAAAATTACGAATGTAGGCGCGTGTTCTGCAAATCGAAGAACCGCCACTAATAACGAGCCCACACGGTTTTATCTGTATTCACATCCGGTTATAATTGAATACAAATTTCATGGAGTGCTTCGTACCTGAGCTTTTGATGATGCTATGAAAAATATTCGCGAACCACGGTAGATCTTCTACAGGAATCGGAGGTGTGCCAGAAATAACATTTTTACGATCGTCACTTCCTGTATCCCTGGAAAAACTACGTTGAGAACAAAAACTGTAAGGACGAAGGCTGCGTCCACCCGCAACAAATTTTTCGCCCAGTTAAAACAAATATATACAGGGTGTCCCAGATGTTCCAGACAAAAGTTGTACGTCCTAAAGGCGGCCATCAAATGCGACCAATTTTTTTTTATTTCGGCGAAGGCGCTGACGCACAGTCAAAGTCACCTCCACTTTTTAAAATGGAATGGTACATTTTTTTCAACCATCGTGTGGAGCACCTCAAACCGCACGAGGCGGACAAAGTCGTTTAAGGTCATTCAAGGTCACTTATTAAAATTAAATACAAATCTAAATATCTCGGATCACTACCAAATGTTTGGTCCGAGATATTTAGATTTGGATCATCGACACTGACCTTGAATGCCCTTGAACGACTTTGACCCCCTAATGTTTTTTATGCGGCTTGAGGTGCTTCACAAGATGGTTGAAAAAATGTATCATTCCATTTAACAAAGTGGAGGTGACCTTCACTGTGCGTCAGCGCCTCCACCGAAATACAAAAAAATGGTCGCATTTGATGGCCTCCTTCACACCGTACAACGTTTTGTCCGGAACATTTTTTGTGACGTCGATAATTACCGGTTGCAGAGATAAGAGAGACACCCTGTATATGGAAATGTTGTCGCCGGTTGGGCCAAAGATACCAAGTGGTTGCTGGTGTCTGCAAACAAACACCACGGACAGAACAGATTGACAGAAAATAATATTAACACCTCGGTACAACATTTTGTTGCAGAATTAAGAATTCGTCAGGAGTGATTTTTTTCTGGTTACATAAAGTTTGAGGCACTTAAGGCGGAAGCGAGAATTAAAAGGTACGAAAAATCGTTTTTTTTGTATTGCTTAAATCAATGGATAAACTATCCAAGAATATATTGACAAAGTTACAGACGCCAATTTTCAAAGATACAAGGCCAAAAGCCGACAAGCGAATGATATTTGATATTGATATTTCCTCCCATTAAAAACTTCGAAACGCGTTTTCTCCGATGTTCATTTTCACGATTTTTTCAAATTGTGCGGGCGTGATAGCAAAAAACTAAACGATCTATTGAATCAAACCAAAGTTTATTTTCTTCAGTATAAAAATCTCTTCCAAGTGAATTTAAAACGTTGTCGAAAGTCTTTTTTAAAAAAATTTCTAGCACGTTAAAGTGTTTTTTTTTCAATCCTGAGAAAAGTTACAATCCCTCTACTTTTTCAGCTTTTCATTAATTCACCCTGAAAAAAATATATGACAATTGAACATTTTACTGGTTTATTTGGTTCAGTAAAAAATTACGAGCTGCATCTTTCCCGCCCATTGGGGCCTGTAGTGGCAAGACGCACATGGAATAGCCCCCGAAAAACGACGCAACCGACCTAACCTCGAGCCAGCGTCACGCTAATCACATTCTACCATTGGCAGATGAACGGCAGCACTACCGGTTTAGTGTTGCGCCACGGTAGGAGTGATCCCTTTGGCCCAACGCTGGGATGTATGGTTGGCCAATAGTAGACTTACCGGAAATCCTAACTGTTGGCCGGGTATTGGCCCAACATTGGGCTAAAGAGATCACGATCATTGGTTGACGGTTGGCGTGATCACCGGCCCATAGTAGGGCTAAGGTCGGCTTCATATTGTTGGCGCAATATTCGGGCTAGTGTTGGCCCAGTGTAGGGCTGTCAAAACAACCCAATGCTTAGCCAACAATCGATCAGATTCACAAGTTTCTGTGCTCGATGATTGCTCATCGAAAGCATTTTTAGATTCACTAACATCGTTATGCACAATCACTTGTTCGTGGAATGTTTCCAAATTTGTTTCACTATCTACTTTTTTTGTTTCGTTGCCTCTGATCCTGACCTGCGGTAAAGAGTCTTCTAATTTTTGTCGTCGTTTTAACACTCGACGTTTCTTAATACTATCATAATAAATCGACATTTCTTTAATACACCACAAAACTTTAGTATAAATCAATTTTATTTTTAATAAAGTGAATTTCAGATAACAGTAATTATGAGTTTTCATTATCACAGGACGTAGAAAATGGCATGCAGCGATAATAAAAAAATATATAATAATAATATACGTAAAAAAGCATTCTTGTATATATGTATGGACTATACCGTTCAAAGCCAGGATTGGCCGACGGTCATTAATTAGTACTGGCCCAGCGTTGGCTCTTCGATGGTGTGCCGAGCTTCAATTTGAGACTGGCAAACCCATGATCAACCGATTGGCCCATGTTCGGGGCCAATGCTGGGACCCGATAGTTGGCTGACAGTTGGTAATCGATATTTGGCCCAAGGTTGGGTGTTCGTTGGTTTGCCATGCTTCAAATGAGCACTGGCAGAATCATGGCCAAATCACGGCCCGTATACAGAACCAACACTGAGTATTAGTGGTCGTCTTAAGCGCCGGCAAATTTTTCACGGGAGGCTGATAAATCTGCAGTCGTTTATTGTTTCATGTTGAATTTCTTCTTAATACATTTCAAATACACATGGAAAGATACCTCAATGTTTACTGGGATCACTTGTTTCTTCCCTTCTAAAAAATTCCCGAAAAAACGCTTTTTGGACCTTCTAATTCTGGCTCCCGCCTTAAGGTAAACAGAGAAGAGTTTTAGGATTTATAGGACGTGTTCTGAAATCCTAAAGTATACATCATATAAAATATGTGGTGAGAATACTCAATTGGGCGTTTTATAATGTGTACTCACTACTGACTTAATGTCTTACATCCTATACAAACTTGAATACCTCAAATTCATTCGTTGCCTCTAAGTTCCTCGATTACGACAAAATTAATTGCTATTAATTGAGATGCAAAATTAGGTTGAATATTACTTCGTCTTCAATTTCGAAAAAATGCTCTGCTTTAAGGGGTTATTTCTGGTCTTAAAAGTCGAAAAATCCCGAGTAGAAATTTCTAAGGGTTAGCCTGACCAGGATCAGGCCCCGATCGGGGTGCGATACGGGTAACACCTATTACGGACATCCTGATCCGGCCCCGATCGGGCCGGGAGTATTTAGGCCCTAAATCAGGCTATACTAAAATGGCCCTACTAAGGCCGTTCCTGATAAGATCCTACTAAGACTTTCCCCGATAGGGCCCTACCAAGGCTTGCCCTGATAGGCCCTACTAAGGCTTTCCATGATAGGGCCTTACTAAGGCTGTCCCTAATGTGGCCCTACTAAGGCTTTCCCCGATAGGGCCCAACCAAGGCTTGCCCTGATAGGCCCTACTATGGCTTTCCCTGATGAGGCCATAAATAGGCTTGCCCTATAACTACCTCAGCAGTCGATAGATGCACATAACCTCTTATTTTCCACATGGAAACTTCGATTTTACAGCATCGTAGCTTCGGAGTTTCGATGCATTCCTGAATTCTATTTTAAAAAAGGTGCTATGGACTGTCACGGCAAAAAACGTTATGCAACTCGGATGCGTGTTAGAAGATTTCGGCAGCTTTGTAAGGCGAAGAGAGAGAGAGAGAGAGAGAGAGAGAGAGAGAGAGAGAGAGAGAGAGAGAGAGAGAGAGAGAGAGAGAGAGAGAGAGAGAGAGAGAGAGAGAGAGAGAGAGAAGAGAGAGAGAGAGGAATTATGTGTGAATATATATATATATATATATATATATATATATATTCACACACACACACACACACACACACACACACACACACACACACACACACACACACACACACACACACACACACACACACACACACACACACACACACACACACACACACACACACACACACACACACACACACACACACACACACACACACACACACACACACACACACACACACACACACACACACACACACACACACACACACACACACACACACACACACACACACACACACACACACACACACACACACACACACACACACACACATATATATATATGTGTGTGTGTGTGTGTGTGATATATATATATACACATATATATATAAGGTTAAGTTTCAAAAATCTATAGCATGTTATTTGATAAACCTCTTTAATTGTCACAATGATGTTAACTAATTGATATACTTTATGTGATACAAGAAATAATTATAGGAATTCATGTGGTCTCTTATGCCATATCTGGGACCAAGACGTTACAAGCACTCGGTACCATAGGGGCAGCGTGCGTAGCTTTGGGTAGGTAGGTACGAGGTTCGATTCCCATATAGGCGAAATATTTTCTTCGAAAAAAAATATTTCAGCAGGCCAGGGAATGACGAATTATGATACAAAATCACTGTAGTGGAACTCTGAATTAAGTGGTTCATTCCATTTTGGATTTTTGAAATATTATATGCATTTCTTTCTGATCAGGTAACCTGATAGGGGCCTGATCAGGCAACCAGGTCAGACCCATATGTGACACAACGTTACATTTCCTAGTAGGGCCCTTTCAGGCTGCCTTATTAGTGCCCTACCACGGCAGTCAGGCAACCTGATTGCGCCCAGATTTGGGCCCGATCAAAATTTCTACGCGGGATCACTTTTTTTAAAACTAATACATTTTGACAGTATATCATCTTATAAATGTTACTTGAAACTTAGGAGTTGTCCGGCTCAAAATTGACAGATTCATAGACTGTTATGTTGACGCCCGTCCAAACGCTCGGAGACCCGTTCGGAACATTAACGGGGTATCCCTCTCGATGGAAGCCCAATTTGAAGGGTCAGAATGATGATTTTTTTTCTAGTAACACATTATTTGAAATAAATTAATTTTTTCCCATCATGTTGTACACATGTTTGTGGTTACAATGTAATTTTTTCGGAAGAAAATCTTTCAAAGCGTTCTCCAGCGACGAGGCCCGAAACGGCGGGATCTCTACCAGGCTCAAATGTAATCTGAAACAAAAACAAAAAAGTTTCTTCAAATACATCCAACTGGCTATGGGTTCACAATCCACTTTTCGAAATTTCGAAAAATACGAAAAATGAGAGCTTCTCCAAAGAAAACCTTATTTTTCCCTTGAAAAACAGCATGCTGAAGTCATTGTTATTAACAAATGGTTCATCCAATTAAAAAATGCGATCGTGAACCGAAATTGACTATTGTTTGAACGCTAACTGTGCAAATTCAAGTCAATAGTGTGAAAGTTACTCAAGATATCAATCCCGCCGTGTCAAGATATGTAGTTTCGAGATAATCGCGTTCAAAGTTTTGGTACATATTTTACACGATATTGTGAAATACTGTCGTCTTACCGCTAGTCCGTGATTCCGGCACCATATAAGTGTCATTCCTTATAATCGATATCGTGTTGCAATCCCCACCTAATCTATGCAATCTGCGCGCAGTTCGGGCATCTTTTAAGTATTTTTGTGTTTTGATTTTCGATTTCGTTACACGCGAAACATCCTTAACCCGACGCAAAGAGTTCCACTAAAATAGGTGTAACTTCGTCAGTTTTTAGAAATTCAGGGTCTGGTTGGTTTGAAATAATATGCTATATTAATATGCAAAAAAAACGATATTTGAAATTTCCAGAGAGGGTTACCCCCTTAAACGCTTTTTTTTCTTCGAAGTACGTTTTCACAGCCGGTGAGTAAAATATCTCAAAAACTACTCCATCGATTTTTCCAAAATTTCTAGGATTTTTTCTAGATGTAAAAATATAGTATTTGATGGAAGGATTTGTTTCCGATTTATACTTTCGATTTAATTAACGAAAAATGCGATTTTTTTCGCAAAATATCAAGACTCCGAATAACCCCAATTTTTTAATCTGATATTTCGAAAAGTCTTACGATTAATCATAGGATAAACTAATATACTAACGAAATCTGTTTGGTTTTTTGTATTAGATAACCGGGTTCAAATTAGCGTTACTCATCGCAAAAGTCGTTTTCGAGAGGTGCTTCTTGAGCATCGGCTGTAAATTGATTATAATTAAACATTTTGACACAAAAAGTTAGAGAAATTTATCATGACGATCTTTTTTTTAAAAAATCCAAAAAACGAGCTGTTTTCGGCTGTTACAACGAGGTATAAGCCGTTAGAGTCGCCAAATTACCTTCATGGTGCAAATGCTAAATCAGGTACGTCAACACAGAATCATCAATCGAGACATAAGTCATCATCCGCGACCAATGGATCATCACATAAATGTTCATTTCCAAATTTCCATTAGCTTTGCTTTTCATATGACATGTGGTGCTCGCGCCTTCCAATTTGCGAATGATTTCCCACAAGAAAAGCTCTCGACCGTTTCCTGCTTTGCCGGCTGCCGTTGCTGAGCTTTCGTAAAGCTCCGACGGGCGTGAAGGACGAATTGCGCTTCGACCCGCTGGCGGATGCGGAAGAGACCGGTAGGTAACGAGTGTTTTGCGGTTTACCGCTACGCGGCGCTACTGTTCCCACCGGAGAGCCCCGTTTTCCCTTCGAACCCTTTGAACAGCCATTGTCGTGAAAATCTAAAAAAAAACAATGTCATCAGGTGATGCTGGTAAACGTCACACGGAATCAAAACGTCATATCTCATTGTCTCTGGCCCTTTAGCTCTTCCGCGTCATTTTTGCAATAGAACCCTTATCGCCAACCCTTATGGCTATGGAACAATTCGTTCGATATCTCGAATTAATTAAATTCAAATCAGTAAGATCTACCCTTCCGAATAATTTATCTCTGTATTCTACCGCCTCACGCAACTCAGAAATACAATCAGAACCCTGTCCGGTTCTTCACTCGCCCTTCGAGGTATTTTAAACTGTTTAAGGATTCCCGAGCGAATTGATTTTCAAGGCGCGTGTTGTGCCACGGAATCTGCACTATCATTCACGATAAATTTACATACCGATGGAACCACGACCCTCAAAAGGCGTCGAGTCTGTTCTCCATTTTCGTTCCATACGCCCTTTTGGCGGCGATCCATCGTTATGTCGCTCATAACTTCTCGTCCCCGACCCCCCTTTAAGCGAACGCTATTTACAAATACAAAAGGTACGAGCAGCTCGTTATTGAAACGCGATGCAATCAAAAGACTCCGGAATATCGTGAAGACATGCGAGCACGTCTTACCGCTCGGTGGTCGTAAAATTAACAATACTTATACGGTTTCACCCACACATATATATACATAATATACACAATAGTGGCACAAATTTGAGCTCAATTTTTTTTTTCATTTTTCTCACCATCCAATTATCTTCTTTGAAGAAGTCATTTTCTTGAAACCAATTGCATCAAACAATGATTTACTTTTAATAAACATACATTGCGGAATACAACAAAACTTATTTGGTGCTATTACAACCACAAACAAAAAATATATGACAATTTAAAGGCAGTTTTTAAACAAAACTAAAAAATTTAATAATTGTTTCAATTTAATGGTATTTTTAAAAAATAGAAAAAAAATAATATCTCAATTACCGGGACACTTAGGACATAGGGTCTGAGAGTGAAGAAACTAGCAAATGACTCACCCCCCCCCCCCCTCAATCCCTAAAAAAATGACATCAGTCCATGCGCCAAACACTTATATATATATATAATTTTTAGGGATTGAGTGGGGGGGGGGGGTAATTTTTTTCCGTTTTTTTAATTACCCGGAATTTGCCTTGAAATCGTCATATATTTTTTGTTTGTGGTTGTTGTAGTACCAAATAAGTTTTGATGTATTCTGCAACGTATGTTTATTATAAGTAAATCATTGTTTGATACAATTGGTTTCAAGAAAATGACTCATGAGCTCCCAAAGTGTTTAAAATGCCTGAGTGTATGAAAAATGTCAACTTCTAAATTCATTATAATTTTGGGAGGCTTGAGCGACTTGTACATATTTTTTACCGCTCGCGACAATTTTTTTTCACAAAGAAGATAATTGGATGGTGAGAAAAAGGAAGAAAATTGAGCTCAAATTTATGCCACTATTGTGTATATTGTGCATATATATGTGTGGGTAAAACTGTATAAGTATTGTTAATCTAAAATAAAAATTATATATATATGGGGATGTTGAACAAGTTCTCGCTGTTTTTTTCGTGAAAATGAATGCTTTAATAAAAACAAATCATTCCTAATGCTTACCAACGTTTCGGAACTGTTGTGTGATCAACTCCTAATGATTCCCCAAGTTCAGCTAGCGTTTGACATTAGTCTTCATGATAATGCCTCCAATTCAACACATCAAAATCATGATTATTGAATCGGCAACCTTTTGTTGTAAAAGGGCTAAATATATTACGTGGGGATTAGCGCGGGCTGTACATTGGCCATACGTCGTAACAGTATACCTACATTGTATATGTAGGTATATCATACACTGTAAAATATCGTCCGTCACATGCAGGGTTGCCAGACGTCCTTTATTTCAAAGGACGTCCCCATTTTCAGACTCAAAAATGGATCTTGTCCCCCATTTTGAAATTGACAGTAGAGGACAATACTTCGTCGTTTATTTTGGGAAAAATGAACGCATGCGTATGGCAAATACGTTGAGTCGCGTCAGCGGCTGCGTATGCACGAAGAGTTATCTATATTGAAGCCTCCCTTGACGAAAATAATAGAAGAAAATACGCGTGGAAATGTTCTTGAAAAAATGGATTCAGATTCTAAAATCAACAGATGAAAACAAGTATCTGGTAAAAATAATCCAATACGTATTTTCCATTCCAGTCTCTAACGCCCAGACCGAAAAGACTGGAAAAGCGGAACTACACATAAAATCGAACTTTAACATGCAATGTAAAGAGTTTTATCATTTCATTGTAGAAAACGAAGAAGCTCTTCAAGCAGCAAAAAGTAATACCAAGTATACTGTAAAACAAAAGTAGTTTTGTATTTGTTTTTATGATAGGTATTTTTTTTTGTTCATTATTAAATAACTAAGTACTTACTATTGGCTTCAATTAACGACTATGAAAAAAATTATAAAGCATAAAATTCATGGGTGAGAAGAGGACGAGAAAAAATCGTTTTTTTAATGCAAATTTGACTTTTTGGGAAGCTTGAGCGACCTCTAAATATTCTTTGACCGCTCGCAGCTTTCGCGACAATTGTTTTAAAAATATAATTGGATGATGAGAAAAAGGACAAAAATAGAGCTCAAATTTGTGCCACCCTAAAATACATATATCCGCCGATATAGTGGATTGTATTCAAAATTGTACGACTTAAAAGAAATATCTATTTTTATACTGTTGGATAAAAATCTATGCCATAATGCAAACCACAGATGGACTGCGTAAGAATCTCATTGAATTATTTGTCGATAAGCTATTCTTCACCTATTCGTTGCACATCTGCTACTCATCTCATCGAGATTGCAGCTTAACCTCGAACGAAAAATACTTGATTGCTTTAGGATCCCTTCACGATGTAACACGGATACCAGTCACCCCCAAATTGTCGCACGTCCAACCGTAGATGAGGACAATGAGTAATCTCAAGCGGATATTCTCTCGGTCCATTCCATTCGAAACGCCATCAACGTGTTTCCGGTGGATTAGTGCTCGCGCTGTTTAGAACAACCTGCGCGCATTTGTGGCATCCGAAATTTCGAATCCTAGCTGTACTATTGCTAGGGATTAATGCCAATGGCCGTCATGATTTTCACGTTGTCTGATTTACTCGGATATGCACACGGCCCAATTTGAATGCGTTGTAGCAGCGAATTTAGGAACAAATGCCGCAGAGTGGCCCCTCGCTCATGCGCGAGGAGAAAAGGGCGTAAAGTTACTTAACGATCAGCATCCCTAAGACGGATTCGTCGATATAACGCTATAAAATAAAATATATCCTTATATGCAGGGTGTCCTGTTATGAATGGATAATCCTGCAACTGTCGATAGCTCAGATCGTATCCTACTATATTTTGGACATTCAGGTTAGTAAAAGTCCCACGGTTTTCGAGATAAAAATCATCTGCTTTTGGTTTTTCACATGCCATTTCTATAAATGACAACATTTTTAACCCGGTTTAAAAAAATACTCTTGGCTATTTGTTTTATCTAGAAAATTCTTCTTTTCAACCTTAAATGTTAAGGAAATTTTATGAAAAAAGATCTTATGCAGAATCTTCATACAAACCAATTCGAACATCTGACTTTGATAGCCTGTGGTGTCAAATATGTACTACGCATATCGTGCCAATTACTTTAAAAAGTTGCTTAGTTATTATCGATTCATATCATTCGTAGAAATGGCATGCGAAAAACCAAAAGCAGATGAGTTTTTTTTAATAATAAAAGCCCAAAATCTTGGAAACCGTGGGACTTTTACTAAACCGAAATTCCAGCATATAAGGTACCTGCGGGTAATAAGGCCTGTCGGCTAATAAGGCCTAAGTAACGAAAATCGTATTTAAAATAACCGTTCACGCTTAAGGTCATGCTCACTGATGCCTATGCACGAATATGTCGCTATAAGTTTGCGGAGGCTTAAATAATGTTTATAATTAAAATATGTTGATTGAATTGGATATTTTTCATTTTATTTCAAATATCCCTTAGCTAGGCCTGATTACGCGCAGGCACCTTAGTAGGACATGATCAGACCTATCGACAATTGCAGGATTATCCATTCATAACAGGACACCCTGTATATGTTGCTGGGAAATATCGTACCAAAGAGATTCTACTTTGAGGATCGTCCTCATTGTCGTTTATTGTCCCCACATTGATCGTTATGTAAATTCGAATATCTTCAAAATCACCTTTTGATAACCGTCAGCATATTTATATAAAAGTGATTTCAGGGACCGCCATGTGCCCAGTGCTTAGCTCGTTTGGACAAAACATTTTAGCACAGTCCTCAAAATAGCTCGATGAGCCGATAGTCAACATTTCATAGATACAGCGTTTTCCGAATGGCTTTTCCCCACATATATTTATCGGAGTACTCATCCGCCGCTTTTGCTACAATCTGCTCGTTCCATCCCTCATGCAATATATTTTATTACTGTTAATACCATCGAAGCACCGTTGGTAGCTTTACGAGATTCTATATATCTCGTGTCTGCGCTAGATTCACCATGGAAAACGACCGAACAGCGGCAAGGCAGCTGCAATATAAAATATATAGAGGGCTCGAGCTCGGGTTGGTCGTTGGCCCGAGTCAGCTCAGCTCGCGAGATTTCCCTTCGTCCTCGTAAACGTCTCGACGTCGTCAGAAACATCCCCGATTCGGTTGGGCCGTAGGGGCTGCTGTCGCAGGGTGGGCCAATTAGTCGGATATTTAAGCCGTGCACATAGACTCGCGCGGAAATTCTGCAATGATACTCGCGAATGTCAATCTACCAATGATCTTTATCACTGTCGACTATTTCTTTTTTTTTTAAATTGTATCGTGCAGACGAATTTGGTCGGCCTGGAACTGGATTTCTCGTAAGTATAAAAAGATATGCAGTTGTTCGAACAGTTCCTCCCGTTTGAAAATAAATACTTCGGTAGGATAAAAAAATCTGATGATACCAAAAATAAGATGATACCAAAAATTTGAAGCATATTGTTTTTTTAAATTTCTTATATTTTTCCACAAATCGTTGAGTGTGGGGACAATGGGAAAATATGAGAACAACGGTCTAAGTTGAATGTCTTCATAATCAGCTTACCCCATCGAGCTAAGGGGTATTCCAGCTTAACTCAGCCAACTGTTTCCCTCACGATCGTTGATTATAGATTTTCAGAGTATCAACCCTCACTCCTGGTGTCGAAAAAAAAACTAATTTTAGCATTGAAATTGCTTTTAAGACTCTCTATAGTTATTAAGGGGTTAGGCCACAGTAACGGGTATAAAATCATGTGCGAATTTAACAATTTTTTGTGTATGAAAAAGTGATTCAATCATAAAATAAATTACACGTTTATTTAGTATGAATATCAAGCTGTTAGAAAATATAATTTTTTTTTTCGATGTACAAAATAGGCGACTACTAATATTTTCTTTTGTTATCTTTTTTTAGGCGCTCCGCGGCGTGTCATTTAGCATCCACAATTTTTTACCTAGAAGAAAAAACAAAAATTCTCGTCGATCAACTTTAGAATACCTAGAGAAGTACGTACGGAATTTAAAAAAAATTGTTTCATTTCAAAGTTGTAGGTATTTGAACTTGAATTTTCAGTGAAAAATTTCGTATAAAACTGGTCATAAAATGAAAAGTTTTCGATTAATCAGAAATTCCGTACGTACTTCTCTACGAAATGCAATTAGGAACGTAACTTTTAAATTTGAAGTAAATCGAGTGAAAATCGTTGAAGTTATTTGTCACGCCGATTGGAAAAAAGCTGTTTCGAGAAAAACGCGTTTAAAGTTTTACATATGCCTCTGGCCGTGCCAGAGGTGGGCTGAAGTTATACGCTCAAAGTCGGTGAAAAAAATGTTCTTGCTATAAATCGAATAGTAACTTATTCTTATGATGATAAAGCACCGTTTTAGCGAAAAAAAACGATTTTTTGAAAATTCTACTGTGGCCTTACCCCTTAAGGTAGGCTGAGTTTAGGGGTCTGAGTTAGCTGGATGTCACACGCCACTGACGCTCCCCCCACTCCACTGCCACTGTGTTGTAGTAGAGTGGGGGGAGCTGCGACATGATGAATGCCTGTGATTGGTTGAAAAATGCCCTTTCCCCATCCAATTCTCTTATTAATTTAATTACTATATTACAACTTATATTACAAATATATTATAAAGATTATATAAAAATTATTACACAAACCAACCCAAACAGACCTATACGAACTCAAGTATATACCTCAATGTATCAATATTTTTTGCAAAATAATAAACACCAACTCATACTATTTACATGTACCTGTTTTTTACTACCCAAAAAGTCTGATTACATTTACAATGACATGAAATAGTTTCACTTTGTGTAATATTTGTAGCTTTTTTCTATTCCTTCTCCCTCCCCCTGTCCTCCTGCGGCTGCAAAAATTGAAGGGTCCACTCGGGCCGTTCTTTAAATTCTGAAAAAATTCGGTACTTTTTAAATCCGTTTTGTCCGTTTTTCACCAAAGCTCAACTTATGCTTCTGATATTTAATTTTTTTTGTGAAACTTCGATTTTGGGGATGATTATTCGACAGTTTGGAAGTCAGAAGATAATTTGTTCGGTCTACATACACATCCCACCCAGATGAATTTCATCTGCAACCACATTGCTGAAGTTTTTTTTTACTTGCCAGACCGGAAAAGTACTCTTTTGACATCCAAACTATCGATTAATCGTACCGAAATTTCACAAAAACGATAGTAGATATCAGAAGCACAAGTTGAGCTTTGGTAAAAACGGTACAAAACAGGTCTCAAATATATCTACATTTTTTTCAGAATTTTAGAAATGGCCCGTGTGGATTTTTTTGCAGCCGCAGAAAGGCAAGGGGGAGAATTTTTTGTTGTTGTTGTAAAAATATTTGTTTCTAGCAGGAAGAATGGGGTTTTTCACTACGAAAATCTATAATCAGCGATGGTGGGGAAAATGGTTATCTTAGTTGAGCTGGAATACCCCATAGATCGAAGGTGACCCAGAACCGATTGTGTTCCCTGAAATGGGGAGTTGGGGGTAAAATTCTCAGTCGATTGATATAAGCATGTTTGGGTCTCACATCAACCCCTGAATTATTGATAATTTTTAGAGGCGGGCCAATCAGGTGCGCCCGATGAACCGGCGAATCGCACACCGACGTGTGCCGGCTTATCGGGCGCACCGATTGGCCCGCCTTTGATAATTAATAATAATTCAGAGGTTGATCTGTGACCCACACACGCTTATATCAATCGACTTAGAATTTCACCCCCAGCTCCCCATTTCAGGGAACGCATTTAGTTATGGGACACCCTGTATATTGGCAAACAAAAGTGTGGGGATCCAAAGGGGTCGATGTAAGGATTCGATAACACTATCGCATTGCAAAAAAGCTGCTTTTAGATGTCTCCTGCCCGTGTTCTATGCAGGCGTCATCTCTTTGGCTCGAGGCATTTCCTAAACTAACAAGAATTGAGGTTAGGTTCATGAGGAGCCCATGGGGCAAAGGAGCAAAAGGGAATGAAAGGGCTTCAGTAGGTGGTTTCTAACATGTTTCTCTCTCTCGCTCTCTCTCTCTTCTGTCTCTCTTTCTCACCCCCTTGTTTTACTCCTTTACTCTCTCTCTCCCTCTACCCCTCTGCCCCTCTATCTCTCTCTGTCTCGCGGACAATTGCCGGCAAACCACATCGCTCAATGTCAGAGAGGGCTTAATTAATGAGAGAGGGACACCCCGTTGAGGGCAGCAAAGCAATGGTGGCACAGGGCATGGCATGTTAGGACGCCCACCCTGGACGTTCTCGCGCGCTCGAACACCCGTTAATAATCGGACAGGTATATCCGTTTATTAACGCGAGGGTCTCAGCACGAGTCCCTTCTCTCGTGTGCTCTTGAATTTAATCTCAGCGAGATCTCACGGTATTGTACTTGTCCCGTTTGCCGCAAAGCCCGACCGGATTGACCCGGGAATTTCGTAAGGTGGGGCATTAACTTGCACTTGCGCGATTAATCCATACGAGGACACCGACTGCGCGGATACTGGAAGAAACAATTGGAATGCCAATCGAGAAGCGCTCGAACGATTAAAATTAAAATGGTCAAATTCGTATAAAAAAATCGTGTCTACATTACGAACGTACAGTTCACTGCCATTTTATAAGATCGGCATGTGAATGCTTACCGTAAAACGGGGTTAAATTAACATTAAGGGTAACTTTGACAGTTTTCGAGGCTACTTTAACAGAGCGTTAAAATACGGTTTGAATGTGTGCGCGTTTAAATGTGTTTAAATTTGTTGTTCAAGTTTATTATAATGTTGTTCAAGTTGATTTTGATCTCAATGATAATTATAAGGCTGATTAAGTGCCTATAATAGTACCTTTGGAACTTGCTATTTTTATGTAAAATGTTTCCCTAATAAAGATGACAATTTAATTGCAAAAAATCGCTGTTTTCATTTAATACCATGTATATTGCATAAAAGATTACGTTTTTTTTTATCAAAATGATGTTAAAGTAATCCTTAATCTTTGACATAAGCTGTATTTCATGCCTTGTCAAAGAAACCTCACAGTCAAGGTTACGTTGACACTTTTAAAAAATTGTGAGGGGGTGGTGGGGCTTGACTTCCCCATATATTTGATAAACAAAGGACTCATTGTTCTATTGGGTCAAAAAAGTTGAAATTTAGGATGTTAAAAAAGTTACCTACAAATAACTTCGAAAACCTGTGCAAAGTAACCCCATTTTACGGTATGAATTCACAGTCTAAAAATTTCCCATTTTGTACCCGACCTCGTCGAGATCCTGATAGTCTTCAGCTTTTGTCAGAACTGCAAAGTCCACCCCTATAAAAAGTAATTATCGTTTTTATCAATTTTAGTGTCCGTTATTCTTGATGCACACATTCGTTCGATGAATGTTTGATTATTCAATGAATCCGCGTCTTTCGAGCATTCTGAAATGAAAATCTCCATTTTTTTTCATCTCAAAAACAATGTATGACCCGTGCCGAAATTGTCGTAGGGATCCAATTGGATTCCCATACTTGTCCCCACTTCCTGGTCGGGATCCAATGGGTTATCGCATTGGACCCCTATACTAAGACGTCACATTCGTACTACATTGGATTCTAATCGGGATTCCGCATTGCGGAAGCCGATGTACAAATCCAATTTGAATCCTGAAGAATTCCCACATTATCGAACAGAATCCAATGCAATTCTTGATGAATCCCATCGCATTTCGTACGATGAATTTTCTAAACAAAATATATTGATTTAAAAATTGAGCGATCTTAAAAAAGTATGAATGAATCTTAAATCTGTCTTAAAAAAGTATGAATATTATTTTGAGAAAGTATAATTCTTGTTTTGAAAAAGTATAAATCACGTAAAAAAGTATATCTTAAGAATCGATTTGAGTCACATCACTGAAAACCCACTGTAATTATCGTGCGAGTTATGTTTCAACACGCCGAGTTTTTTCTCGTGACTTTTCACATATTTTCGATTCGAAAGTGATAAGAATTCTCAAACGTCATTTATCGGGTGCAGAATCCAATTGAATCCCAATGCCAACTCCCTGCGTTGCGCCTAACAAATCCCTATAGAGCTGTGGTAGATGATGGGACTCCCCAATAAATTTGTGCACGAGTTCACAAAAAGATATTTTTTTTTAGATATCCATCAAATTCCAGGTGGAAATTTCAAATAAATAATTCTTAAACGTCGCCACTCGCGACAAAGCGTGGAATCCACGCGGATTCCAACTGCCCACGTGTGGCGCCCCTATCAAATTCCTATAGGGTTGTGGTAGGATCTGGAGACTCTCCAACAAATTTCTGCATGGGGACTTGAAAAAAAAATGTGTAATTACACTTATTTGGAACACATTTTCTTGCACATCCCCAAAGCGACTCGCGCTTTGGGGACGTCGTTTAAGAATTAACGTGCGTATCGTATCATCGATCGATGTCAAGGAAATTGGTGGGATGTGACGAGTGTATATAACTCTTAACGAGGTCTAGTCTCAACGAATCGCTTTATCGTTAAGGGTGTCGAATGTAATTATTTATAATTTATTCAAGGTCCACATTTTAACGATGTGAAGTATTTGAGAGGGGTGGAAAAATTCGATGCAGGAACGAGAGTGTGCGCGATAGCTGGATAGGCTCGTTGCACCTCTTGCTTTGATCATTTCCGTTTGTGTGTATGTGTGTGTGGGTATATACAAAATATACACAAATTCGAACGTACTTGTGTATACGTGACTCGGTCGTGAGATGCTTTTACTTTTCTGCTCCACGTCTTTTCCACGAGTATACATGTTTTTAATTATATATAATATAAATATATATATTAGACTGGTTAAAAAAAATATTACTATATTTTTTCAAACTTCTCTATTTAGCAGTTGCAGTGAGGTGAAAGAGGACGCTTGTTAAAATATGACCCTTCAATATCGATATTTAGAGATTCCTCGTCGCGATTTTCTATTTCCCATGCTCATAACACGGAGAAAACATTGCTTACTAATTTTGAATTTTCCAACCCTTAGATTTCTAAAAAGAATGCGAATTTTTCTTATAACTTTCGTGTTCAGACCACAGTGACATGATTTTGTAGAAGTGAAATGATCTACAAAGAATGTCCTATGATATTTTGTAATGAGTTTGATAGTTTCGTCGGAAAAGTGAAAAAATCTTGAAATTTAGCATAAATGAAACTTTGACTTTGAATAACTTTTGAAAGAGTTTATCATAAAAAGCAACGAGACCTTTTTTATAGAACGGTCAATCCCCCACACAAATATGTGTTGAGTATCTTTGCCCGTTCAGCCGTTGGCGAGTTATAAAATTCAACAGTAGCAATAAAAGTTTTCTTCGTTATTTCTGCCATTTCTACCATTATTAGCATAGGAAATAGAAAATCGCGATGAGGAACCTCTAAATATCAATATCAAGGGCTCATATTTTAACAGGCGTCTTATTTCACTTTACTGCAAGTACTAAATAGGGGGATTAAAAAACAGTCGATTTTTCTATCACCCTCTAAAACCCTGCAGTCCCCGATCGGCGGAAAAGATGCAGTTCCTAATTCTTGACTGAACCAAATAAACCAATAAAATGTTCAATTGTCATATATTTTTCTTCTAGGCCAATCAAGAAAAAGCTGAAAAAATCGTGAAATTATAACTTTCCTCAGGTTTGTTTGGGTTTGTTTGGGTTAAAAAAACACTTTAACGTGCTGTAAAAATTCGTTAAAAAACTTTTCCAACGACTTTTTTAATCCACTTAGAAGAGATTTTCATACTGAAGAAAATAAATTTTGGTTTGATTCAATAGGTCGTTTAGTTTTTTTGCTATCACGCCCAATTTGTAAAAATCGTGAAAATGAAAACTGGAGAAAACGCGCTTTAAAGTTTCCAATAGGAGGAAATATCAATCGCTTCTCTGCTTTTTTCCCTGTATCTTCGAAAATATTTACAATTGGCCTCTGTAACTTTGTAAATATATTCTTGGATAGTTTATCTTTCGATTTAAGCAATAAAAAAAACGATTGTTCAGTCCTTCTAGTTCAGGTTCCCGCCTTAACCTATCGGAGAGCCTCCTTGTATGAGATGTTCGCTGTTCCTGCGCCAGGAGCTTCTCGGCATTGTGAAAACATTTTATTAATTCCTATAATATTAAAGTACGTAAATAACGTCATCTGATGAAACCCAGTCTGATAAAGTCAGTGCCTACCTCGACTTTACTCGCGCGCTTGCTCACGCATGTTTGGGCTGTCAATTTTCTTTCAGCGAGTCTCACATTTTTGTTGAATGCTTAGTTCCCCGATAATCTACCGTGATGATACGCAGCTTAGAACCTATACCGAAAATACGGTATACCCCGAGTGGAAAACTCAACTCGTCGCCACCTGGACACAAACTTGTAAAGTTATGTTCCGAATCGCCATTAGCCAGCCGTTTTAGCTTTTGACTAGCCAGCCTTGTATCGTTTTGGTCGTCTAGTGACTGAATACAAAAAATTGGATGGTGACTAGATAGAAAGAAATATCTGACGGCTGTGCAATATTCCTTACCTAGCCATGACTTAGTTCTTCCAGCTCCTGATTGGGAACATAAAAGTAGATAACGATTAGATAAAAAAAACTTGCAGCTATATACACTGGTGAAAACCGCATTCAAATCGCACGATTGGTTTGGAAGTTTAACCGGGACAGACAGAAAGACCAACTTGCGTTTACAGGTATAGAGAAGAGAAGGGGTAACTCAGATGAAAAAGACGAAACCCCCATAAGTTCGTTCTTCTTTGCCCAAAAATCATCGAAGCGATTACAAGTTTAAAAAAATAAATCGAGCTCGAAACCTGATAGAGGACTTTGGCGTTGAGTTTTCAAACATCAATAAAGACCATTAAGGCGGAATATACATTTACAACGATCAAAAAATCGATTTCTTTTTTTTTCTTTAAACGATAGAACTATATGTGTAGAATATTTTCCTAAAGTTTCAAAGCGAAATTCGAAAAACTTCAAACGTTATAGCCCGTCAAAGCTGTGCGTCACCGCTCGGATTCGGAGCGGGCGTGAACTTCAAACGCATTTTTCTCAAAACTGCATTATCGAAATTGGCGTGTAGGATTACGCAAAAACTATTAAGCCGATTGCGTTGAAACTTGCTAGAAATATTGATAATATTGGTACCGTATACTTGACGAGAATTGTTTTTGAAAAATTGGATAAAAACTACTTTTTTCATCCACGTTTTATAGAATTGTTGCGTGAAATGGTGATTGTTTTGTAAATGCGTGCCATTTTCTTAAGGGGCTATGCCAGTGTGAACACTGAAAATTTGGGTGATTTTCGGGAATTTTTTGGAAAATTATGTTTGTATTTTATTATTATTATTTGCAAGAAAATTAAATTGTTTCGGAAAATTAAGAATATATTTGGCTATTATTGATCTATATTGCATTTTTTTTTCATAGAAAAATTTGAGATCCAAGCTACTTATGCGCTGCCTTCGGAGGCGACAAAAAAAAGTTCCTCCACTGCTGACATGATTCCGGCCGATTGAGTAGCTGAAACCGGACAAGGAAAAAATTTAGTTAAACTGAAAGGTATTTCCTGTACAATGACGCACGATTTTCGAAAAATATCAAAATCTCACAAAATGGCGTAGTTATGAAAAAAGCCTGTTTTCTTGCCTATAAAATGGTCGTTTCTTTCAATGCCAAATCGTCAACTTTCATCCACTCAAAAATATCCTACGTTATTGTAGAGTAAATATATTCAAGAGTACTCAGTTCAAATTGAAAATCAATCGGATAATTGCTCTTTGAGTTACAATGTACGCAAATTAAAAAAATCTCATTTCGAGAAAAACGCGTTAAAAGATTTAACTATCGGTTTTTGCAAGATAAAATGATTAGAGATACGGCATTGAAATTTTTACAGGATATTCTTGAAAGTATAAACTGTCGAAAAAGGCAAACAAAATCAATTTTTTCAAAGTGTCACACTTGTATAGCCCCTTAAATTTGCATTTTCTTCATTTTAATTACCGTCACATAGAAACTATACATGTTCTAACTGAAAAAATGTTTGAACTTTTTTGCAAATCAAAGTCTACGGGAAGCTAGACTGCACGCCGATTCGCAATCCCCGTGGCGACCTTGCTGTAACACTCTGCCACAGCTCCGTCATTTTGACGATGAATTAATTTTAAAAAATTGTTTTTTATGCTTAAATATACTATCAAAGTATACCTAAAGTTTGATAATTGTAGAATAATTATATTTCTTAGTTTGAAAAATCCGTCAAAACTGCTTATTTTTTCCCTGTCTAATTGTATATCCGGCCTTAAACTATTCGAATCGTGATCTACATAATACATACAAAAAAGAGTAGAGGAATTTGTTTTGCTATTTTTTCCGATACTCTTCCCGATAGATCTTTCGAAATTTTTAGCTTTGAGTTTGGAGCAATATTTTGGTCCAGAGCATTTCAAACGTAACAGAATCTCTCACGATTTCCGAGCATTGAGAGTGTCACCGAAATTCGACAAGGAAATTAATTTGACAAGTTTTCGCGTCTCTAGGACGGAAAGAGAGGGGGAGAAGTGTTTACCTAATTGACGCGACATCGTTGATCGTAGGGGCCTCAAGCATTTTGGGAATATTAGCACTCTCCCCCGGGTATGTAACGTGTGTGACGTATATACACACGACGATTATTAACGATGCTATACAGTCAATTCGTCGAGCTCCTTCTCTGTTGGCTCGCTCGCGGCACATTCTCCCGGCTTGTCTTTCTAGACGTGAGATCATTAAAGACCCTCGACACAGCAGTTGGGGGAGCTGGACGAAGATTTCGCGCGCTCGAGCGCTATCTATATAACGCGAAGGCAAATTACCTGAGGTATCTGTTCTATCGGCACAGAGATCCTGCACGTGCTTTCGCGGCTTGGTTATGGAGAAGCGAACCCGAGGGACGAACATTAGTCGGGGCTAAATTATCGCGGAAAAAAGACGATCTTATACCGCGTGCATGCGTGGAGGTGTCGAAACCGACACGACGAAATTTCTCCCCATGCCTCACAGTAGGAGAAAAGCCCAAAAACCTGGCCAAAACCTCAAATGACCTTTGACGGGAATGAAAATTGGCTTACAGGGGTTTTCAAGGTCGCTGATTACGAATCTGAAAGCCAAATTATCGTAAACAAAATGGCCGATCCAATATGGCTGACATGAATGTTAAAAAGTTGCCAGATGTCGACAAAAATTGGTATTTACGGGTTTTCAAGGTCGCTGATTACGAATCCGCAAGCCAAATTATCGTAAAAAAAATGGCCGATCCAATATGGCCGACATGAACGTTAAAAAGTTACCAGATGTTGACAAAAATTGGTATATACGGGTTTTCAAGGTCGCTGATTACCAATCCGATATCTATTGTTTATAACTTGCAACAAAGAGCTTACAGCAAATTGTTATAAACAAAATGGCCGAGTATCCTGCTAAATAGATAAATTAATATATTTAAAAAAATCATCATAATAAAATAAACGTGAACAGTGTATTCTACGCAATTATTATTTTTATTTCCAAAATACATACGGAACGTTTCAAAAATAGAAAATTTTATTCTTAATCAAAATCGTAATCGGAGTCGGAGTCGGAGTCAGAATCATTATCCGAGTTTGTATCTATTACAACTCCCGGCACGGCTTCAATCTCGGCGCAAAATTCGTCTGCTGCAGCAGTCACTTTAGGAGCGATCAACATCGCTACAGCTTCCGGCGACAAACTCTTCAGCTTCTTCTGTGGTAGTCTTCTGACACTTGAAATGTACGGATCAGAAGTAACTAAGAGCCGATGAAAAACATCTTCCATAGTTTTAACCCTGGAACTTTTTCGCGCAAAATCTTCTCGATATCGTTTGATGTCTTTGTTTCGAGCTTCCTGAGCATCTTCGGATAATTGGCCGATTGGTAATAGAGCATGAGTTATTATCACTGGACCATGAATTAATAGTTTGTGCACCGAAGTAGGTATGGAGTACCAAGGGTATAATGCAACGGTCTTTCTTGCCGTTTCAATAGCATACTGTTCAAATCTTTCACAGTTTATCTCGTGGCCACACGATATAACTTGTAGGATTAGCGTATAACAGCCGTCTTGTCCGTTATGATGCTACTTCACCCATTCTCAGGTAGAGGCGCAGAGGCTGCTCAATAGTGCCGCGTGCACGCTCGGCTACCGCACGATGCGAAAAAAATCATAACGGACAAGACGCACGTTTTCCGCAGGTAACTCTTGTAAATTTCGAAAGCTTATACATTAAACTAAAGGCCGAGACTAGGAGCTTTGCAAAATGTGACAAAATATATAACTTTTCGGACCGTTGAAAATATAAGTTTTCAAAATTATTCAATTTTATTTATGCCGAAGGCTATACTACATTTCAATCATTTATACATAAACTTTAGATTCAACCGATGTAAAAACATGTTCTACATACCTCCAGAAGTCGTATCCATGTTGCAGAATTGAAATTAAACCCGTCACTTTAAAGTTATGGGTTTTTGAAGTCAGCGTTATTTTCGTCTGTTCAGCGCGTGACACGTACACTCTTCACGAACACTAACTGCCAACTGACGCTGCGGCGCAGGTATACACTTAAAGGGCTTTCCCTTCCACAATAGAATGCAGTTACTAGTCCTCTACCTGAATGACTACTCAACTGACCCTATTTCGAAAATTTATTTTTTGGGGTTTTGGCCAGGTTTTTGGGCTTTTCTCCTGTACCCCGTGAATCAGGGAAAATATTGAATTGTGGCTGTCAAAAGGGCGTATAGCGCACTGTTTGACGAATTGGGCGGGCTTGCTTGTGAACCTACTGTTCGTCGACACCTGTATATCTGGATGTAGGCGGAGTAGTACGGATACTCACCTTCCGAGTGGAAAATGTAGCTCATCACTGCTTAGCCACCAGCTAGTAAAGTTATATTTCGAATCGCCATTAGCTAACCATTTTAGCCACTGACTAGCCAGCCATGTAACGCTTTGGTCCTCTAGTGACGGAACACAAAAAATCAGATGGCGACGAGATAGAAAGAAATATCTCACGGCTGTATAATATTTCTGACCTAGCAATGATCAAGTTTTTTTCAGCTGGTGACTGGGAACAAAAAATTAGGTGACGACTAGATTTAAAAAATTGCGGTTATGTATATATTTATTTCGTGATTTTTTTGCACATTATTTACATCATTGCACCCTTTTACGATATTCATGGTTGTTCATTAATGACGGTGATGATTTTTGCGCTGTAAATACATTAATGGTTCAATTTTAAATCTTATCAAACAAACGCTTACGCCGTAACGTGGTTTCGATCCTGGGACCTCTGGGCGATGAGTTATGACGTTGTTCACTGATCCAGTTCTACTTGTTTAATTTGTGAATTTTATCGCTTACATATCGCTTACATACGTATTTATCGCTTACGTATCGCTTACATATCTTACCATAGACAATGTTAGATTATTGAAAAATAGGTGGATTAACACATGTAAATATCGTTATCGGATCAATGATTCAATTGTGTTCGCATTGAGAGCGATAATCGCATAGAATTACGTAACCTTAAGGCCTTAGGCCACAGTAACGGGTATAAAATCATGTGCGAATTTAACGATTTTTTTCGTATGAAAAAGTGATTCACTCATAAAATTAATTACACATCTATTTAGTATGAATATCAAGCTGTTGGGTTTTTTTTTATGTACAAAATGGCCGACTACTAATATTTTCTTTTATCTTTTTTTTAAGCGCTCCGCGGCGTGACATTTAGCATCCATTATTTTTGACCTAGAACAAAAACCAAAAAGTCTCGTCAATCTATATTAGAATACCTAGAGAAGTGCGTACGGAATTTAAAAAATATTGTTTTATTCAAAAGTTGTAGGTATTTGAACTTAAGAAATGAATTTTCAGTGAAAAATTTCGTTATAACTGCTCATAACCTGCTCATAAAATGAAATGTTTTCGATTAATCAGAAATTCCGCACGTACTTCTCTGCGAAATGCAATTAGGAACATAACTTTTAATTTAGAAGTAAATCGAGTGAAAATTGTTGAAGTTATTTGGCATGCCAGTTGGAAATAAGCTGTTTCGAGAAGTTTTGAGTAGTCGGCCATTTTGTGTATCGAAAAAAATATACATATATTTTCTAACAGCTTGATATTCATACTAAATAAATGTGTAATTAATTTTATGAGTGAATCACTTTTTCATACGAAAAAAATTGTTAAATTCGCACATGATTTCATACCCGTAACTGTGGCTTAAGACCTTAAATTGTATTTGTCTAATCGCTTATTCCGGCTAGTGCGACCGCAGTTGGCTAGTGTTGGCTAGGTAATCGCGAGATACAGACTTGAGGATTTTTTGCATTTCCAACGTCATCTGTAACTCAAGTTGCTCAGCCAGCCATGAGCCAATCGCTCGATGGAACTACACGTAGTCACATAACCTCACTTTGTCATTTGTGACCAAGATCGGCTGGGCCAAAGTGACTAGACAAGGGCTGTATTACAAACCATTCAGAATATGACTAGCTCAGAGCGAGGCAACCATTGGTCATTTCGTACGAGCTCAATTGGGCGGGCCAGTTACGAGGTCGTAACTCACAATCAGACAGGCTAGCACAATTTCTACTCGTATGGCTGTCTACTAAGGTACACGTAGATACACGTGTAATTATGACTTGGGGTTATACGGGCAAAAAACAGGTCGGCTTGCAAGATTTTTCCTTGATTAGAGTGTTGGGATGACGATGTCGGGATTTTAGACACAATTAAGGGGCTGCATCTACTTCTGATTTTTTTCTCAGAAACGGTTCGTGAAAAAGGCACGATTTTTTTAAACATAAGGGTACATAAATTGAGAGCCTTGTAAAAAATCACTAAAAAATACAGATAAACGTCAAAACCATAGCCGCCGGCAGATCACAACATTTTTTTCGTGAAGTTTGGTGGGGGACCCTCTTCAGCTTAAACCGTTTATCCAAAATCTGAAAACTAAACGGATTATTCAAATTAACAATAAATGCGAGTCGTTGATGATCGTCGATTTTTTAAATCATTTTTTTTTTAATAACGTGGCGACGAATTGAACCTCGAGCATACAAAATCTATGAAAAAAGGCATCAGTTTTACGTAACTTCAAAAAAACGAAGATCTATTTTGAAAAAGTGAGAACGTCAACGACCTTTAAATGTTTCTCATCGTATCTCGCGCGTAAATAAAACGCGCTCAAAGTTTGAAGTATGGTACTGCTACCGCTCGCCCGGCCGACTGTTAGTATCTGTAGCTCATTCAATTTTAGGAATATTTCAATGAAATGTTTAGGGAATATAACTAAAAAGTGAAACTATCGACTAAAAACATTTTTGGAAAATGCAATTTTTTGCCCCACCTCGGCAGGTGTAACTCTTTAATACATGGTCTTGCCAAGTTTGAGTTGTTTTTTTTAATTGAAAAATATTGATAGACGATGAAGTTATTATTGTTTAAACAAAGTGCCGCTGTTGATGTATGGCCAATCGGTATAGGTGGTTTTGCCAACTAGGCTCATCTGAAGTGAAAAATAAAAAAATGGGCTTTTAGTATATAATAAAACTTTCATATGACTGGATGCTTCTATAAAATTTTGAAATTTACGAAAATGAGAAAACTTTTTTTTTAAGTTCAATTTTTGACCAAAGAGCAACTTTGAGAACGTTTTATTGACAAATAGATAACCATGTTAAAATAATTATACGGTCTAATGATAGCAAATGTTATAAACTATGGTCTGTCCGAATTCGAAGTGCATCGGACGAACAGATTTTGAGATATGACTTTCACTGGTTGATAAAACACAATTTCGAGAAAAAAGCCAAAGAACAGATGACGTTGAAGTTTGCATCGTTGGAATGCAACGATATTTTTTCGCCATTCTTTATTTCTTTATTTTTATCATCACTCAATACCTTTTTTTGCAAATTGTGGTCGTAAACTTCAAATAAGAATACGCAGAAACGTTTGAGCTATTTTCAGTCTAAATCGGCGAACATAAATTTGAGTTACTAATGTATATGTAAAAAAAATATTTTTTAAAGACAAATTTTTATTCAATGTACTAAAAAGTAGAAAATAATTGTTTTACCTTGTCACCCATATGTGACTATAAAGGAAAGCTTGGGGCGCTCAACTTTTTAAATGTATAATAAATTTGATACATTCAGCTTCATTAACCGTATTTAATTTGGCACAATAGTAATTAGAGAAAAAATTATTATCACACGTTTATACTCAGTTTCAGGATTTTTTAAAAGAAATTTCAGGTTGTTTTACAGTAAATTAAATACAGTTGATATGTTAACGGATTTATGTAAATTGAAGTTGATGTGTGTAAATTTTGAACGCGCCAAGCATTTATTTATAGTCACATATAAGTTACTTGGTAAACAAAGATTTTCTACTTTTTAGTACACTAAATAAAAGCTTGTTTTAAAGAAATATTGTGTTTATATATGAATGATTTTGTACTTTTTAGTCATTAATTTATTTTACTAGTATGTTGATACTTGTAGTTTACTAGTTCACAAGTTTGCACGTTAGGAACATGGAATGCTTGTAAAAAATAACAAAGACTGTAATTAGGATTGAACTTAGGACTAATTGCTGAATATAAACTTTTTACATACAAACACAGTCGGCTACGAATTTGTTTGTGTGTGTTAGGGAGATTTTATATGGCTAATTTTACATGAAGAGTTGAAAATTATATGGTGATTAATTTTTTAAAGTTGAATCATGCATCGTCACCTTTTAGATGCATGTTTGCAAATTTTCCGAGCTCGAATTAGCTTTGCATCTCACCAAAAGTCAAGTTAAATAAAAGATTGTAAAAAAATTCATTTTCGTTGCATTTCAACGAAGCAAACTTCAACATCATAAGGACAGAAGGGTAGTAAAATTATCCTTCATCATATTACCATTTCTTCATTCTTGGCATAAGGCTGTTTGGACATTTCTATACTGCTACTCTTCAGGCTACTGCCCCTGTACTAACATCTACTACTGAACCGATTCCAATACCAAAAGTGTCATTTCTCGAAAGACACCCAGGTGTTTCTCTTCCAGGCTCCTCGACCGGTTTCCGTAAACCGTGGAAAAAATAAAATGTACAAATAATGCGTTTATTTTCAAAAGGTTGACACGTGTGAAATTATATGTGAGCATATGAGTTCTCATTCTCCATCGCTCTTCTTCGTCATCGTCGAGTAGTTATATGTACATACCTATAAATATACACAGATACGATGTATACGCGATGAATCGAGTTAGAGTCTCCACGATGAGAATGGTGTGCGGTTACATCGTGTCTCGTGCCAAGAATTTTTGTATGAATAATCGACACCACGTTTACCAACGATTACCCACGTTTACACACTGCTCGTTGCCCGGGTGGTCTCCCTTGGATCGGCTGCCTTTCCATACTGTTATATACGCACCCGTATATACAGGGTGTTCCTCTTAACTCTGCCACCCGAAATAACTAGGTAATTATCGATCTCGCAAAAAAAATGTTTCAGACAAACTTGTACGGTGTGAAGGGGGCCATCAAATGCTACCAATTTTTCTTTTTCGGTGGAGGCGCTGAGCACAGTGAAGGTCACCTCCACTTTTTAAAATGGAATGGTACATTTTTTTCAACTAACTTGTGGAGCACCTCAAGCCACATAAAAAACATTACCGGGTCAACGTCGTTCAAAGGCATTCAAGGTCATGTATTTAGATTTGTATAATCGATACTGACCTCGAATGACCTTGAACGACTTGGACCCCCAAATGTTTTTTATGCGGCTTGAGGTGCTCCACAAGATGGTTGAAAATAATGTACCATTCTATTTAAAAAAGTAGAGGTGACCTTCACTGCGCGTTAGCGCCTCCACCGAAATAAAAAAAAAGGTCGCATTTGATGGCCCCCTTCACATCGTACAACTTTTGTCTGGAACATTTTTTTGTGACGTCGATAATTACCGAGTTATTTCGGGTGGCAGAGATAAGAGGGGCACCCGGTTTATATATATATATATATATATATATATATATATATATATATATATGTGTGTGTGTGTGTGTGTGTATACAATATCTACACCTTATTCACACACGATGGTATATACCGTGTGTGAATAACGTGTGGAGAAGCTAGCGATCATTATTCGATTTGCTGGCGCTTAGACTACGCATATATTGGCTGAACATTATTCACGCACACATAGATAGATACATACATCATGAAAGACCTTTCATCGTTCTCCCATCCCGACTAAAATACGCTGGCACTTGAAAAAATGTACGCATCGTATGATAACTCGGAAACTCTCAGTGTACAGTTAAGCTCTACTCGTATGATTTTTCTTTCCTTCAAGCTTTACATTAGGGTGGAAAGGGAATAGATACTAGATTTCCTCACTTCGATTTGGAATTCTCGGGTGGGAATCTGTAAAATAGAATTAAAATCAAGCAATGTAAGTAATATATACGCCGTTAAGATATACTATGTTTCACCAATTTTTACAGAATTCAAAACGTTTATTTAAAGAATTTAAATTTAAATTCTTGAAATTAAAAGAATTTAAAAGCATTCAATTTTTACAGAATTCAAAATAGGGTAAACCGACCAGTGGATGAACGAATTTGGGATTCTGTAGGACTCAGATGGACTGTAAAATGAAAATATTATAAAACCAAGTTTTCCACCCGCTAAAGCTGAAAAAAAGTTATTATTTTGATAGTAGAAAAGAATATTCGAAGTAATTGCATCAAATAATATTGAAGGAATCGATAAATCTAGCGAAATGACTAAATCACCAATGAATTAATTAAATGATCAGTAAATGGACACTCGACCGCCAGTAAATGGACGTGTATGGTAGATGAACCCTATACGCCAAAACCATTTATTATTTATTCTCATTAAATGCTAGATTTCGAAATCACTGTGCTGCACAAATATTATAATATTATTATATATATGCGTAATATTCGTTATTACGATTTCGTAAGAAATAAATAAGCTTTTTTGCCCTTTAATGTGACATTCACACAAAAAAACTACCAACGTTTGGTTCAACATAAAACTAAAAAATCGAATTTTGTCAAAATTACAAAAACGATTGAAATGATTTTATGACATAATTTAATGAGATGTACATTGTCAATTCGAAACAGTAATTAATTTTGCAAACGTCGGCACATGAGCTAAATATTTCACTCTGCTTCGAGAATTATCAGAACAGAACCCATATTAGACCAGAAGCTTAATATTTCTCAATTTCTTTAGTTTATTTTCGTAGATTTTGCTTACAAAAATTCTTCAGCCATTGCTAAAAATGTTTATTTTAATAAGTATTTGCATATTTTATAAATATGCAAAAAAAGACCTATAACAATAAAAATATGGAAAATAAAAAAGACGAACTTACGATGCAAACTTCAAATCATAAAAATGCTGTGTGGCGTCAAAATTCTATATTAAACTGACAAGGAACATCACTTTGGTGTCCTCCTGCGATTTTGTTGAAACTTTTTTATGTGAAAGAGTATCAAAAACTAAGAGACACATATTTTCTTTTATCGGCGGAAAAAACGATTTTAAAGGACAAAACGCATCCTCGAAAATAGGGGTGTTTTTCGTTTTTGGTCAATAACGTTATCGTTCTCATCCTCAATGTATAGTACACAAAAAAAACATTGTTGAATTTGAATTTTTTTAAATATCTCGTACTGTTGAAACATTATCGACGAAAAACGAATAACATCCCCATTTTTGAGGGTGCGTTCCACCCCTTAAAACCGTTTTTCCGCCGATAAAAAAGTACGTGTCCCTTAGTTTTTGATACTTCTCCACATAAAAAAGTTTCAACAAAATCGGAGGAGGACACCAAAGTGATGTTCCTTGTGAGAAATCTGTTTTAACCACACCTGTGATTCTTTCGCTAAATTAAAGTTATTCGCGTTTTTATCGAATTATTACAAATATAAATCAGCTTTCGTCCATTCACCGGTCGGTTTACCCTACTCTGTATAATATTCTGTACAGTATTTTCTGCTCGTTTTTTTTTTATTTCCCAGATTTATTGGGAAAATTTTATTCTAGGAAACTATCGGCACTCGAAGCGAATTCACACTCCGAATTTAATGTCTCGAATTTTCAGCTTGCGTTTCGCGTGAAGGTCTCGCGTGAGTTTTTCATTCAATTTCATTGCGGCATATTTGGTCCATTGGTTCGTTGTTTAATGAGAAATAATGGAGGGGAAGCGCGATTAATCATAGACGCGGCAGCTTTAACGCAGCTTTTCCAGGTATCCGGCCAAATGCACCGGAAGTAATCCCTCCTCTGTAATATTCCATGCACTGTCGGTGAAATTTATGACGAATTTTCAATTTAATATTATAGCTCGGCATTCGCCTACGAGCGCGGATGGAATATTCAAGAGGGAGCATTAAAATGTATACAGCTGCATGTCGCTTCGAGGTGTGTGCAAGAGATTCGTCAGCGCGCGTAGATGGTGCTCCGTCGAGATTTTTCTCTCTGGATGGCGTGTGTCTCTGTGCGTGCAAATACATGCAAACCACTCTCATTTTCACACCGTAGTACATCGTTGCACACGTGCAAACGAGTGTGACCGATCGTCATCTCCGTCGTTGTTGGTACTCTCGCTCGAATAATCCACTGGTCGCTATTTTCGCACATTTCAAAAGCTTACAAGTCTCGGTGCTGAGTGAAAGTTCTACCTAATAGGACTGTTTTGCGACAAAGTATCGTAATAAATAAGATTTAACAAAAATACCTATAAAGGAAAACCGTCAAATTGAATATACGATGGTGTTAAAAGGAGCAGTGAGAGAGGGAGGGAGGGAGGGGGGGGAGAGAGAGAGAGAGAGAGGGAGAGAGAGAGAGAGAGAGAGAGAGAGAGAGAGAGAGAGAGAGAGAGAGAGAGAGAGAGAGAGAGAGAGAGAGAGAGAGAGAGAGAGCAGATGTTGGATCGTAAGGCAAAAAAGATAGTGTGAAAAGACGAGATTAATCGGGATAACGAAAAAGCAAGACAGCGAGGAGTTATTTCGTGCAGCGGAGTGTCAGGAATAAAAATACGACGAATATGCATTCTCTTTTTTTACGGTGTCCGGGAATGATTCCAATTTCATGCCATAATGAACGCAGTCAACAGAAATTATTATAAACGACCAGTAGAACGTGAAAAGACAGTATTCCTGGCCTAATTTAATTCCACGTTGTAATTATGATTCATATATTGGGTATTCAGTGCCTATATTTATATAGGGTGTCTCAAAATAACCTGACATTTTTATTTATTTATAAAACGGATTACTTATTTGAAAAGTCAAATATTACTATTTTAACATAAGGTACAAACATGGAGGTTATGTGTGGAACACAATTTCCGATAAATGGCCGCTTCGTCCCTGCTTGCAAACGTTCACTCTATTGACGAAATTTTCAATAACATTTTGGCATAATTGCGGACTAATTTCATTGATGGTGCGTCCAATTACTTCCTTGAGCTCCGGAATGGTCTGTGGATCATTCGCATACACTTTTCCTTTCGGAAAACCCCAAAGAGAGAAATCCAATGGCGTCAAATCGCACGATCTTGGTGGCCAATTTACATTGCCGTGGCGCGAGATAACACGACCATGAAACTTCGTCTGCAGTAACTATGCAGTAACAATGCAGCAAATGACAATTTCCATGCGTTGCTCGATCGTGTTATTTTCCATGACAAAACCTCGGTACTTCCCGATGCCAGTTGTCAATGATTAGTACTCTATGTTCGCCACAAAAAAATGACGCGCAATTGAAAATGTCAGGTAATTTGAGACACCCTTTAAAAGCGTACATTTTGCAAATCAGTCCAAACCATGGGAAGAACTATATTTCAGCCAAATCGCGGCGCTTGACAGATCTTTTTTCACCCAATGTTTAGCTAGTTGACAAAAACGATTCGCATATTTTCTACGGCATTCAATTCCACTATTCTCAACTGCACGAATACATTTCGAAAAATTCTCTCGAAGCATTTGGGAGGAACTCGAAGCATCGAGTTCGACATCATCAATGGCGAACACCAAGCGGAAGGATCAAGAAGCTGAGGAAAAGGCTCGAAGCGCTGGCCGGTCGCTGCAACGCAACTGCCGTTGTTCAACGATCCTACGAACTCTGCTCACCCTATGGGAACGCTAAGGGGTTTCACTTTAGACGCTAAATAAGGCTATTTGCATGATTTTTAAAATAGGTTTATATTACAGATATTGACATAAATGTTGTTATACTTAATATATATACTTTCAAAATACATTAAAATTTTTTTTATGTATACATAATTTTTTTTAACTCTATTTATGTAACCCAAACAAATTTTACACGCGTTTTTCTCGAAACAACGTTTTTCGACGGCTTGTTGATAAAATCTTCGAAACTACTGAACCGATCCATATGAAATTTTAACCACATATTCTTTACAATTATAGCTATAGCGCATGAGAAGGATTTTTTAAAATTTTGATATTGACTATTTTTTTTGCCAAAAACGTCGCAAAAACACGTTTTTTTCGAAAAATGTCCGACATTTTATTATTTTTGCATACATCAAAAATCGTATGATATGCAATATAGCCATTAACATACTGAATCTAAAACCGTTTGATTTTTTTTTGTTTCGGATGATCCATCTCCGGAATTTTTTTAGGACATTTTTTAACTACCATTTTCGTCTATAAATATTGGCTTAAATAAATATATATTTTTTAAATTTATTTCGTAAGTGTATTTATCAATTGTAACAACTTTTATATCAATATCTATAATATAAACCCATAAAAAATTCATGAAAATAGCCTTTTTTCGCGTATAATGTGAGAGGACCCCGTAACTATGCTCTGGCATTGAGGCCATGTATAACACGCTGTTAAATCTCGATATGATCACGACGGTATTACAGAATTCGTAGTTTTTGGCTACGAATTTGATACAAAGTACCGCCAGACGTCGCAGTAGCCGTCTGCTACTCACACTACTGCGAAAAGCAGCGGCCCAATTGACGATGGTTGTTGCAAGTCCATATGTGATGCATGTATACTACCAGCCAAAAACTTCCGGACACTTCAGATAATTGCAAAACTTTCGATAACTTTGGATAATTGTAAATTATATCATAATAATGTAATTCATTATACAGAGCTATAATCTTGTAACATAACAAATCTTTGTAACATAATAAATGAAACGAACTACATTATTCTGACAATATTTGGCAATTATCCAGTGATCGAAAGATTTGCAATTATCTGAAGCATCCGAAAACTTTTAGCCGGTAGTGTACATGTGTGCACCATCACCATGCGACATCGCCGTCAGTGAGTAAACCGATGCACTAGATTTTCAGGATTGTCGATAATATTTCGTGCTTCGTTGGAACAACTTTGCTAGTTTTATGTGAAAAAAAAACTCTAAATTCCAATTTCTCGTCATTTTTTCATAAAATCAGTTGAAACAACTCGCCGAAATACGGCAACACTTTGCGGTCATTGAGGTTGGCAGCTTCATTCGCCAGCCAAGATTCCTAATCTTTTATCAAACCTTGATGGTTCGATATTGAATGTATATGGTTTAAGATGAGCCAGATGGAAGTTTCTTATTCTAAATGTTTACAAAGGTTTAGTTTGCGTTAAGGGGTAAGGCCACAGTAGAATTTTCAAAAAATCTCTTTTTTTCGCTAAAACGGTGCTTTATCATCAAAAGAATAAGTTACTATTCGATTTATAGCAAGAAAAATAAATTTCAACGACTTTTTAAAATATATGATATACGGCCATAGAGGCGGCCGTATATACCCTTAGACGGCCATAGAGTACATAAGGGTACTCTATGGCACGGCCATAGAGTACCTAAAACTTTAAACGCGTTTTTCTCGAAACAGCTTTTTTCCAATTGGCGTAACAAATAACTTCAACAATTTTCACTCGATTTACTTCGAATTTAAAAGTTATGTTCGGAATTGCATTTCGCAGAGAAGTACGAACGGAATTTCTGATTAATCGAAAACTTTTCATTTTATGAGTAGTTTTATACGAAATTGTTCACTGAAAATTCATTCAAATACCTACAACTCAATTCAAATACCTATAACTTATGAATAAAACAATATTTTTTAAATTCCGTACGTACTTCTCTAGGTATTCTATTGTAGTTTGACGAGCATTTTTGTTTTTTGTTCTAGGAAAAAAATTGTGGGGGCTAAACGTCACGCCACGGAGCGCCTTAAAAAAAGATAACAAAAGAAAATATTAGTAGTCGGCCATTTTGTGCATCGAAAAAAATATATATATATATTTTCTAACAGCTTGATATTCATACTAAATAGATGTGCAATTAATTTTATGAGTGAATCACTTTTTCATACGAAAAAAAAATGTTAAATGCGCACATGATTTTCTACCCGTTACTGTGGCCTAACCCCTTAATCCGTTGTTAAAAATGGTTTATCTCGGTGCTAAATAGCCCAAAAAATGACATCACCCGCAGCGTGAACGTCTTGCCCATCTGACCGCACGTAAAATTATATGCATTGAACTATTTTTTATCTCTGCCTGAGTGGAAAACGTAACTCATCACCGCCTAACCACAAGCTAGTAAAGTTATGTTTCAAGTCGCCATTAGCTAGCCGTTTTAGCTATTGACTACCCAGCCTTGTAACGCGATGGTCTTTTAGTGACTGAAAAATTAGATGGTGGCTAGATAGAAAGAAATATCTCAAGACTGCATATTGCGTCACTGGGAACATTTGTTTTATTTAGTCGTCACCTAATGTTCCCAGTGACGCATTATGCAGTCGTGAGATATTTCTTTCTATCTAGTCACCATCTAATTTTTATATAACGCGTATATATATATATATATATATTCGTGATTTTTAGCACATTTTTTACATAATTGCACCTTTTTACGATATTCTTCGTCATTCGTGAATTACGGTTATGGTATTCGCGCTGTAAATATATTAAGGATTCAATTTTAAAAGATATCAGACAAACGCGCAACGTGATTTCGATTTCGGGACCTCTGGGTGATGAGTTGTAACGTTGCTCACTGAGCCCGTTCCCCTTGTTTAATTCCTGAATTTTCGAATCGTCTACATATGTTACAATACACAAAGTTGGATTATTGAAAAAAGGATGGATTAACAAATGTAAATAGCGTTATCGGATCAATTGTTTAATTTCGTCCGCGCCGACAGTGGTAATTGCATAGAATTACATAAGCTTAAATTGTATATGTCCGATCATTTATTCTGGCTAGTGCGGCCTCGGTTGACTACTGTTGGCTGGGTTATCGCGAGATACCGACTTGAGGATTTTCTCTTCATTCGCAACGCCATCTGTAACTCAATACGCTTAGCCAGACGAAGATCGGCTGGGCGGTGACTAGCCAAGGGGTGCATAGCCGCAGCTAGCCAGTCTGCCGTCATAAGGAAGAAGACGGCATCTACAAAAAAAAAAAAAAAAGAAAATACGTTTTACCAGAACGATGGGGAATTTTGTACTGATTCCAACGGTGCCAAAAATGCATTTCGGATTTTTTTTTGCAGATGTCGCCTTCTTCCATATGACGGCAGTAGTGATTCATATGTTATGGTGAGATACCTATATGAGATTTTTTTCATTTGCAACGTCATCTGAAACTCAAGTTGGCCAGTCAGCCATGAGTCATTCGCTGGATGGAACTACACGTAGGCACATAACCTCACTTTGTCATTTGTGCCCAAAATCGGCTGGGCAGTGACTGGACAAGGGCTGTCTAACAAAACATTAAGAATATTACTAGCTCATAGCGGGGCAACCATTGGTCAGTTGGTATGCGCTCAATTGGGCGAGCCAGTTACTAGGATCATAACTCAGACAGGCTAGCACAATTTCTACTCGGGTGGTGTTTTGTGGTGAAAAAATTTCAAAACATTCGAAAAGATTCAGAACAGTCTAGATATTAACATATATTTTTTTCAAATGCAAGCTTGGATTGTAGCTAACGCTACCACCTTCTTAACGGTCTTAAACTGTGCGTGAATTCGGTGCATCAGTTAGTAATTCACAGTTCATCATATGGTCACCCTAATCAGTAAAGTCTTTTTCGAAATTTGGAAAAATGACGACCGTCAGGCCCTTTCTGCAACAACATCGCATGTACACGATAAATTTCGTCTCAATTAATTATATCGTTTGGTGGAAATTAGGATTAAAGATTTTGCCGTGGTAGATGCATGTGATACATATCCTTAATTGTGACGTGAAATATTGATGGTGGAATCTCCATGTCTCTTTCTCTCACTCTACCGTAACACTACTCATTTGCCGGATCAACTTGGAAAAAAAATGGAACCTACCACGCCAGACATCTTACAATCACCACGAAGGCATCAAATGGTGCCTTCGTCGAATCGCAATCAGACCATTCTCCACCGAAGTACTCGATGACCGTCAACGCCATTCGTTTTTTTCTCCGTTTCGTGATAAAATAAGCTAACAATGAGGTCAGCTGCGACGATTCCAGGATGAAGAAATCCGGGCAGCAGTCGGATTAAGGGCACCCGGACGATCGCCGGCGGACCTGGAGATCCGCTTTCAAGTTCACAGGAGACGATGACACGCCGAAGAAAGTGGTAAAAGATTAGGTGCGAAAGAGCGTGACAGATTGGAAGCCCTAGAACTCTATATATATATATATATATATATATATATATATATATATATATATATATATATGAAACAAGCTCAAAGTGCGGCGCCTCCCGAAGACGAATGGAAAAGAGTAAACAGTGTCTTGGGCGCGCGTGTGTGGGAGTACAAAGTGTATATAGAACAGAGGCGATCAAAGAGGAGATAAAAAAAGGAAGCGAGAAGAATAGCCGCGAATATGTTCGTTGGCAATGTTATATACGGCAGAGGCCGATGTGTCGCGTGCATTGTGTCAGCGCAGCGTGACGTCATGTACAGCTTGTATCGCTCCGGGGCCCAAAGCAAACGCGAGTCTCGCACCCAACGATACATTTACGAACATATTTCACCATCCATATAAGTAATATACGTATATGCGTATACCAATCTATGTATGCAACATCGCCGTCACATCCGTTCCGATACAACCAAGGTGAACGAATTTTACTCACCATGATTCATGAAATAGTGTCGGGATGATACAGAGCAATAAAAAAAACGGAACCCTCGAAGGGAGAGGGGTCGAACCCGACGCATATTTTCAGCAAGAAAGAACCAATCGCCTTCGAAACATCTTGCGGGGACTTTGGAGAGAAGAAGAAGAAATGGAGACGACGATGAATTTCCCTCGTATATGTATATTGAAAACCCTTCACGCTGGACCAACCGCAACACAATAGAGGTGCTTTTCATTCCGACGATTCATCCCTTTAACTTAGTTCGCGGCCGGAAAAAGAGGTGTTTTCGTGATTGTTTTTTTAGGAAATGGGTGCAAGTTTTTAACTTTTTTTCGTAGTAAAGTGTATCATTCCAAGTATCTTTGACAATTTTTTTATGGGCCAATATTTATAAACGACGGATATACAGTAAATTGCACAGACCCCTGTGCAAAAAAGGTCCTTCGCGGTGACCACTCCTGCTCGGGAACAAATCATCTGAAATAAAAAAACCAAATGAATTTAATTTTTTTACCGTATTATCTAGTCTTTAATCGAAGGATTCAATAAAATAATGATTTTTGAAAAAATGGTCGCCGATCGAAAGTGATCGTCGAAACTTCGGTGAAAAATACTCTCTTTTCCTTTATATAAAAAAGTATGCATTGAAAAAAAACCTTCAATTAAGGACTGCCTTTTGATATAAAAAAAATGTCTGTGAAATTTGAAGGATATCGGTTCAGTTGTTTTTGGGATATTTTCGTCGCCGATTCTGAAAAAATGATTCCGAGAAAAACGCGTATAAAGTTTTACGTCAGGTATATACGTAGACCGCCGGACCTACCTGTAAACGCTCATAACTCCCCCAATTTTCAACGGAACGACTTGAAATTTTCAGAGAATATTTGTGAAAGGTTATATCATAAGAATCCGTCGAGAACGAAAAATGGATTCCAACTAGGAAATTCCAACTAGGTGTAAACCCTTAATGATAAGAACAATAGCCCTGCAGCTCGGAAGAAAGTGATGCGTCGCGACGTGTGCTCTCGTTTATCTGAGTCACAGTAGCCGTACTATTGGCAATTGCAAGATCCAGCTATGATCAAAAACACCTCGAGAACAAATTGCCAAGCGAGTACTGATACTCGTCTCGATCCTTTCCCTCAATTTTTCGCACAACTCTTCTCTTGGTTCGTTCATAACCGTCAATTGTGAACGTCATCCGGTTGCTTGCTCGGATTCTTGGAACAGGAAATGTGGCTGGAGAAGCGTGTGTCCATCGCAAAAATTCCATCGATCAATCTTCCGCAACGTTATCCCTCGTTTCCTCATCGCTTTTCCTCATGTCCAATCAGCTGCTTTCACAACGATGACCGACGTGACGTGTGCGCCGAGATAATCCTCCGGTTCAATAGACCTTTCGCATCTTCGTGGCTCTCCGTACATCGGCTTTCGGATTATCATTGAGAATTCGTTATCCGAATGGCCCTGGACCGGAATACCTCCATCGTGCGAGATGAGATGTAAGCGACACGTGGCCGTATCGCGGCCACGATCGATAACGGTATCGGTGAGAGAATGTCAGTGTCATTACGAATCACGATTGGCAAACGCCAGTGTACGTAAGACGATTAATTCGCTCCTGTTCTGCAACCCTATGAAATGTCGGATCCGTCCAAGGGGCCCTGCATTTGTCAGCTGATGTTGATGGATCAGCTGTTATCGTACAATTCTCATGTACAATTTGTCATTGAACAATGGACACCCCGGGGTAACGAACCTTCCCGAGTAGAAATATTGTCAGGCTGGCCTGATATTTGATCTGCGCCTGATCACGTTGTAGTACGGAGGCCTTACTTAAGTATGCCTTAATTTGCCTGATCAAGCTGGGGTCAGGCGGTGGTCGAGCAACCGGACTTACGGCTTATTTCAATTCGCCTGACCAAGCTAGTTTCAGGCGATGTCAAGCAACTGGACTTACGGCTTACTTCAATTCGCCTGATCCAGCTAACTTCAAGCAATCATCACGTAACTGGACTTCTATAGTTTGGCGCTAAAAACGTGCCTAACCTCATCTTGTCAAATGATACACAGACACGAGCGAAGCACGAGACATGTTATTAATCACTTTATACATTTTTACATATAACGTGTACGTTGTGAATAAGATGGACAAACACAATCGGAAGAAAATTGCGCAACGACTACGTCTGCGTGAATAGCCGGCTCTAAATATGGGAAAAAACGAAGAAAAAATACAGCAACAGGTTAGTATAACAATACATTTTTTCAAAGACTTACAATTCTTAAACCTATAAATATGAATTGGATTAAATCTGACTGTAAATTAACCATACGCCAAATTAGATATGTATTGGTTAAAATCTTTATTATGATACATTTGACAGATCCGGAACAGATCCTTTCACCGAGGAAGGACTCGACGTTCCTGAGGATTGGCATGTGTTGGCGCTACCACTATGTATGTAGATTTATATTTGTTTTGTGTATCGCTTTTATTTTCTTTTACTTTGTCCGTCTCCTTTGTCAGCGGAGAAAAAGAAACAGCGTAAGCCAACCAAATAATGGTAAGCTGACAGCGTAGTTCAGTTAAGTGAAAGTAATTCCATCGGTGCAAGTTAGCCCATAAGAAATGCACTTCGGATGGACATTACATTTACTGAACTGCACTACGCTGTCAACTTACCATTATTTGGTTGGCCTTCGTTGTATGGGCTCTCCTGCACCGATAGTATCACATTCACCGGACTGACCTTCGATTCTAATTTTCATCAAAAAATCGATTTTCTTTCGTCCACTTCTCACCAATGAATTGTACGCTTTGTAATTTTTAGATTGAGCTCGCGAAAGCTCTAGCCGGTCAATGGATATTTAGCGGACGCTCAAGAGCTTTAAAATTTCCAACTTTTGCCAATTTTCTTTTACTCTCCTCACTCATAAATTTGCCGCTTTGTAAAATGTTCAAAACAATTGATCGTTTTTCTTTAGAAACAGATTATTCAAATTTACCTCACACTACTAACCCAAGAATTATAATTTTTGTTCTCATAAAATAATTCTTTAAAGCTCTTGTCCGTAAACAAAATTAAAGGTTACCCGTTTAACCGGATTAGAAGTGTGAGGTAAATTAAAAAAATTTAGTTTCTAAAGAAAAAAGGATTAATTATTCTGAAATTTTTATAAAGTGTTTAATTTATGAGTGAGAAAAGAAAAAAATCGCAACAATGGGAAATTTTGAAGGTCTTGAACGACCACTCAATATTCTTTGGACGACTAGAACTTTCGCGAGCTCAATTAAAAAATTATAAAGCGTAAAATTTATGGGTAAAAAGTGGACGAAAGAAAATCGATTTTTTAATGAAAATTAGAATTTTTGGGAGGCTCGAGCGACATCTAAATATTTATTCACCGCTCGCAACTTTCGTAACAATTTTTTTTCTTTTTTAAAGTAGATAATTGGATGGTGAGAAAAAGGAAAAAAAATCGAGTTCCAATTTGTGCCACCCTAATGTATACCTTATATAGATATATATGTAAACATTGAATTCTGAGTAGGATATACATTTTCGTATTTTTCAGTGGCTGTCATTTCAAAATACAGGAAACACGGAATAGAAGTTCTTTCGAAGCAAATTGGACAAGCCGTTGGAGCAGTATTAAGGCCTGATTAATTCAGCAAAAGACTAGGACAAGCTTCGAGCGTCGCGGAAAAAAAACGAGCAGAACGCCCAACGTAACGTTTCCTAGAAACGTCTGGTCATAAAAACTTTGAGCTCTATTTACTTTATTCACGAAGTTTCTTACGTTTTTGTTTAAAAATTATATTAGCTTATTTCGAGATGACATGTGGAATATAGTGCAGTGATCTTAGTTTATTTCGAGTTTTCGTTCTATTACAAATACAACACAAAATGTTATTTGTTTTCCACATAGATAAATTTGAAAAATGTATGTGATAAATGTTATATTAAGATTAAAAAATAAACGATCAGCATTATTTATAATTTCGTGCCTTTTTCTCTTTTGTGTATGCGTTGTATTTTTTATTTCAGGAATAAATCGGTCATCCTGAGCCGTGAAAAATCATATCATTTTTCACTTTGATCAAGCCGTGAAAAATTAAGCTTTATGAGGCCTTGATTTTTACGCTGATCAGGCTTAGATTTTTTAGCCTGATCAGACGGAAGTCAGGGATTGTGTTTCAAAAATGATCAGGGCTTGATGAAAAATTCTGATCAAGGCTGGAAAAAGAAATCAGGATGCCTGATCAGGTGTTTATTGTAGCTGGAGCAAGGTTTCTACTCGGGTTCCAGCGCGGGAAGTTTGCGATTTCGCCGCTGCGAATCTCACACGCGTCGTGCCCTTAAGGCCAGAGCCGTTATTAGAAAGTCCGAAAAATCGTTTTTTTTAATTGCTTAAATCGATAGATAAACTATCCAAGAATACATTTACGAAGTTTTCTCCACTTTTCATTTTCACGATTTTTCCAAATTGGCGGGTGTGATAGCGAAGAAACTGAATGACCTATTGAATCAAACCAAAGTTTATTTTCTCCAGTATGAAAATCTCTTCTAAGTGAATTAAAAAAGTCGTTGAAAAAGTATTTTTAAATAATTTTTATAGCGCGTTAAAGTGATTTTTTTAAACACATTTTTTTTCAAACCTGAGAAAAGTTATAATTTCACGATTTTGTCAGCTGTTTCTTAATTCACCAAGAAGAAAAATAAATGACAATTGAACATTTTGTAGTTTTTTTGTTTCCGTCAAGAATTACGAGCTGCATCTTTCCCGCCGATTGGGGACTGCAGTGGCAAGACGCACATGGAATAGGCTAATGAATCTGCAGTCATTTATTGTTTCATGTTGAACATTTTTTTAATACATTTCAAATAGACATGAAAAGATACCTCAATGCTTACTGGACACACTTGTTTTTGTCCGTTCTGAAAAAATTCCCGAAAAAAGGCTTTTTTGGACCTTCTATTGCAGGCTCCCGCCTTAAAGCTTACGTATACGTATGGACCGTCAAGTTGAAAACTTTTGTGCGGCTGAACGAGAACTGTCCAACGTTAGCTTTCCTCTTCCGTATCATTTTTTCGATTGCGCCTCGCGCGATATTGTTGCATTTCGTGGCTCTTAAAGAGCTGTTTTATCAGGTCCATCAAGCAGGATCCTGCAAGGCAGATGACCCGGACAGCATTTCACGAATTTCGAGTTAGGCAGACTTGGCACTATACCCGAGTCGAAATTTCCGAGCCGCGTTCAATCCACAAATTGAAGGCGAGCAGAAATCGGCGTGAGCGGGTTATTGGGTATCTAAAGGAGGGTACAATGTTTGAAAGTACCATGCGTTAGAGCCTCCGATGAACCTCCGGCATGGCAGAAAGTAGACTTTTTGACTCAAAGGAGGTCAGGGAGGGTCACAATTGAACCTACGGAACCTCAGGTGGGCCTACTTCGAGCGCTCCCGCAGAACCTACTGCCCCCCCTTTCGGCCTACTGTACACGGCTAAACAAAAAAATTAATTTATATAGAATCTACTTAAATAAAATAGGTTTTTTCCTTGTCTCCCAGCCTACTACGATCATATTTCTTTCAAATATATTTATATATGTTAATAAAGATGAGATTCAAATTAATCTTCACTTGCTTACAATGTACACTGTAAAGCTTAGTGTACTATATGCAAAAAATATTTCATAAATCGAAAATAAAATGAACGCATTATTTGAGAGCTTTACTACAAGGATTTTTCATCGTAATTCGTCATTCCCTGGCCTTTGGAAATGATTTTTTTCGAAGAAAATATTTGCCCTATACGCGATTTGAACCTAGTCCTACCTACTCATAACTACGCGCCGCTGCCCCTATGCTACCGAGTGCTTATAACATTTTGGTCGCTGATATGGCATAAGAGACCAAATGAATACCTCCAACTATTTGTTGTATCACATAAGCTATAGATTTTTCAAACACACAGACACATACACACACACACACACGCGCGCGCGCGCGTGTGTGTGTGTGTATGTTTATTTGTAGAAAATCAATCTATTTAATATCGTCCAATAACTACATATTTTATTTGATTCTAATAAATCTGTGATTCGGTTTCATCAGTTTAACATTTTCATCTGTTCAAAAAAACAATTTAGTCAAGTTCACTGAATGGATCTAGTTATTTTTTTTTTAATTTACCTTAAATAAAATATTTGTAGAGTTAAGCATTTTTCTATTTGATTGAACTAATGGTCCATCTTTATTGTAACACTCATATCAAAGGGGCGGGGGGTAGTGAAGGTGGAGAGAGAGGAATTTTATATATATATATATATATATATATATATATATAAAATACCCCCCGCCCCCTTGATATGAGTGTTGCAATAAAGATGGACCATTAGTTCAATCAAATAGAAAAATGCTTAACTCTACAAATATTCTATTTAAGGTAAATTAAAAAAAATAACTAGATCCATTCAGTGAACTTGACTAAATTGTTTTTTTGAACAGATGAAAATGTTAAACTGATGAAACCGAATCACAGATTTATTAGGATCAAATAAAATATGTAGTTATTGGACGGTATTAAATAGATTGATTTTCTATAAATAAACATTTTTAAAATCAATCATTTTAATAATGGAATGCAATAGGAAAAATTTGGTTCTATGAAAAATCTAGTTAATACAAATTTAAAAAAAATCAAATAGACGCGGTTAATTAATATCATAATATTTAGCGGGAAAAAATAAAAATATGCTTCATACATACACGTGGAAATATTTTTTTAATTTTCGACGTGCTAAAAATGAAAACAAGGAAAAATCAAACATCTTATTTGAAATCGACGGTAATCGGCCGTCGCCATTTATCAACTCATTATTGAATAAACAAAAAAAAACAAAACGAACAAAAACAAAAAGAAAAAATCGAATGAGGTTGAATTCTAAACCGACAATTTCAATCCTTCAGAACATGAAATAGACTATAATTAACACCCTATCGTTCCATATAGAAATCAACATTATATGTTATTTAGATATACACTGCCAGCTAAAAGTTTTCGGACACTCCACATAATCGCAAAACTTTTGAGCGCTGGATAATTGCCAAATAATGTTAGAGTAATATAATTCATTTCATTTATTATTTCACGAAGATACTATAAAGATCTATATGATTAAGTAATTTCACAGAGCTTTATAGTATCTTCGTAAAATAATTATTATTCTACCATAAGTTTGCAATGATCCAAAGTGATATTAAGTTTTGCAGTTATCTGAAGTGTCCGAATACTTTTGACTGGTAGTGTATATTCGAATATATTAACGCAACCACATATTTCGAGTATTATATATATATATATATATATATATATATATATATATATATATATATATATAAAGTATTATATAATATATACCGTCGCTTAAATGTTTGGATACACCAGTCGATATTTCTTGCTGCACTAAAAGTCACATAGCTTCGTAAAAAAAAGATAACCAAATTTACCGAACGGCGTTTTGACGGGAATAAATTCAGCTGTATGTTGCTTTTCTGAAATATTTTTTTATCGATTTCTTTTCGACCCGGTACGCACTTTTATACGTGACTGATTTTCGGCTTTTTTTCGACCATCAAGAATTGAACGCATGACTTATGGAAAAAAAATTGTTACGTTTATCCATGGTGAACTTAAACGGGGTAGCAGGAACTTCATTTGCGTTTTTTATAAAGTTTTGTACGATTTTTTTCGCAATGTTATTTCTTTTTTTGCTAAAAAGACTAATTCTAGATAATGCAATGCAACTCAAGAACTAGAGGGCTTAAGAAGAAATGTCAAGAACGAAAAACGTCGCGTAAGCTTATACTGGATAGACTGGCATTTTTTAAAGAATTTTCCTGTGAGATTTTTTCTCACAGGAAAATGCCTATTAATCCGATAGAATTGGAATAAGACTGTATACACAAGCATTCTTTTATCAATTGCCTATAAAATAATAATAAATCGATATTGAGCAAATTTGATTGTTTTCGCATATTAATATTGGACTATTAATTTGATAAGGGGACGATGTATTTTTATTAATTTCGTATTATTTTCGTCATCGAACGGGTTACCGATCAGGTCACAATGGAATGATGATGGAGGAGATATCGAATTTGGGCCGAAAGCAGGTTAGGTGGGGTCGAGGCAACAGTTTGAGATTGAAAGCAGGTTAAGGAGGCCTGTGCTCTGCACGTTTCACTGAAACTGGGGGTCGAGAGAAGGTTTGGGAGGTCTAGCAGAGGCTGCCCTGGGCCAAGAGGAGGTCTCTTCATGGCACTGAACTCGACAAATGAGGTTTCGTAGGTTCAACGGAGGCTGGCGGCTTATGTATTACAAAAGAAATGGGTCCTGCGAGGGTTCAGCGGAGGCTAAAAATTTCGACTCGGGTACAATCTATTCAGTATTGGTCAACAAAGAGAAAGTTGAGCTGGGGTTCTTCCTAAAGGTTCTCTACTGTCAATCGTCAGAATTTGCTCCCCAGCGGACTTCCGGTTTGATTGCTCTGTATTAGGATTGTCTTGCGTCAAGCTCCTCACATTAAGTCGTAACATGATGCAACATACAGGATAGTAGGATGATCGTTTGCAAACCGATTTTCGTGAGAATGCAATTCATCCGTGCATCCATCTGAATCCATTTGGTACGTCTTCCACATTTTGATCTTTCGCGAGCCACATCGTCCAATATTCTTCATGCTGCGAGATTTATCAAGCTTATCTTTCACGTCCGGGCGGAACGTTCGCTATTTTTCACGAAACATACAAAGCTCTCGGTTTCATCGGAGATGATCGTTCCTCGTTCCGTCCATTGTTCCGTTTTTCTCCCGTGAAAAGAGGAAGCACGAGGCAAAGTGATATCTGTCGGACCAACGCCGGATATCAGACAACCTCACGCGACAGATCGTGCTTCGGTGTGTGCTTCGATACGTTTCGTTCCGCGTCGCCTTCTCCGTTCTTCCCTATTGTATATAGTTAAGAAAGCTCTGCAGCTCAGATGTACGTGTACGTGTATGTATACATATGTGGATATATATGGGACATTCCACGCCATTTCACCTAGCCTGTGACCCTATCCATTTTTGGATTTCCTGATTTATTTTTGTAAAATTGTACTCCATGAAAAGAATATCTACTTCAATTAGATTTTTATCGATTCTTTTTTAGGATTATAACTGTCCAAATATGTAGATTTCGGAAGTTTTGGAAACGTTTAAACGCTGATAACTCCTGAACTAATTGAGATATCGACAAAAGTCACTATGTATGTTTTTCAATTTTGAAGTATACTTTCGTTAAAAAATATAAAAAATTATCAATTATCAATGTGAACGTTTTTTTACTTGTAAAGCGAAAACTATTTGTTTAAAAGATGATTCGCTTTTTATTTTTTTTTCAAAAAATTCTCTAAAATAGAGTGACCCATTCTATGATTTTTAAGACGTCTCATTGTGGGCCTGTTTTTCCGTCTTTTTTTTCGAATTAATTATATATCTTTTTGAGAAGATTTTCATCATTTTTATCTCCAATAACGCTATTAATGATTTTGCGATTCCCAATTCGGCATCGTCAGCCGTGAAACGGTTTATTTTTTATTTGCGCTGAATTTAACGAAAAAAATGTATTCAAAATAATGTGTTTTCGTCAAATTGAGCACAAACTAAAAATAAACCGTTTCGGGCTCGTCGAAGCTGAATTGGAAATCACATAATCACTAATAGCATTATTGGACATTAAAATGATAAACATTTTCTCAAAACAATATGATTATTTTTTTTTCATAAAAGGGAAAATGGGCCTACGATGAGACTAGTCTTAAAAATCATAGATTGGGTCACTCCATTTTACAGATTTTTTTTTAATAAAAAAAAGGCAATCGTTAAAAAAAACAGTTTTCACTTTAGAAGCAAAAAAAAAAACGTGGACATTGATAATTGATAATTTTTTAAATATTTTTTAACGAAAGTATACTTCGAACTGAAAAAAAGTTATATACCAACATACTTCGATATCTCACCTAGTTCAGGAGTTTTCAGCGTTTAAATGTTTCCAAAACTTCTGAAACCGACATTTTTTGAGAAATTATAACACCTGAAAGAGAAGAGATAAAAATCTAAAAATTGGTTTGGATACTGATTTGATGGGGTAAAATTTTACAAAAAAAAATCAGAAAAATACAAAATGGTAGGGGTCACGGGCTAGGTGACATGGCGTGAAATATCCCATATGTATACGACTATGAGCCTCGTTCATAGCACCCACGCCTGCCGTAGAGCATTTTGTTCCGCACAACCTGTCCGGGACCTCACACTGTCCCGTACGACGCTTGTCGCGCAGACTCGACACTCCACGTCTCGTTGCACCCATTGTCAAAGGACTCTTCTATACTGGCTGGTACAACATCGCCTCCCCAACTTTTGTCACTTCCGAAATCCCAATCTTGCGCGAGAAGAAATATTTTGCCCGGAAAAAGGGCTTATCTTTGTTGAAAGGATCAAGCTTTTTTTATGCTCGGAAATTAGGAATCTTTTCCGGTTGACGCGCCACAAATACAATACTGATCATTCAGTTTCGAGAATGAAATGCGTTGCCAGGACGACAAAGTGAAAGAACGTCTTTGAATTTGGTGCTAAGGGTTTTGGTCGAGAGTATCGGATACAATACGTCACCTGCGTTTTTATTTGTTAACCAGAAGAAAAAAAACACGGATAGAGATGTTAGGCCTCCGTTAACGGCTCTGCATAAGCATCCCGCGTAGAAATTTCGATGGGGCCCAGATCAGGGCCCGATCAGGTTGCCTGACTGCCCTGGTAGGGCACTAATAAGGCAGCCTGAAAGGGCCCTACTAGGAAATGTAACGTTGTGTCACATATGGGCCTGATCTGGTTGCCTGATCAGGCCCCTATCAGGCTGCCTGATCAGAAAGAAATGCATATAATATTTCAAAAAACCAAAATGGAATGAACCACTTAATTTAGAGTTCCACTACAATGATTTTGTATCATAATTCGTCATTCCCTGGCCTGCTGAAACGTTTTTGTTCGAAGAAAATGTTTCGCCTATATGGGAATCGAACCTCGTACCATCCTACCCAAAGCTAGGCACGCTGCCTCTACGCTACCGAGTGCTTGTAACATCTTGGTCCCAGATATGGCATAACAGACCAAATGAATTCCTATAATTATTTATTGTTGGATCACATAAAGTATATCAATTAGTTAATATCATTGTGACAATTAAAGAGGTTTATCGAATAACGTGCTATAGATTTTTGAAACTTAACCTTATATATATATATATATATATATATATATATATATATTTATTTAAATTATTAAATTCATTTAAATATATATATATATATATATATATATATATATATATATATATATATATATATATATATATAGTTCCTCTCTCTCTCTCTCTCTTCGCCTTACAAAGCTGCCGAAATCTTCTAACACGCATCCGAGTTGCATAACGTTTTTTGTCGTGACAGTCTATAGCACCTTTTTTTTAATAGAATTCAGGAATGCATCGAAACTCCGAAGCTACTGCTGTAAAGTCGAGGTTTCCATGTGAAAAATGAGAGGTTATGTGCATCTAGCGACTGCTGAGGTAGGCATAGGGCAAGCCTATTTATGGCCCCATCAGGGAAAGCCATAGTCGGGCCTATCAGGGCAAGCCTTGGTAGGGCCCTATCGGGGAAAGCCTTAGTAGCGCCACATTAGGGACAGCCTTAGTAAGGCCCTATCATGGAAAGCCTTAGTAGGGCCTATCAGGGCAAGCCTTGGTAGGGCCCTATCGGGGAAAGCCTTAGTAGGATCTTATCAGGGACAGCCTTAGTAGGGCCATTTTAGTATAGCCTGATGTAGGGTCTAAATACTTCCGGCCCGATCGGGGCCGGATCAGGATGTCCGTAATAGGTGTTACCCCTATCACACCCCGATCGGGGCCTGATCCTGGTCAGGCTAACCCTAAGAAATTTCTACTCGGGATGGAGTCCGAAAATCAGGTTGACTTTGAATATTTTTTTCTGTTGAGAGTATTGAGATGACGAGGTCAGCATTTTACACAAAATTAATACATAGTCTTGCCAAAATTGAGTTTTTTTTATTTCAAAATATTGTTAAACAATGAAGTTATTATTATTCAAACAAAGTGACGCCGTGGCGGCATTTCCAATCGGTGTAGGGTAATGGCAACTAGGGTGATCCGGAATGAATGGCAACTAGGGTGATCCGGAATGAAAAATAAAAAATATGGTTTTTTTAGAATAATAAAACTTTCGGGTGACCGGATAATTTCATGAAATTTAAAAAATAACGAAAGTGGCTGTAAAAAAAAAAATGTTGATGTTCAACCAAAAAATAAAAAAGGGTAAATCACAGATGGACGGTCCGCCGTAGCACAGTGGACGATCGGACCCGCCACAAAAATCGTCATAGCTCGGTAAATTTTTGTAATGTTTACAAAATATTTGTTTCAGATGAAAGTTGAAATACTAGGCTATAAACCATCGCAATAAAAATATATATTTTAGAAATTTTGGTAATTTTTTAGATAAGTGACTTTTCCGAAAAATAAGCTTAAATTTTTTTGTTGCTATTTTCTCATTTATTGGATTATAAATGATGACATTCAGTCGGGGGAAGCTGACATTTTTCATTAACACATTTTTTACGAGCAGAAAATAATTATTGCGGGCAAAAATAATTATAACAAACAATTACGAGTAGACTTAAATAAACCCAAACGAACTCAATATAGGCGTCGAAATGTTCAAAAATGCCCTATTTCATCACGTGTTTCTGCGAACTTCAAAACCCCATAATTTTTATGGGGGAGGGGGGGGGGATTTCAGCTTCCCCCGACTGAATATCATCTTACATGATGAATATTATATGCCAATAAATGAAAAATAGCATCAAAAAAATGTAGGCTCATTTTCCAGAAAAGTCACTTATCTACAGAATTACGGAAATTTTAAGCAGACCCCTTAATTTCATGACGACTGTAGCAGTTGTAAGTCGTTCCATGCTGCCGTGAATTTAAGGGAGGTTTTCACTTTGTTGGGACAAACAATTTTCGATTTTTCACCAATTTTGTAAGCGAAAAATATCAAATAAAGAATGTTGGAATTTGGTATGTTCACTAAGCGGTCTTTATTGAGCATGATAATATTTTTTCAAGTTTGACAAAACATGGCACTGGGAGTGGGAGGAGCCACGTATGTCGGTGCGCCGGCGATGATATTCTTCGCACGCGGAAGTCCTAAGTCCTAAACAGGAGGTCGGAAGCAAACCACTAAACATATTTTTGCCTTGTACAACATTGTGTATAAGTCGAACTAGAATCAAGACGAAAAATGAAAAAAAAAGGCGGTCGAAGGCGAAGTTTAGTTTTTTACCAAAAAATATTTGCCGTTTTTTCGGCATAAAATAAGAATGTTTGAATATTTTTGGATAATTCTAGTTCTACTAATGAAGACGTTTTCTTGTACACGTGCCTGCCAAATTTCATAAGCATTGCTCATCTAGGGCGTGTAGGAGTCCTTCCGCAAACTTGGAAAACGTGGTTTCGAGAAAAACGTGTTTAAAGTTAAGGGATTTGGCCACCCTGACCGCTCAAAAAATGGGTATATATTTTAAAAAAATAATAAACTCGAAAGTATGAATCGGAATTTTTTTATTTTTATGCAACGTCAGAAAGGGCTTTAAGAATAACGTAAATAAATTTCTCTTAAAAATCGTAAAAAATGGTTCGGTCATGTAGCATCTGGAGAAAAAAAGCTTATTCGTGAATAGTGTCGCTACAATGTAGCGTAAGATTTTTGCGTTATCTGATTGGTTTTTTAAATTAATGTTTTGCTCGTAAAGTTTCGGTGAAAAATACAATTCTTTTTCGTTGGCTCGCCTTATTTTGTTTATCGGTCAAAACAAAAATCGCTACGCTACATTGTAGCGACACTATTCACGAAAAACCTAATTTTTTTCAGATGCTACATGACCGAGTAACATGTGGGACAACGACCGCACGTATCGTGCGGAGGGCCCCCGCGGAAATGTGCATAACGCCGCCATTTAAAAATATATTTTTAAGGGAAATTTATTTACGTTATTCTTAACGCCCTTTCTGACGTTGTACAAAAAAATAAAAAATTTCCGATTCATACTTTCGAGTTTATTATTATTTTTAAATATACTCGTTTTTCGAGCGGCCAGGCTGGCCGCACCCCGTGAACTGAAGTTTATGTGCGAATAAAATGAAAAGTTTCACACTTACCCGAAATCTGCTATGACAGGGCCATAGAGTACATCTTCCTCTTCTATGGCGCTTTCCGATGCAGGAAAATCTATTCTTTTTCGCCCAGCAAAATAGAAATCTCCCTTAAGGGGTTAGGCCACAGTAACGGGTATAAAATCATGTGCGAAGTTAACATTTTTTTTCGTATGAATAAGTGATTCACTCATAAAATAAATTACACATCTATTTATTATGAATATCAAGCTGTTAGAAAATATACAGGGTGAGGCACATAAAGTGTTACAGAACAATAGCACTCAAATTATTGATCATATCCAAAAATGTTTCAGACAAAAGTTTCAGTGTTCGAGAAGGTCGTCATACTGGACCGTCCTATTTTTTATCGGTGGAGGCGCTGCAGCTGCGTCAAGTTTAACTCCACTTTTTTAAATGGTACATTTTTTTTCAACCATCTTGTGGAGCACCTCAAGCCGCATAAAAACATTAGGGGGTCAAAGTCGTTCAAGGTCATTCAAAGTCACCCATTGGAATGAAATACAAATCTAAATATCTCGGATCTCTACCAAATATTTGGTAGTGATCCGAGAGTGGTAGTGATCTGTCTCCACAAGATAGTTGAATAAATGTACCATTGCATTTAAAAAAGTGGAGTTGACCTGGACGTAGCTTCAGCGCCTCGACCGATAAAAAAATAGGGTGGTCCAGTATGGCGGCCTTCTCGAACACTGAAACTTTTCCTAAAACATTTTTGGATATGATTAATAGTTTGAATGCTGTTGCTCTGTAACACTTGATGTGCCTCACGCTCTATGTATATTTTTTTCGATGTACAAAATGGCCGACTACTAATATTTTCTTTTGTTATATGTGTTTTTAGGCGCTCCGCGGCGTGACATTTAGCATCCACAATTTTTTACCTAGGACAAAAAACAAAAATTCTCGTCAATCTATATTAGAATACCTAGAGAACTACGTATGGAATTAAAAAATATTGTTTTATTCAAAAGTCGTAGGTATTTGAACTTAAGAAATGAATTTTCAGTAAAAAATTTCTTTATAATTGCTCATAAACTGCTCATAAAATGAAAAGTTTTCGATTAATTAGAAATTCCGTACGTACTTCTCTGTAAGATGTGTAACTAATTTTATGAGTGAATCACTTTTTCATACGAAAAAAAATTGTTAAATTCGCACATGATTTTATACCCGTTACTGTGGCCTAAGGCCTTAATCAATCTCAGGTCAATCTCAAGCGCTCCTTCACCGACGGGGTTATGCGATGGATCGCTCCGGGAGAAAATAATCGAGCGCATGTAGTGGCAAAAAATTCGGCTTATGATGGGGTGAATGAAATATGCTTAAATTATTCGGGGATATAGTGGCGGTGTTGCGTTCCGAGGATGATCGTGCCGAGACGTTGTACCCGGGATTCTCTCGCGAGCGCGCGAGAAACGGAGTTGGAAGGGTGTCGTCTCAAGAACGCACGTTGAATCGTCACCTGTGCAAAAATAATACCTCTCTCGAAGACACCGCTGAGGGACCCGCCCGATCTTCGGATCTTTCCTCGTCTATTGTCGAGCGGGCTTTTACCTCCCGTTGCGTACGCTTTCATAAACTCCCTCGTAAAACACTTCGCTTGACTGTGCCACGACGATTTTAGACGGTGGACCCGCCTCGGGACATTGACGCTAACATTTATGGTGGGGGTCGGCTGTGAGGATAAAATAAAAATCTTTAATATTGTTCTGATGGAAAAAAGAATTGCACAGAAAACTGCTGGTGGATACACATCGTGCAAAGTTAAACGCTGCATTGTGTAACGAATTTTCTTTGGGTTTGTTCAGGTCAGCATCGCTGTTTAGGCGATCCAATAAAAAAAACAACAATTCATCTGTAAACTGAATTTCGTTTGTTTTTTTTTCGGGTCTGCATCACTGCGTGGTTGATGAAATCGAAAAATAAAGATTGCATTGCACAGTGAATTTTGTTTTGGTTTGTTTGGGTTTGCATCAGTGTTTGGCCGATACAATTAAACAATAAGAATTGTATTGTACAATGAATTCTGTTTTGGTTTGTTTGGGCCTGCATCAGTGCTTGGGTAATCTAATAAAACATGACGATTTCCCAGTATAATGAATTGTGTTTGGGCTTGTTTGGGTCTGCATTACTGCTTGGATAATCCAATAAAAAAATAGAAATTTTTCTGTATAATGAATTTCGTTTGGATTTGTTTGGGTCGGTATCACTGCTTGGGTAATCCAATCGAAGAATAAAGATGCATTGTATAACGAATTTTGTTTGGATTTGTTTAGGTCTGCATCGCTTTTTAGTTTATGAATTTCGTTTGGGTTTGTTTGGGTCGGTATCACTGCTTGGGTGACCTAATCAAAGAATACAGATTGCATTGTATAACGAATTGTGTTTGAGTTTGTATAGGTCTGCCTAAACACACCCAAACACTTTTGTTTGAGTTTGTTTGGGTCTGCTCATTGCTTGGGCAATCCGATAAAAAAAATAAAGATTGCATTGTACAATGAATTTTGTTTTTGCTTGTTTGAATCTGCATCAGTGCTTGGGTGATCCCACCAAATATGAAGATTCCCCTGTATAATGATTTGTGTTTGGGTTTGTTTGGGTCTGCATCACTGCTTGAGTGATCCCGTGCGAAAAACTGATAGGGCATCCCTAATAAAAATAAGGGCCTTTCAGAGCTTTTCTAGTGCTTTCCCTAGTAGGGATTTCCACAATGGGCCCAGATCTGACTATTATAGCGATAAACCAGTATAAATAGCTAAGGCTACATGGTTGATGGTATTTTAATTATTCAAATCGATTATATACATCGATCGAATAATATTATCGAACGCAAATTGGGAAAAAGCGTAAGGGCATTAGCAAATAAAAAATCAACGATGAACACAAATATGCAGACAAACATCAGACTATTTATTTACCAAATTAAAGAAACCTTTTACACACATATAAACAATTACTCATGGTTTCACTCATACATGGAGTAATGCTAGCACATAAGTGTGAACAGTCCCAACTGGTTTTCTCGATATTTTTATAACAACTAAATTCCGCTCAGTACTCATCATAGAGAAAATGATTTCTTCTGAAGACTTCGCTGATATTTCCCATTCATAAACTTTATCTGACTGTGTAGGACAAGTAAATAAATTGGTCTTTGTTTTCCAGATCTTTTCCTCAATGGAAATAGATTCTAGTGATTCAGTAGACCCATATGTTTTTTTTTTATTTCTACTACACATCCATTCCTTAGAATGGATTATTTTTTGTATTAATTTTGTCATGGCAGTTTGTCATAAAGGCTCACATGCAAATACGCAATCACATTTCTACGCGCGCACACATACATACACATGTACTCACGCCCACACCTATGCACATGAACAATTACATAAAAACAAATACAGATATACCCTGACGCATTTAACATACACGTATATCGACTGATACGGATATTTTATGGCGCTGAAATGGTTATGATGAGGCGCCGTTGAGGCATTTTCAGGGCGCTAAAATGGTTTTGATGAGGCGCCATTGAGGCAACTTATAAGGCCCCGGTTGTTTCGCCTTTAAGGGCCCTCGTTGACAAAGTGTGACCGGTCTCTAACGGCCCTCATGTGGCTTCCAGATTAGGGCCCGAATAAAGTTAGGGGAATATTATCGGGGCCCGATCACAGCCCCAACTCAATTTCCGCACGGGATCCAATAAAATAATAAAGATTACATAGTATAACGAATTTTCTGTGGGTTAGTTCAGATCTGCATCGCTGTTTTGGCGATGTAACCCAAAAATAAAGATCGTGCCGTACAATGCACTTTCTTAAGGTTTGTTTGAGTATGCATCACCGTTTGGGTTACGCAGCCGAAAAATAATGTTTGCATCCTCCAACGCAGTTTCTTTGGGTTCCTTTCGTTAATTTTTACCCAACGTTTTTTTCAAAATAACGCAATGTCTAAATTTGTCACCTCATCTAAAATTTTCAAGACATTCTCCGAGTCAACGCAAGCCATTGTCTACCTTGAATAATGATCCACAACTTATCCGAGAATATCACCAAGTCAGTAAATCATTTGTAACTAAGGAAGCGGCGGAAATCCATCAATTGGAGGGGCCATGTGTGATAAAATTGAGAACAATGAAAAGGCACACGATTCAGCATTGATTTGAGTCATTCAGGATAAAACGGACCCCCTTGCGTATATTCAGCTCCATTTCCCGTGATTGTCCTCAAACGTGAAGTAAAAAGCGTGCCGTCGATCGGTGAGACATTTGAGGCTCTATGAATATCGAAAACCAGGACAGAGGTGGCGGACTTAAGGGGTCATATAAAGTCAGGAGGCCCAAAAAGATTGATTTTCCAAGAATTTATTTACGAATTTTATTATTAATATTTATTATTAATATTTATTTAAGAATTATGGTAACTTCTAACTGTATTTTAACATTTTTATTTGTAAAAATAATTATTTTGCAAGCTGCTATAGCTGATCTCCGGGAGCGCCTCTAAAAAAAGGCGTCTTGTGGTGTGCACGATATCTCTGAACCGGATCATCTAAAATGAAAAAAAAAAACCAAAAATATTTCGTTAATACAATGGATTATCTTGTATTTGATCGAAGGAATAAGCAAAATAATAATTTTTGACAAAATGGCGACTTCTCACAAAAAAATCGATTTTTGACAAAAATTTAGGCCTTCAATTGTTTATAAAATGGAAAATATTTATCGGTGATAGAAAACCTTCGATTAATTACTAAATAATATACTTGAAAAGATTGTGTTAACATTTGAGATTGATCGGTTCAGCCGTTTCCGAGAAATCTTGCTCACCGACTTTTAAAACACACTTTTGAGAAAAGCGCGTTTAAAGTTTCAAAAGCACTTTCGAACGCTCGACACGTCATTACAAATGTGCGTGTAACTTCGAGAATTTTCTCCGGATTGACAAGAAATTTTCTGTGTGTGTACTTCAATATATGTACATTACAAAAATAAAATTTAAGCAATCGATTTTTTGAAAATTTGAACTGTACATAACCCCTTAACGATCAATTTTTCTCCAGTTATCTCCAGGCGACTAGTTTAAATATTGACTTATTTTCGTACACGTAGACATTGTCGGAACGTGGCCTGCTAGCAGCTTCTTCGACAGGGGCTGGCAGAGTTTACGAGACGATGATAAGTGGTGTGCAGTATAAAAATGCACCCCGGCGGGCTCGAACACCTCGGTATAGCTGTACATTATTTTGCTCGCCCATCGGTTCACATTTTCGTCAGCGTATCACAAATGCCAGATCGATCTATGAAAATCGTGCCTGAGAATTAATTTCCCTCTCGATAAAATATGCTCCTCGCGGGCTCATCGCTTGATTCTTTTTTTTTCCTCCTCTCGGCTCTCTCCCGCCCTTTCTTCTCTCTCCGAGGGTTCGCTCATTCTCCGATTTCCGCGCGGCTTTCGCACCAGTTTTTATGGGCCGACCCGTATCGTAAAATTCCGATGAATATGGATGAAAGCCGAATCGGGATACGAGAAGAGCGAGTGAAATAGAGATAGTGCGTTTCGCCAATTCGCACGTTTCACGTTGTTTCTTCTCACACCCTTGCGCTTGCTACCTCCGGGCATTTCGGGACTCTGGGCTAATGCTTCGTCTTTCATATCCTTCGATAACGATGCGTTCGCGCACCGTAAAAACAGTAAAAAAAAAAAGAAAGACCGGAGAGTAAAAACAAAATTTGCACCTCTTGTGCTCGTATAAACGCTTGTTAAATTCGTCGAGCAAACATTAAGGGGTCTTGGCACTGAAGACGCTAAAAAAGGCGATTTTCATGAATTTTTTTGATTGGTTTATATTATAGATATTGATATAAAAGTTGTTGCACTGAATGAATACACTTATTAAATACATACATTTTTTTAAACTGTATTTATCGAACCCAAACAAACTTTGAACGCGTTTTTCTCGAAACACCGTTTTTCGACGGCTTGTTGATAAAACCTTCGAAACTACCGAACCGATCCTTATGAAATTTTGACTGCATATTCTTTACAACTATATCTATAGCGCATATTAAGGATTTGGTAAATATTTACAAGTGGGGCTCCAGCTAGAAAAGGGGTTTAGAAATTTTGTACCGAGTCGATGTATTTCAGGGCACTTTGTTTATAATATTTAAGTTGGGGGAAGACAATTTCAACCCTTATTTCAACCCCAACCCCAAACGAACCCCAAAAAACAATTTAAGTCAAATTGAAGTAAGCATACAGAAAACGTATTTCAAAAATCGAATATTTTCCGGAAATATTTTTTTTTTCGTAATAAAATACCCCTCCCTCATCATAAAAAACATATTTTCCTACTGCAGAATAGACCCAAACACGGGAAAAAAAAATTTGGGGCCGATTAGGGCTGGAGGAAGCCCCACTTGTAAATATTTACCGAGGATTTTTTTTAAATTTGATATTTACTGATTTTTTTTGCCGAAAACGGTGAAAAAACACGTTTTTTTTCGTACAATGTCAGCCATTTTGTTATTTTTGCATATATTAAAAATCGTCTGATATGCGCTATAGCCATTAACATACTGAATTTAAAACCGTTTGATTTGTTTGTTTCGGATGATCCATCTCTAAGATTTCATCAGCAGCGCAGACTTACCATTTTTTAGGAAATTTTTTTAACTACCATTTTCTATAAATCGTAACTTAAATAAATAAATAAAATTTGTTTATTTATTTCGAAAGTGTATGTATTAAGTGTAACAACTTTTATATCATCCTATAATTTAAACCTGCCAAAAAAAAATCATGAAAATAGCCTCTTTTCAGCGTCTATAGTGAAAAGACCCCTTAAAGCTCTTGTCACTTCCATGGGGTGTATCCTGTCAAAGTGGAGAATATAGTCTCGATAATAATTTAAAAAATCACGCCGAGCAGGATAACAAATTATTCGGAATTGTCGTTGGTCTCTTGTCTCGGTCTCGCTGGGTATAAAAAAACGAACACGCATCATTTCATTTAAAGGGTCTTCGCACCTTAGACACTAAAAAAGGCTATTTTCATGAATTTTTGTGATAGGTTTATATCATAGGGGAGACCGGGGCAAAATGGTATAGCGGGGCATAATGGGACCGGGGCAAAATGGGACCGGGGCAAAACGGGTTTGGGGCAAAATGGAATAGTGAAAATCAACACTGCTGGAAAATACGTCATTGGGGCAAAACGGGACTGGGGCAAAATGGGCCGGAGAAAATCAGGCTCCTCAGAAAGAGGCGGTTGGGGCAAAATGGGACAGTGGAATAATTCGATGCAGAAACGAAAGAAATGCAGGGGTAAAAAACGAGGGGTAATAAATGAGTGAAAACAGGTTTTATTGAATGTTACACGATATTTGGGTCACACTCTACTTACGATACTATAATTTAACGGTAGCAATGTTTAATTTTTATTGCTTGTTTAACTAAGCTTATTTTTATCGGCACAATTATCGCAAACGGACTCGATTAAGTTATCGTCAGCATGGGCACATGAATACCCGAGTAGAAATCTTGCTCCAGTTACAATAAGCACCTGATCAGGCATCCTGACTTCTTTTTCCAGCCTTGATCAGAATTTTTTATCAAGCCCTGATCATTTTTGAAACACAATCCCTGACTTCCGTCTGATCAGGGTAAAAAATCAAGGCCTGGTCAGTGTAAAAGATCAAGGCCTGATCAGCGTAAAAAATTAAGGCCTGATAAGGGCTTAATTTTTCACGGCTTGATCAAAATGAAAAATCATATGATTTTTCACGGCTCAGGATGACCGATTTTTTCCTGAAATAAAAAATACAACGCATACATAAAAGAGAAAAAGGTACCACTTTATAAATAACGCTGATCGTTTATTTTTTAATCTTAATATAAAATTTATCACATATATTTTTCACATATATCTATATGGAAAACAAACATCATTTTTCTTGTATTTGTAATAGAACAAAAACTCGAAATAAACTAAGATATATCACTGTATTATATTCCACTTATCATCCCGAAATAAACTAATATATTTTTCAAACAAAAACTTTAGAAACTTCGTGAATAAAGTTAACAGAGCTCAACGTTTTTATGACCAGACATTTCTAGGAAACATTATATTGGGCATTCTGTTCGTTTTTTTACGCGACGCTCGAAACTTGTCCCAGTCTTTTGCTGAATTAATCAGGCCTTGATACCGCTCCAACAGCTTGTCCAATTTGCTTCGAAAGAACTTCTATTCCGTGTTCCCTATATTTCGAAATGACAGCCACTGAAAAATACGAAAATGTTCATCCCTCTTAGAATTCAATGTCTACATATATATCTATATAAGGTATGCACATTATTTTATTAGGGTGGCACAAAATTGAGCTCTATTTTTTTTTCCTTTTTCTCATCATCCAATTATCTACTTTAAAGAAGAAAAAAAATTGTTGCAAAAGCTGCGAGCGGTCATTTTTTAACGAAAATTAGAATCGAAGCAGGAGAGCCCGTACAGCGAAGACCAACCAAATAATGGTGAGTTGACAGCGTAGTGCAGTTCAGTGAATGTAATGTCCATCCGAAGAGCATTTCTTATGGGCTAACTTGCACCGATGGAAATACTTTCACTTAACTGAACTATGCAGTCAACTTATCATTATTCGGTTAGCCTACACTGTCCGGGCCTGTAGCGAAGACTAACCAAATAATGGTAAGTTGACAGCGTAGTGCAGTTCAGTGAATGTAATGTCCATCCGAAGTGCATTTCTTATGGGCTAAATTGCACCGATGGAATTACTTTCACTTGACTGAACTGCGCAGTTAACTTATTATTATTCGGTTAGCCTGCACTGTCCGGGCTAATCAGCACCGATGGCAAAACATTTACCAGATTGAACTACGCTGTCAGCTTACCATTATTTGGTTGGCCTACGCTGTCTCTTCTTCTGCTCTGACAAAGGAGACGGACCAAGTAAAGAAACATAAAAGCGATACACAAAACAAATATAAATCTACTTACATAGTGGTAGCGCCAACACATGCCAATCCTCAGGAATTTCGAGTTGTTCCTCGCTGAGAGGATCTGTTCCGGATCTGTCAAATGTATCATAATAAATATTTCAACCAACGCATATATAATTTGGCGTATGGTTAATTTACAGTCAGATTTAATTCAATTTATATTTATAGATTTAAGAATTGTAAGTCTTTGAAAAAATTAATTGTTATACTAACCTGCTGCTGTTTTATTTCTTCGTTTTTTCCCTTATTTAGAGCCCGCTATTCACGCAGACACAGTCGTTGCGCAATCTTCTTCCGATTGTGTTTGTCCATCTTATTCACAACGTACACGTTATATGTAAAAATGTATAAAGTGATTAATAATATGTCTCGTGCTTCTCTCGTGTCTGTGTATCATTTGACAAGATGAGGTTAGGCACATTTTTAGCGCCAAACTGTAGAAGTCCAGTTACATGATGATTGCTTGAAATTAGCTGGATCAGGCGAATTGAAGTAAGCCGTAAGTCCAGTTGCTTGACATTGCCTGAAGCTAGCCGGGTCAGGCGAATTGAAGTAAGCCGTAAGTCCGGTTGCTCGACCACCGCCTGACCCCAGCTTGATCAGGCAAATTAAGGCAAACTTAAGTAAGGCCTTCTTACTACAAGCTGATCAGGCGCAGATCAAATATCAGGCCAGCCTGACAATATTTCTACTCGGGTAGTGGGCCCATTCGTTATTAAAGTTTGTTAAACAATTACTTTTGATTCTGCGGTCAGAACTGTACCAAACTTGACGTAAATTGTTATTTGAGCCTTCTTATTCGATTGGTACAATTTCTTTGTCGTTATTAATTATTTAAATAATCAAGTAATTTTTATAATCTGACGCGTGCAATTTATGGTTTTTTTTTGTTTTTATCTTTCTTTGTTTTTTTTTTATTTATTTTCTGCCAACTGCACGTTACTGATACTGATTTTCAAGCCATTGATGAAAATCTAACTCTTGTCAATTTTTACGTAAATTGTTTTATGAAACTAGGACCGCCGGTCCCCATGAAATCGACGGATATGTGTCAACAAATATATCGGTCAGTCCGTATTATCTGCGTATATGTGGACTGAAACGAACCACAAGCACCATTTAGATTAGATTATGTTTCAACAGCTCTTTCATAGAGCCGAAGCATGCATTTTCCTGTCATCCCATTTTGCCCCAAATCAAGCACCAAGAAACTTCATTTTTTGCTAGCCCATTATGCCCCGATCCCATTATGCCCCAGTGCCGTTTTGCCCCGGTACCGTTTTGCCCCGCTATACCATTTTGCCCCGGTCTCCCCTATATATTGATTACAGAAGTTGTTACACTTAGTAAATACACTTTCGAAATACATTTCAAGGAAAACAAATTATTTATGTAAGTCACTAATTATAGACGAAAATGGTAGTTACAAAAATGTCCTAAAATATTGTAGGTCTGCGCCGTTGATGAAATCTCGGAGATGATCGGAGATGATCATCCGAAACAAAAAAATCAAACGGTTTTAGATTCAGTATGTTAATGGCTATAGCGCATATAATACGATTTTTGATATGTGCAAATATAATAAAATGGGGGACATTTTTCGAAAAAAAAAACAACAACAAAAGATGTGTTTTTCTCACCGTTTTTGGCAAAAAAAGTAAATATCCAAATTCAAAAAATCCTTGATATGCGCTATAGCTATAGTTGTAAAGAATATGTGGCTAACATTATATAAAGATCGGTTCAGTAGTTTTGAAGATTTTATCAACAACGACGCCTTTACGTTATTTATTAAGTCTGTGCAATGCTTGGTTAGTCATTAAATTGCACAATGAGCTCACCCAGTATCGAAATCCCTAATTTCCCTTTAGAGGTACTGCCTCGTCTTTAAATTCTGTGCAGAGGGAAAGGAGATATTCTCTCCAAGCGCTCCCCTCTCGAGGTGAGATAACATCTCGATTCTGTGAGATCGAAGCACTGTTTTACCGTGCACAGTCTTCACGATTAATGGACAACCATAAGTGCTCGTCGGGATCTTTCTTATCTGGAACAGCAGCCGCTTATCTCGCTTGTAACACGTATGTTAGCTGCTAGAATGCAGCATGGTCTCGGTTGCGATCTTTCAGGACGATTTACATTCGCGCTTTCGCGATCGACGGAGAAAGAGAAGAGAAGAATGGAAAAAGCTCTTCAATCGGAATTTCAGAGTGATATACAGACTGGTGAATCACTGATTCACATCGCTGAATGCCACACCGAAATTGGCTAATTAGGATTAAGTATCGATTGTTATTTTTGTTTCAAGTAGAATAATCCACAATGACTTTGAAATGGCAGTTCAATTTTTTTCTGCTAATCGAAAGTATCAGAAGGCAGGCAGATGCGATGCACTACATTCCACTTAGAGGAATGTATTAGGATGTTGAATAAGTTCTCGTTGTTTTTTTTCGTGAAAATTAATGCTTTATTTTATAAAAATAGTAAAAAACATGTCACTGAAAGTATACAAGTTCAGCTAGCATCTGACGTGAGTCTTCATGAAGTAATGCCTCCAATTCTCCATCTTCAAACTTTTTCGGTGCGCCAGAGCGTTCTTTATTGTCAACATCAAAATCCTTATTTTTGAAGCCTGTAAACCAATATCTGTATGTTGTTTCCGACAGAGTATGGTTGCCGTAAGTCTCAAGAAGAATTCTGCACTACCAAAAAAAAATAATAATAATTTCAATAGGATCTATTTAAATCAATAAGTTTTTTCCTTGCCTTACGGCCTACTACGATCTTGTGTTTCAAAGATATTTTTTTTGTTTGTCTCAGCTAATCTTTTCAAATATTAGATATATTTAAATGGAATAAATAAAGATTCGATTCAAACAAATTTTTATTTGCTTACAATGTACATTGAATATCTAAGTGAACATTTAATACATGAAATATTTCATAAATTCAAATTAAAATCAAACACGTAATTGAGAGTTTTACCACAACGATTTTGTATTGTAGTTTGTCATTCCCTGGCCTTCTGAAATGATTTTTTTCGAAGAATATATTTCACCTATATGAAATCGAACCTAGAACTTACCTACAATTATTTGTTATATCGCATAAACTATATCAATTAGTTGCAATAATTGTAATAATGTAATAACTCTCTAGTTATTACATTGTAATAACTAGAGAGTTTTATCGAATAACATGCCATAGTGTGTGTGTGTGTGTGTGTGTGTGTGTGTGTGTGTGTGTGTGTGTGTGTGTGTGTGTGTGTGTGTGTGTGTGTGTGTTTTTGTGTGTGTGTGTGTGTGTGTGTGTGTGTGTGTGTGTGTGTGTGTGTGTGTGTGTGTGTGTGTGTGTGTGTGTGTGTGTGTGTGTGTGTGTGTGTGTGTGTGTGTTTTTTTTTTTTTTTTTTTTTTTTTTTTTTTTTTTTTTTTTTTTTTAAGAGGTTTAGCGGGAAAATGCCTCCGCACCGTAGCAAATAATTGCCGTGTGTCGGGCTTGCACCGACTAAAAACCCCCATTCCTCTGTGGCCTTACAAATTCTCCCGCGGGACGACCGCTAGGTATTACATCGCGGGAGAGGCCTTAGCCGTAGCTCTTCCTGCAGTGTTGTCAGACGACCTTACATCCCCCGTTCCACTCTAGATGTTATGAGTGGTTTAGGGGTTCGTGTCGCTGATTTAATCTATGACTGCCTGGTCTTCCGGCGTCGTCTTCTTCCTCGCACGTTCTGCACGTCGCAACTCCTTCATCACTGCGGCAGCATAAGCCGATACCGCTGTCCATGCGTCTGCTGACTTCAGCATCAACTCAACCAGGTTGTCCGGGGTGATGCGTGTCTCCAGCTGATCCTCGACTATCGCGCGGGAGGCACTAAAACGTGGGCATTGGAACAATGCATGTTCAGCGTTCTCCTCGACTGCTACACATGCTGGGCAGTCCGGGGAATCTTCATAATTAAACTTATAGAGATAAGCCCGAAAACAGCCGTGTCCTGAGATCACTTGAGTGAGATAATAGTTGAGCTCCCCGTGTAGACGGTTCACCCATATCTCCACCTTCGGGATTAGTCGATGTGTCCACCTTCCCTTGGGAGAAGCATCCCACATCGTCTGCCACTGGTTGAGACTGGTTGCTCTCGCTTCTGTTCTTGCATAACTGGGGTTTCTAGCTCCCTTCTGCTGGTACATCGATCTACGCTCCTCGGCAAGCACCTCAATGGGCAGCATTCCCGCGATAACGTTGATAGCGTCCTCGGAGACAGTGCGAAACGCACAGGCTACCCTCAAGGCGCTGACGCGATACGTTGCTGCAGCCTTCCTGCGGTACTCCTGGATTTTCAGTGCATCAGCCCATATGGGTATGCCATAGGTGAGCACTGAGGTCGTCACTGATGACAGCAGTTTCCTCCTCTTCTGTCTAGGGCCACCAACATTAGGCATGAGTCGCGCCAGTGTGGTAGCCACCCCAGCAGCCTTTCTGCTGATCTGCTCGGTTTGCTCTTTGAAGTTCAGCCTCGCGTCGAGAATCACACCCAGGTACCGAATGAACGGTTGGGATGTGATTTCGGAGTTTCCAACCCTGAGCGTCACCGTTTCCATCACCTTCCTGCTGGATACGAGGAGTACTTCTGTTTTGTGGGCTGCAAGATGCAGTCCAACAGAAGACATCCATTCCTTTATCTTGGCGAAAGCTTCGCCGAAGAGTGCGGTGATTTGCTCCAGGAATTTGGCGATGACAATCAGCGCCGCGTCATCTGCGAACGCTACGATGGACACTCCTTTCGGCAATTTTAATAGCAGCAGATCATTGTACATGATGATCCACAGAAGCGGCCCAAGTACAGAGCCCTGAGGAACTCCTCCAGTCACCCTATACGTCTTTGGTCCATCCTCTGTGTCGTACATGAGCCACCTATTACATAGGTAACTCGCCACTATTCTCCGTAGGTACCATGGTACACCTAATGTTTTTAGGGCATCCATGATACACTTCCATATCGCCGAGTTGAAAGCGTTTTTGACGTCGAGAGCGACAACTGCGCAGTACTTCTTGGACCCTCTTGCCCATCGTTTCCCCGCAGTCGACTCCTGCGCCTGCTTCACCACTGTGTTAATGGCATCCAGAGTAGAGCGCTCCTTTCTGAAGCCAAACTGGCCTTCCGCCAGTAGAGGGTCCACGACTTTCTCAATCCTGTTATGGATGATGCGCTCGAAGATCTTTCCGGCGGTATCCAGCATACAGAGCGGACGATAGGATGAAGGTTCGTCCGGTGGCTTCTTCCCTTTCGGGAGGAGCACTAGCTTCTGCCACTTCCACTTGTCCGGGAAGATTCCTTCCTTGAGACACGCATTGTACATGCCCAGGAATATTGCCGGTGCCAACTTGATCGCTGCCTTGAGTGCGATGTTGGGTATCCCATCCATGCCGGGGGCTTTATTGTTGCCCACCCTGGCAGTCGCCGTAAGAAGCTCTTCTTCAGTAATGGCTGGGATGACCTCATCGACGTCCTCCTCGAGTTGGTAGTCCTCCTCGGGTTGCTCAGGGAACAGATGTGAAACAATCTTTTCCAGCAGGGCTGCGTCCACAGGCGATGGCATTGGCTGGCTTTTCAGCCGAGTCATTACGACTTTGTACGGCCTGCCCCAGGGAGCATCTTCCACCTCGCTGAGCAGTTCGCCCCAGCTTTCAGCTTTACTCTGCTTGATAGCCTTTTTAAGGTTCAAGCGCGCCTTCCTGTGCTGTTCTTCCAAATCGGGAAACGAGCGTTTGCCTCGAGCTCGTTGCGCTAGGCGGCGAGTTCGATGACACTCCCTTCGGAGGCCGGCAATTTGTTCGCTCCACCAGTGTACCGCCGGTCGGAAGTCGACATTACGTTTCCGTGGCATTGTGGCATCGCATGCTTCGGTGACCCTCTGCATGACCACCTCGACCTTCTCGGTTGCACTTTCCGCTGCGAGGGGGCTGGTGTCAAAAGTTTCACGAAACAAGTCCGCGTCAAACATTTTCGCTTTCCAGCCCTTCCCGTTTGTCTTCGGTGCCTTCGCTGTTCCGCTGAAGTTACCGCGAATCTCCCAGAGAATCGCTTGATGATCACTGTGAGTGTAGATATCACTGACTACCCAGTGGCACTGGTTTCCTCTTGCCAGGCTACTACTCACAAAAGTGAGGTCCACTATAGAGGAGGCTTCACCTTTAACAAAAGTGGGCTTTGTACCTGCATTAAGTAGTACTACATCCAATAAGGACATAGCCTCAAGCAGAGCTTGGCCCTTCCTGTTCGTCACTTTACTACCCCATTCCACAGCCCACGCGTTGTAATCTCCGGCTATGGCTACCGGGAAGCGTTGTTTAGCGTCTGCGACTAAGTTGTCGAGAAAATTCTCAAACTCATAAGTCGTCAGACTAGGCGGTGCGTAACAACTGTAGAAATGAACTCCTTTGGCTTTTATTCTCACAAAACCAGTTTCCATCCGACTCGCAAGATCCTGAAATGGAAGTTTTCCGCAGGACCAAATTGCGGCCTTCCCACTTGCGTCAGATTCCCAAGGTTGCGTGTCTAGATGTCTATATGGTTCCGAGAGTATCGCCAAGTCAGGCTTCAGCTCGCGCACAGTCTGCATGAGAAGGTCCTGTGCTGCTTCACAATGGTTGAGGTTCAGCTGGAGTACTCTCATTTGCATCGTTTTTGGAGTGCCTGAAGAGCCTGGAGAGCCCGCGTATACGCTGGACACCGGCTGCTACCTGCGATGTGGGCTGTGGGTGCCCCATCTCCCGCTTCTGCACATATGACACACTTTGCGCTTGCTGTGCATTCGGCAACTTTGTGGCCAGTGTTACCGCACTTGATGCAGTCTTTAGCCCGATCGACGTTGCTCTTGCAGTTCCGTGATAAGTGTCCAAATTTCCAGCACTTGAAACACTTTAGTGGTCTCACCACCTCTCGGATTCTGCAACTACACCAGCCGACTCGGATGATTCCTGTATCCAGAAGATTCCTGTATCCAGAAGTGTGTGTGTGTGTGTGTGTGTGTGTGTGTGTGTGTGTGTGTGTGTGTGTGTGTGTGTGTGTGTGTGTGTGTGTGTGTGTGTGTGTGTGTGTGTGTGTGTGTGTGTGTGTGTGTGTGTGTGTGTGTGTGTGTGTGTGTGTACATATATGTTTCACCCTCTCTCCGCCCACTCCCCTTTGATATGTGTGTTGCAATAAAGACAGACCATTAGTTCAATCAAAAGGAGAGTGGTTGACTCTACGAAAATTCTATTAAATTAAAATTTAAAAAACTCAAATACACTCTGAATACACTTAGTGGATTCAACTTAATTGTTTTTTGAACACATGAAACCAAATCACAGATTTATTAGGATTAAATAAAATATAGGCATAAATAAATAAAATAATTCCAATAATGGAACGGAATAGGAAAAATTTGATTTCAAGAAAAATCTAGTTAATTTAGTTTAAAGAATCAAATAGACGTGTTAATATCAATAGAATTTTTTGTCAGTATACATACGCAGTTCTCGTAACGCCATCTGTTGAAAAACAGCGAGCACTTTATCAACGTCCTAATAATTAAATCGACTATGAATATTTTAAAAGTGAAGCTCTTTTTTGACGAGCTACATTGACGTTTTTTTTTTCACATTTTTGTCCTCGACGTCAACGTTCGTCCATCTCGCCACCAACGATCAAAGAAGGAAAAAAAAATTGGCCAATGTAATCGGAGAAGCCGAGGAATTCCCACAACGAGGATTTATTCAACTCTTTAAATTTCCTGTTCGAGTTCCTTACGAGATCTTTCGTACCCTGGAATTTACACAATCGAACACGCTAATCGAAAGTTAACTGTACTCAATTCGTCGTATCTCTCGTGAACGTGTGTTGAGCAAGAGGGAACGGGTGTCCGTATGCATGGCAAAAAAGAGAACTAAAACAAGGTTTTTTCGCCCCCCTCCTCCCCCCGCCGGAGGCACTTTGCCTCGCGGTGTTAGCGCGGGGCCGAGAAAACTTCTCTCTCATGGTGTCTTCTGAGGGGATGAATCGTCTATACCACTCGACAGATCGTACAAGGAAAGGTCTCTCCCGTGCTTCGAGACAATCGATATCCTCGGAATACGACAAGACAACGCACTTATAGGATCTCTTAGCCGGGACCAATTGCGAGATGCTCTCGCGACGAAAACCCAATCCGTCCTCCTTTACGCTCTCTAACGTGCCCATCGGCCTGGATACTCAGTGATACGTCATTTGCGCGAACTTTTCGATTTCTGGATAGAAACGTCTAGCTCCAAAATGTAAGCTCCTTTTTGGTCACCGGAATTCTATTTTTAGTTTGTTCCAAATCATTCCCTGACTTGCTGAGCTATATACAGGGTGAGGCAGATAAAGTGTTACAAAGCAATAACACTCAAACTATTGATCATATCCAAACATGTTTCAGACAAAAGTTTCAGTGTTCGAGAAGGCCGTCATACTGGACCACCCTATTTTTTAACGGTGGAGGCGTTGAAGCTACGTCAAGGTCAACTCCTCTTTTTTAAATGGAACCATGTATTTTTTTCGATAACATTATTACCGATTTTAAGACGAATTCAGCGACCTACAACAAATCATTCTAGTCACGCAAAGTATGAAAATAGTCGAAAAATCGAAAAATATTGGAATTATCACTTTCAAAGGATCCACTAACCTTGGTTTGGGTCTACCTACATAAGATGCTCGAAGTGATGTCCATCGACTTGTGAGCACTTGTTAATTCGCGGATGAAAAGACCGTCTAACTTCAGCTAACATTTGTGGTGTAATTTCGGTTCATGCTTGGCGTATTCTTTCTTTCATGCCGTCAGGCGTGGTAGGTGCTGCCGCCATTACGCATTCTTTGACAAAACCCCATAAAAAGTAATCTGGTGATGTTAGATCTGGCGAACGAGGTGGCCAAACTACAGGGCCGCCTCGTCCTATCCACTTTTCACCAAAAATCTCATTCATCACTTGTCTTGAACACAGAGCATAATGGGGTGGTGCACCGTCGTGTTGCATCCACATGTTCATGCGAACATGCAAGGGCACGTCTTCCAGTAATTGAGGCAGTACGTTTTGCAGAAAGTTTGCGTAAACTTGCCCAGTCAAGCGACCTTCAAAACAATATGGACCAATATAAAAAATAGGGTGATCGCCGACAATGCCGCACCAACAATTAGCGGACCACGGATGTTGAAATGGTACAGTTCTCATCCATCGAGGATTCTCATTTTCCCAATAATACATGTTATGCCTATTCACATTTCCCGTATTTGTGAAGTTAGATTCGTCAGAAAAAGCACATGACTCAAAAATAAAACGTCTGTGCGCATTTTTCTACGAATCCAGTTACAGAAATTGACGCGATTTAGGAAATCATGGCCGTACAAATCCTGATGTAATGACGTACGATACGGATGGAACTTGGGTTGATGTAAGATTCTTAATACAGATCGCTGACTAATTCCACTCTCTCTATCCATTTGCTTGCTGCTCGCATGTGGATTTAGTGCAGCAAAAGCTAAGATAGCAGCCGCATTATTTTAATTAACAATCGGTCGACGTTTGACTCGCATTTGTTTCACTGTACCGAAGCGACAGAAACGTTCAGCTAATCGGTTAAAAGCCATGTGCGATTTTTGTTGCCTATCCGGATAACGAGCCGCATACAAATCTTGGGCGTTTCTGTAATATTTACGGCATTTCCCCAGCACCATTATCATATTAAAAGATTCTTGAAAATCGTTCATTTTCGCGATCCGATGTACTCACATTAGAAGGTAATGCGTGACTAACTGATATGTCAACAGAAAATGCGAACTTGCTGCCGATAAGAAACATTGGTATCGTAAGAAATTAAAACAGCGATTAAACATGTGTTTACAAGTCGAGGGTCAGTCTAGGTAGACCCAAACCAAGGTTAGTGGATCCTTCGAAAGTGATTATTCCGATATTTTTCGACTATTTTCATACTTTGCGTGACTAGAATGACCTTGTGTTGTAGGTCGCTGAATTCGTCTTGAAATCGGTAATAATGTCATCGAAAAAATACAAGGTTCCATTTAAAAAAGTGGAGCTTGACGTAGCTTCAGCGCCTCCACCGATAAAAAAAGGGTGGTCCAGTATGACGGCCGTCTCGAATACTGAAACTTTTGTCTGAAACATTTTTGGATATGATGAATAGTTTGAGTGCTATTGCTCTGTAACGCTTTATGTGCCTCACCCTGTATACAGGGTGTCCCAGAACTCAACGTCAAGCCGAAACGGGGTGACAGGATTGATTGTAACCATCATGAGAAAAATCAGAAAAAAAATCTGGGCATTTAAGAAAAACCTAGAAATTTGGTCAAACTGTAACCATATTTCGGTTATTGTGGTTAATTTTTATTATTTTTGTTCATTTAAACTTTGGAACCGTAACCCTAAATAACATTTCTAGAATAACAGTAAAAAATAATGACACAATTGCCCCAAGTTTCCTAGAATTAAGACTGTTTTTTGTTAAACTATGAATTTAAAATTTTCAAAATAGATTTTTTTTCTGATTTTTCTCATGATGGTTACAATCAATCCTGTCACCCCGTTTCGGCTTGACGTTGAGTTCTGGAACACCCTGTATACAGGGTGGACCATTTAACGTGACCACCACAAGTATCTCCGTTGCATTTAGAGTGACGAAAATATGTCAGGACGTAATTTGATTGATTTCGAAGGGCTGATACAGTGGTGAAAAATTCACTTTTGTCAAGGTCATAGTTTTTGCGTTCTCAAGGTCATCAATGGTTTTTCAAATGGGAACATGTTTATTGTTTAATAAGATGTTGTAGCTGATATTTAGACGAATCTAATGACCTATGATATCATGCCCTTGAAATGATTTTTCACCAAAATGCACGTGTAGAAGCGGGAAATCGTGATTGTATTGACAATGAGAATTTCCGAATAATGTAATTGAATTTTTTGTGCAGAAAATGTATTAACAAATGTTCGAAGTAATGGTCATCAACCTCGACACATTTTCGAAGACGGCGGATTAATGATTCTCTCAACCTTCGAATAGTTTCTGGTGTGATAGTGGTGCAGGCTCTTGTAATTCATTCTCGCATGTTCCTCGGCGTCGTCGGAACATCATGGTAAACACGATCCTTTAAATCTCCCCATAGGAAGAAATCAAGTGGCGTTAAGGGGTTATATACAGTCAGGAGGCCCAAAAAGATCGATTTTTCAAGAATTTTTCTTGAGAAGACCCTTAAATCTATTAACGTGGAAATTTGTACACATGTTATAATAGTAACTTTTAAATTAAACCGATGTGCTGGTCTAGTGGTCAGCGTGCTTGCCGCTGAAATCAGCACATCGGGAGGTCGCGGGTTCGACACACCGTCTCGTAGTTTCGGAGAGAATTAAAAACACAGGCGTAACGTAGCTCCAGTTCTACACGGATGTCGCGTGCACGGACCGGTACGTGTGAGTGTCGGGTGTGTATGACTGTAGCCTGTGAGCTATTTGTCGACGAAACGCGACTAGCTCCGAGGCTGGGAAGCGAATTTGTGACCGGCTGTAAGGTTTTCCGCAGTTTCCCTATACCCATGACAGAAAATGTCATGGTGAATGCGATACAGAGGGGGAAGTCGGCGAAAGCTTCGCTACAATTAGCGAAGCTTTCGCCGTAGTAGAGACAATAAAAAAAATGATAATAGTAACTTTAAAGTTTAACATTTTTTATTTGTGAAATTAACTATTTTGAAAGCTGCTATAGCTGACCTTCGGGGCACCTCTTAAAAAAGGCGTCTCGCGGTGAGCCCGACATCCCTGGACTGGATCATCTAAAATGAAAAAAAACCAAAAATATTTTGTTAATATAATGGGTTTCTTGTAATTCATCGAATGAATAAGCAAAATAATAACTTTTGACAAAATGGCGACTTCTCACAAAAAAAAATCGATTTTTGACAAAAATGTAGGCCTTGAATTGTTCATAAAATGGAAAATACTTATCGGTGAGAAAACACCTTCGATTAATTACTAAATTATATACTTGAAAAGATTGTGTTAAAATTTGAGACTGATCGGTTCAGCCGTTTCCGAGAAATCTTGCTCACCGACTTTAAAAACACAGTTTTGAGAAATACGTGTTCAAAGTTTCAAAAGTACTTTCGAACGCTCTGACACGTCATTACAAATGTGCGTGTAACTTCGAGAATATTCGCCGGATTGACAAGACATGTTCTGTGTGTGCATTTAAATATATGTACATTGCGAAAATAAAATTTAAAAAAATATAGATTTTTCGAAAATTTTAACTGTGTTTAACCCCTTAAGTCCGGCGAACGAGCAGGCCAAGGGATTATTGCACCTCTCCCAATCCAGCGTCCGGGAAATTTTCGGCTTAACACTTCGCGAGCTATAACTGCTAAATGAGCTGGACGCCATCATGTTGATACCACATTCGGCATCGCTGTGCTAACAAGACGTCTGGTAGCAATTCCCACAAAGTGTTGTTCAAAGAATCGAGGTCCATTCAAAATGCCCTCTATGAAAAATGGTCCAATAATCCGGTCCTCAATTATATCACACCACACATTAACACTACAAGGACGCTGGTGTCGAATCCAACGACCTATGATATCATGAACTTGAAATAATTTTTCACCAAAATATTGCTGATTTTTTTATATGGATGAAATGTGAACTTCATCATGTGAATGCATTATAAAAAAAAGCTATTTGAACTTAGCTTTTGTTTTAATATGTTCTCTAGTTTATCCCCTTTCCAACGGTATGCCACACGCATAGAAAGAGTTCATTAGGTGGTCAAACTAAAGAGAATACGTTTTTTTTATAATGAATTTGGGAGTTGACATTTTTCATAAATTTACGTATTTTTAAGACTGGGAGCTCAAGAGTCATTTTCTTGAAACCAATTGTATCAAATAATGATTTCCTTATAGTAAACGTACATTGCAGAAAACAACAAAAGCTGTTTCGTGCTATTACAACCAGATAAAAACAAGTTATGACGATTTAAAGGCGACATTACGGGTAATAAAAAAACAAAAAAAATCATATTCCAATTACCGTGACACTTAGGACATAGGATCTAGGGGTTAAAAAATTAGCGAATGATCCCCCCAATCCCCCAAAAAATATGTTGGTCCATGCGCCAAACACCCTGTATATTTATCTATTTGTTAGACGGGTAACTCAATTGTTACAGATTTTTATTGAAAATTATATTATTCTACAACATATTTATAAAAACAGAATTCAGCATTGATGTTGGTCTTGATGGTCTATCGTTTTCGATGGCCTTGTACAATTTGTCAAAGTATAACATAGCTCAATAGCTGATTTAATGAAGCAAAAATGTATAATTTTTCTACATCTTATCTCTATATTGATCCTATTTTAACACTCAATATTGCTATTCTACGTAAAAACACGGAAATATAACATTTTTAAATAATATATAATTTTATTTAAAAAGTTGAGTTTTATTAAATATTTTTACATTGAGTAAGTTTTTTCCCGTGATTCTCTTGAGTAAGATTTGTCCAGGCAGTCCCGCATCAAATTCCAAACGTAATCAGCCTTCGTGTGTGTGTCCCATCTTCCCTGATACAAATCTTCCGTGATTTTTATGTCTCGGTTGAAGCATTCTCCTTGCTCTTCACTGAAGAAGCTAAGCTATTCTGCGAATTTATCTCGATCCTTTGTTTCTAAAATAAGACAAAAAAAGCACTTTTCACGAAATCTGTAATCGTTTTTCTAAATGTTTTCATAAGATACCTCCCGCATCCGAAAAATCTATTACAGTAGTTCGAACAAGCTCGTCTTCTCTTTGCTGCCATCGATAATGACTGCATTCAATTATATCAGCAAACAATAAAAAACAAAAAAACATTTCGTAAATAAACTGCCACCGACGCTCAAAATTCGAAAACCCTGTTTAGTCACGAGCGCGCAATCTTGAATTCTATAGATTTTGTTGAAATTTTAACCAGACATTGTTCATATCATTATGCATGTTTGAGTGAAATTTCAGAACAGGCGACTATTTAGATTGGGAGATAATGGGCTTTAAAATTGCAACTTGTAACACCGCAGGGTCTGCATTGAAATGTAGACAGAATGATTTTCCGTAAAAAATATTTGTCCCCTATAATAAGAAGACATGGCAACATCGCAGAAGTGAATTGTTCAATATTTCGAGGAAAAAATAATTATCGTGTTCCTAAATTTAAAAATGTTGTCATAAAAAAATATTTGCATCATAAATATTAATATTTTATATTGTTTATCTTATCTTCATTAACAAATAAAAGTGTTCGTTCATTCATAACTAATTATAAACTTTGTTCGATTAAAAATTACTTCCAAATAAAAATTTGTGTTGCAGTATTATTTTAAATATGCCGCTCAAACTCACGTCATTGAATACGTGGAACGATGCGATGTTGCCATATGTCTTTTTATTATAGGGGACAAATATTTATTACGGAAAATTATTCTGTCTGAATTTCAATGCAGACCCTGCAGTGTTAAAAGTTGCAATTTCAAAACCCATTATCTCCCAATCTAAATAGTCGACTGTTCTGAAATTTCACTCAAACATGCATAATGATATGAACAATGTCTGGTTAAAGTTTGGACAAAATCTATACAAATCAGGATTGCGCGCTCCGCACTACCTTAAGGGAAGGTTCTGCCTTTTTGGGCCAAAAAATGTTCGATTTTTTTCCAATTTTTTAAGCAAAAAGTATTAAATATAGAATGTTGATATTTAATATGTTGACTAAGCGGTCTTTTTGAAACATTAAAATATTTTTTAAAGTTTGACAAAACATGGTGGTGGAAGTGGGAGGAGCCACGTATGTTGGTGCGCGGGCGATGACATTCTTCGCTTGCGGAAGTCCTAAGTCCCGGGCAGCTGATCCGAAGCAAAAAAATCAAACATATTTTTACTTTGTACAATATTGTGTATAAGTTGACCTAAAATCAAAAAAAAAAATAAAAAAATAAAAAAAATAGTGAGTAAAAAACTGCGAAAATTTTCAAGAAAAAAAAACAAACTTCCTTCCGATCGCTCACTATTTTTTTATTTTTCAATTTTTTTTTCTTGATTCTAGGTCAACTTATACATAATATTGTACAAAGTAAAAATATGTTTGATTTTGTGGCTTCAGATCACCTGTCCGGGACTTAGGACTTCCGCAAGCGAAGAATGCCATCGCCCGCGCTCCGACATACGTGGCTCCTCCCACCCCCACGACCATGTTTTCTCAAACTTTAAAAAGTATTTTGATGTTCAATAAAGACCGCTTAGTCAACATGCCAAACATCAAAATTCTGTATAAAATACTTTTCGCATAAAAAATTGGTGAAAAATCGGACGTTTTTTGGCACAACAAGGCAGAACCTTCTCTTAAAATATAGGTTGGTGTAGGTCTCACCAGTAGTCACTATACAAAAAATTATACTAATTTTGCCGGCATCAAGAAATTGTTTTTGCCTTGTGTCATTCAATCATAAATGTATCAGCTTCAACCATTGTTCCTTAAAATTCTCCCAATATTTTTTTATTGATTTATAAATGCAATATTATGGATATGAATCCACGTACGATCTGCACCCTGCTATAAATATCAATGACCTCAACCTTATTCAATTGTTTTTTTTAACGTACGAGAATTCTTTTCTTTCCGTTCCCCCCATTTTCGTACTCATTTACTTCGCTGCCTCGTCGATGTTCCGGCCCGTCAATTTCTCTCCGATGCTCTATCGTTTCCGCGCGCATACGGAACCGTCGATCAAATTACATTGCGGCTTGTACAGAACGAACGGCGAGCTCGCGCAGTCTATGTTATACATCGTATCCGTATGTACGAGGCTGTGTACGGAGTATATGATGTATCAGTAAAATGTGCGGTAGTCGCTCTGTTACACCCTTCGTGAGCCACTCGTCAGCGAGATCCTATTGCCTATGAATATAAGTGTATTATTATAATATTGAAACGCGAAGCGTCGAGGGTAGCAAAATTGCCCTCTTCCCTGATCGACCACATTATAAATATATATATATTTATAGCCAAAGATATTTTGAACCCGTTACATTTAAGTAATGTTGGCTGTCAGCACATGCAGCTGTTAGGAAGACGGCCCTGAAAATTGATTAAACGAATCGTTGATTTTGAAAACGAGAGGCTCTTTGAGTTACCTTTATATGAATGTACTTATATTCATCTAAAAGTGATTCTGAAGACATTGGAATTCCGATAATATTGAGTATTGGCTACTATGAGGATGGTCCTCGACGTCGAATGTCTTAAAAATCATCCTTCCATATATATATGGGACATTCCACGCCATTTCGCCTAGCCCGTGACCCCAACCATTTTTGGTTTTCTAGATTTTTTTGTAAAAGTGTACCCCATGAAAGGAATATCCACACCAATTTTTAGATTTTTATCTCTTCTCTTAGAGGAGTTATAATTTTCCAAAAAACATCGATTTCGGAAGTTTTGGAAACGTTTAAACGCTGATAATTCGTGAACTAATTGAGATATCGACAAATGTCAAAAAAAAAATATCAACAAATTATCAATTATCAATGTCAACGTTTTTTTGCTTCTAAGGTGAAAACTAATTTTTAAAAAGATGATTGCCTTTTTACATTTTTTGTCAAACAGTTCTTTAAAATGGAGTGACCCATTCTATGATTTTTCAAACTAGTCTCATCGTCGGCCCTTTTTTCCTTCTTTTTTTTCTAATTAATCATACTTTCAAAAAAAATGATTTTGAAAATGTATATTTTTTCGTTAAATTCAGCACAAATGAAAAATTCCAGGCCTGACGAAGCCGAATTGGAAATCACAAAATCATTGATAGCATTATTGGAGATTAGAATGATAAGAATCTTCTTAAAAAAATATGATTTATTCGAAAAAATAGAAGCAAAAATGGGCCGCCGATGAGACTAGTCTTAAAAATAATAGAACGAGTAACTCCAATTGAGAACATTTTTTGAAAAAAATTAAAAACGCAATCATTTTTTTTTAATAGTTTTAACTTTAGAAGAAAAAAAACGTTGACATTGATAATTGATTATTTTTTTCAGATTTTTTAACGAAAGTATGCTTCAAAATAAAAGAATTATATAGTGACAGTTGTCGATATCTCAATTAGTTCAGGAGTTATCAGCGTTTAAATGTTTCCAAAGCTTTCGAAATCGACATTTTTTTTAAATTAATAACTCCTAAAAAAGAAGAGATCAAAATTTAAAAATTGGTGTGGATATTCCTTTCATGAGGTACAACTTTACAAAAAAAAATCAGGAAAATAAAAAATGTTCGGGGTCACGGGGTAGGTGAAATGGCGTGGAATGTGCCATGTATATATATATATATATATATATATATATATATATATATATATATATATATGTAATTATATGTATGTATATTCGAAATCCGTTGTTATGGGGAAAAAATCCTCTTGCATGATCGAAATTCCGAGGAATGTGCGATGGGGAGCGGGAAAAAATCGCATACCTTCAACCTGACAGTTTTCTGGATATACAGGGTGTCCCTCTTATCTCTGCCACCCGAAATAACTCGTTAATTATCAACGTCACAAAAAAATGTTCCTGACAAAAGTTGTACGGTGTGAAGGGGGCCATCAAATGCGACCAATTTTTGTTATTTCGGTGGAAGCACTGACGTACAGTGAAGGTCACCTCCACTTTTTTTTATGGAACCGAATTTTCTTCTACTATCTTGTAGAGCACCTCGAGCCGCATAAAAACATTAGATGGTCAAAGACGTTCAAGGTTATTTCGAACACCTATTGAAATGAAATACAAATATAAATGTCTCGGATCACTACCAAATATTTGGTAGTGATCCGAGATATTTAGATGTGTGTCATCGATACTGACCTTGAATGACCTTGAACAACTTTGACCCCCCATTGTTTGGGTTTGTTTGGGTTGAGGTGCTCCATAAGATGGTTGAAAAAATGTACCATTCAATTTGAAAAAGTGGTGGCGACCTTCACTGTGCGTTAGCACCTCCAACGAAATAAAAAAATCGGTCGCATTTGATGGCCCCCTTCACACCGTACAACTTTTGTCGGAAACATTTTTTTGTGACGTCTATAATTACCGAGTTTTTTTGGGTGACGGAGATTAGAGGGACGCCCTGTATATATCGGTTCGGTTTTTCCTCGACTTGTCTACTGGAAAATTTCTACCCTGCTACAGTACTTGCTCGCTTTCTCTTCCATTTCACCCTCTTCTCACTCGCTTTCTTCGATTTTCCCTCCTCGTGAACAAAACTTTCGCACAAGTTTCGTAACGACGAAACCATGCCGAATGAGCTCGAGCCACTCGAGGTATAATGGTACGTTGTATAAATTGGTTTTTCGAAGATCTTCGAACCGATCTAAAAGGCTGCTGACCCTTTTTTCTTGCGAACCCTCCGCGTGTCTGCTATGTCGTGTCGACAAAGGCCGTTGCTTGAAGCGGACCACTGGAATAAAGCGCGGACACGTTGATTCGCACAACATTGGGGACATTTCTGTTTCACTAGAAACGGTGATAGTCCAGTCGGAATAAACATGATTTCTACTCAATAAACATGATTTATACTCAACGATCCTAGCATGGTGCGATTTTTTTGTAGGTTTTTTCCACCAACTGGAATGTACCCTAAAAAATTCCGACTATTTTATTGGCCGCCGCTAAAGATTGTTACCAAAAAATCAGTATTCTGATTTGATCTTTTTTGGAATGGGTTTTATCAGAAAATGCTTCCTATATAAGTTATGCGGCATAATGTAATTTACAAAATAAGTCTTATATAAAGATCACGGAGGATTGTTCGGTTAACAGTAAATCACCGATGAACCATGCATTTTTGTATTGTTTATTATATGTACTTCGGTTGTTAATGAACGTGTTGACCTGAAGTTTATACGTCACCTATAAGAATATACCTCCAAGATGCGACATCGTTTAAGGCCTTGTACCACAGTAAGGGGTATAAAATCATGTGCGGATTTAACAATTTTGTTTCGTATGAAAAAGTGATTCACTCATAAAATTAATTACACATCTATTTAGTATGAATATCAAGCTGTTAGAAAAAAAATATATATATATATTTTTCGATGTACACAATGGCCGTCTACTCGAAACTTCTCAAAACAGTTTTTTCCAATTGGCGTGACAAATAACTTCAACAATTTTCACTCGATTTACTTCAAATTCAAAAGTTATGTTCTTAATTGCATTTCGTAGAGAAGTACGTACGGAATTTCTGATTCGAAGACTTTTCATTTTATGAGCAGTTTATGAGCAGTTACAACGACATTTTTCACTGAAAATTCATTTCTTAAGTTCAAATACCTAAAACTTTTGAATAAAATGATATTTTTTAAATTCTGTACGTACTTCTCTAGGTATTCTAATGTAGATTGACGAGAATTTTTGTTTTTTGTTCTAGGTCAAAAATTGTGGATGCTAAATATCACGCCGCGGAGCGCCTAAAAAAGAGATAACAAAAGAAAATATTTGTAGTCGGCCATTTCGTACATCGAAAAAAAAAAACATTTCTAACAGCTTGATATTCATACTAAATAGATGTATAATTAATTTTATGAGTGAATCACTTTTTCATACGAAACAAATTGTTAAATTCGCACATGATTTTATACCCCTTGCTGTGGCCTAAGGCCTTAATTTTATTCAGCCATGCCACATAGTTCAGCAACGATACAGTTGCATAAAAATCGTGGTGCTAGTTTTCAGCACGTACATTTATGATTTACCTTAAAAAGTAATTTAAAAAACTCGTATTTCGAGAATATAACATTTTAGAACTATATAAAATATTCTTTGGGATTCTTTGACGCCTTTGCGAGACGCCTAATTAAAAAAAAAGGTCTCAACATCTTTGTAAGCAGCGAAGATATATTTGTTTGTTCGTTTATTCAATTTATTATTCTTGTAATCATCATTTTCGCGAAATTCATGTTCGTGAGCATTCCTGCTACTTTTTGGCATCACATTGAACCTTATAACTTTTGGGGAGCACAAGACGTCATAGAACAGTCGGCATTTTTTAGGGTACATCCTGGTCATCTAAAGATAACCTACAAAAAATCGGGAACATGCTAGGATTGTTGAATAGAAGTCATCTAAATGTATGTACATTCCGACTGGACTATGAATAATGCAGAAGTCGAACATTTTTGAGAATACGCAAAATTTTGACACAAAGCGAATTACGAGTAGACGATGGCAGGGAAATGGAGCATGAATACCGGTTTTCCATTATATCGAAAAACCGGAATATCGGACCAAAAATCCGACATTGAAAAACCGATTTTGGACTCGGATAATACCGATATTAATTGTTATTATTTCCATTTAAGTTACGTTTACTAGTTTTTTTTTGTACTGCGTTTAACAGCCTTAAAATATTGTCACCTACATTAAACATTTTTGAAGTGTTAGCTAATTTATCCATGAGTGTGGAATCAGAATAGGCCTTATCTTCCGCGACTTACACCTGCTACGGTAAGGTCGTCTCTAAAAAACGAAACTTCACATGCCCTTTGTTTTTCGCGGTCATTGTTTAAACAATCTCAGTCTTGGTAATTAAAGTGACTGTGCTGATGCCTGCCTACCACGAGTTTTTGTCGTGGTAGAATGCATTTGTTTGTATTCTGGTAGCTACTACTACGCTGACTTGCATGAAACTTTCTATTTTTAATTTCCTTTTTTTGCTAATTTTTTGATGTACATAAAAGTATTAAGGGACAACACCACTGTGACGGCTTCAAAAAATCGATTTTTTTAAAACCATCTAGAAAAATCTAAAATACATTTAAAATTAAGATGCCGTTGGACCCAGGTCGAAAAAATAATTATTTTCGGAGATATTGAATATTTTGTGGAGCGGTGCAGCGCTCCGTGACGCTCGGGGTCCCGCGCAGCTGCACGCCTCAGGGTCGGCAGGTATACCGGAATATATAAATTTGAGCAGAGACGATTCGCTGCAGCATTGTTTAGGCGGCTTCACGCAAAACAACAACGAAAGCTACAACAAATCAGTTTGGGCAATAGCCCCCAAGTGTTAGTCCGGGAGCAAAAAAATCGTCGATATTGCAGCTGATATCGCGGTATTATTATTCAATGATGGCCTGAGAAGCCTCATGAAAGTTTTGGAGACGTTGGGGATAACTATCGGCCCAAATTGTTTCAATTTTTGCGTTGAAACCGACGCAGCGCGGATCGAGCTGGCGGAGCGCTCGCTCACAGACGCTGCAAAAGAGGCAAGAAGAGCCTCTACAAGTTCGAGAAAAGATGCTAGGGACAATGATTTGCTTCTTGAAGGCCAGCTATATGGTGCCGGCGTCGCTGATTAAAGGTAAACATTTTTTTTTCCAATTTATCGCATAAATTAACAAACTTAAAACTTTGAACGCGTTTTTCTCAAAACCACTTTTTTGAGTGCGGCACGCAGCAGAACTCGAGCAATTTTTATCCGATCGACTTCAAATTTCGACTGCATCAATAAAACTAGATTATCTAAAGAAGTACATAGGATTTTTTCGATATCTCAATAATAAAAAAAGTTATAGCCTATTTTCGACGAGAAATTTTGCTCGAAAATCGTCTTTTAATTTCAAAAGCGTGCCTATTTTTTTAAAATCAATATTTTTTCAAATCCCTATGTACTTCTCTTCAAAATATCATATTATTAACGAAAACACTCGGTATTTTTTTTCAGATCGACTTTAAAGAGAGTTCTGTTGCGTGCCGCGAACCACTGCAGAGGCAACAGTACCTGACGCGGGAGCTTCCCCAGCGTCACCATGGGGCGTGAAAAATTTGAAAATTTTTTTTTATGTATCTTCAATAAACAACGAACAAAACAAAAAAAAATTTCGAATATCTCTTTTTTTTCCCACAAAAAAAATTCTTGAAAAACGGCAAAAAAAAACAGGGGGTCACAGTGGTGTTGTGCCTTAATTTTTTTTTTATTCCGTTTATTTATTTTATGTTGGGCTGAATATATTTGAGAACATAGCAGAGGATGTTTAGAAATTTATAATAAAGGAAGATCTCATTGAAAGGCTACGATTAAAAATAGTGTAGTTTCACTTAGCTATACACTATTATTACAAGCTTCTATTCAACTTGACTTTCTGTAAGAAAGGAAAATTCACATTTCACCCACTTCCGGACTACTTAGAGCTCTGAAATTTTGCAAACATGCATATAAAAGGTGACAATGCATGATTCACCTTTTAAAAAATATCCATAAACTTTTCAACTTTTCGTCTAAAATTAGCGATATCTAATCATCCATATAAAATCTCACTAACACACACGAAGAACTTCGCAGCCGACTGTGTTTGTATGTGAAAAGTGTATATGCAGCAATTAGTCCTAAGTTCAATCCGAATTACACTCTTTATTATTTTGTACAAGCATTCCATGTTCCTAACGTACAAACTCGTAAACTAGTGAACTAACTAGTAAAATCAATTAAAGACTCAAAAGTATACAATAATTTGAATGTAAACATTTTGGTTTTAAACAAGCTTTTATTTAATGTACTTAAAAGTAGAAAATCATTTTTTACCAAGTCACCTACATGTGACTATAAATAAAAGCTTGGGGCGTTCAAAATTTAGACGTATAATCTTTTATTTACATAAATCTGTTAACATATCAACTGTATTCAATTTACTGTAAAACAACCTTAGATTCCTTAACTAAAAATCCTGAAACTGAGTATAAACGTGTGATAATAATTACTCTAATTACTATTGTGCCAAATTAAATACGGTTAATGAAACTGAATTGATTAAATTCATTAAACATTTAAAACGTTGAGCGCCCCAAGCTTTATTTATAGTCACATATAGGGGACTTGGTAAAAACAAATATTTTCTGCTTTTCAGTGCATTAAATAAAAGCTTGTTTTTAAAATATTTTTCTGCATATACATTTTTATGACGTATATCTTTACTTTCTAGCTCCTAACGTTTTTCATCACGGTTCCACATGAATACCCGAAAATATTGAAATACCGATATTCCGATATTACAACTTGTTGATATCGAAATAATTCCGGTAATAGAAAAATCTCCGATAGTAAAACGAGTTAATTTATAAAAAAACGCAATTGCGAGTAAAAGTTATCGGATGAATTGTCAACGCTAACACAGTAACGACCAATTTATTGTATCAGCTCGAAGGTGTAATGAAATAATTTGAAGAAGAACGAAAATGTTGAGAACATTCCCCATTGTTCCTGTTAAACAGAACGAAGATAGTCCGAGATTGCTAATTGGACGCGCGCGTGGAGTCGAGCGAGTCGACTCGTGTCTTTCGGACCAAAAGCTATTTTTTTAATCTCATCTTTGTTTTGTACGAAGAGGGACGAGAACTCGCGAAAGCGTGGTAGAGCGCGAATCGTCGTGCTACCGATCTGTTTTTTCGCTCACGTAAATGATTTAAAAAAAGTATCACGACCAACAACGACAAATAAATAAAGAAAAGAGCAGGTAAACGTAGCGAACAAAAAGACAAAAGGAACGAAGCGAGGCAAAGAGAGCCGGAGAGAAAGGGTCTCGTGTTCGAAAGAGTCCGAGAAGCAGTTCGAACGGTAGTGGCGGTCGATCGTATATATTCTCACCGTCCGTGTTTTTTCTTTTTTTTGTTGTCTTCTCGTTCCGTGGACCATTCTCTCTCTCTCTCTCTCTCTCTCTCTCTCTCTCTCTCTCTCTCTCTCGCTCTCTCTCCCTTTCTCTCGCCATTTTTGTTGCATGTTTTTGGTCAATTTTTGGCTCCTTTGCCTCATTCGAGCAATACGAATGGAGCGTTCGGCTGTCTAATCGATAAAAACGCAGTATCAACGCGACCCAGCTGCAACGAGTTTTGCATGTGATCCAAATTTCTCGCGGGTCTTTCATATGTCACCATTCTTTGAGAATTCTAGACGCAGTAGTTTCAATTATCGTTGACAGGGGCAAAAGCGAAAAATTTTTGAAAAACAAATATTTCGATACTCCGATTTCCATGAGTGAATTCTCCCCTTTTTCGACAGACGGAAACCCCTGGGTATTCCCGCGGACATTCGAAAATATTCCGTTTCATTTTTCGCTCGTACGAACGGACGAAGGTCTCGTCAGGGTGTTTGCAGTTAAAAAAATAAAATTGTCGCATCGTGAAATTTGGAGCGCGAATATGTCTCGCACAGTAACGCAATAAAGTATTTGATCGGTTAATTGAAAAAGGGCCACTCAAAATTAATATCGGGAGTCCAATCAATCAGGAACAGTGAACTAGGATCGGAAAGGATTTGTTCGAAGGTTACGCTTGAATTTAATCGAATCCCGTGCACAACTTATCATGGAGATTCAATTGGATTGCCATACTTGACACCACTTCCTCATAGGGATCCAGTGCGATGATAGTCCAGTAAAACAGACGAAAACCCACCACTTTTTAGCATAGAATATGAATGTTTGACTGAAGGTAGATGGTTGCATACTGAAAGTAACCCCAATAAAATGTTGCCCCTCAACTCCCCCCAACCCTAAGAAATAGGGGTTGAAAACTTCAGAATCGACATATCTCGATAATCAATAGTCCGATCAAAAAAGGTTTCAAACAAAAGTTGTTTGGAATAATAAAATTCGCATAAAGTTATCTGATGTCCAACCCCTTATCTTTGAAAATAGCGACATAAAAACGATTCGAAAATTCGGGGTTGATGTGCGTGCGATTGGAGTAGACATATCGCTATTTTCAAAGATAGGGAATTGGACGTTAGATAGCTTTATACGTATTTTATTATTCTAAACAACTTTTGTTTGAAACATTTTTTGATCGGGCTATTAATCATAGAAACTCGGCGATTTTTAAGTTTTCAACCCCTATTTCTTAGGGTTGGGGCGAGTTGAGGGGGGGGGGGGATTTCATTGGGGTTACTTTCAGTATACAATCATCTACCTTCAGTTAAAAATTCAGATTCTACGCTAAAAAGTGGTGGGGTTCCGTCTCTTTACTGGACTATCATCGCAATGGATCCCTAAACTAAAACGTCACGCTCGTACATTTGGTTCTCATCGGGATTCCTCATAGGAATCTAATGGACGAATTCAATTTTAATTCAAAAGGATTCCCATATTATCGAACGGAATCCGATACGATACTTGATAGATCCCATCGCATTCTATATGTTGAATTTCCTAATCAACATATATGGACATCCAAAATGAGTGGATCTTAAAGAAGAGCTTTAGCTTCTTAAAGAAGAGCCTCTCAACGATAATCTTAACTAAAAAAAAAGGATAATTCGCTTACGGCCGTAGTCTAGTGTGAACACCCATGTTCAACGTGATTTCTGGAAATTAAATTTATAGAAACGGTTAAATCGACGGTGTGAGTTTTTCACAGTTATATTTGATATTTAAATTTACATTAAAATTGTATCATAGCATTCTAGTCGAAATTGTGCATGATATTTAATGTTGCGCAGGTGATGCCGCGATTCTTTTTTTTAAATCGTCGGGCGTGATGATTGCCGCCGCCCTTGTCATCTGAAACAAACCAAGCCGTAAAACTAACAATGATATTTGATGCTCCGCAGGTCATGTCACTAAATTTTTTTATCGTCGGGCGTTATCGGCCGTCCGTTCTTGACATCTGAAACAAACGATTTAAAAAAATGCCATTCTTTACGAATGTGGTTATGGTTCGGAACATTTAGGAACAATTTACGAAATGGCGGCGTTTGAAAAAGAGTACCGTGATTTTTGCAATAAAATGTTCACTTCTAGGGGCCCGAAAAAATAGTAATTATAAAGCAATCAAAAAAATGTAGCACCAAACGATAACCACATTCGAAAAGAATAGAATTTTTTTAAATCGTTTTTTTTCATATGTCAAGGACGGACGGTCGCAATCACAACGCCCGACGATAAAAAATATTGGTGACATGACCTGCCCAACATCAAATATCATTTTTAGTTTTATGGTTTTCACGGCTCTTTATGTTATTACAAGGGTATGTGGCTTCCCGATGGAGGACGTATTGAGTATCAGCGTTATGCCGACGTTCCGCAAACGTTACAGTCTGCATCATTAGAGCAGGGAGCTCCGATACTGAAAAGCCCTCGGGTCTCAGGAATTCCATATATAGTTGTGTTCGCGAAACGTCGGTATAACGCTGCTCCTCGAGACGGCTTCCAACCGGAAGCCACATACTCTTGTAATCTCAAATATCATGTACAATTTCGAATAAAATGCTTTGAAAAAACTCAATATGTTACTCCAATCATGTATAAATATCATTGTGAAATACTAACACTGTAGACTTAACCATTTCTCCAAATTTAATTCCCAAAAAGTCATCTTGAAAATGGGCGTTCACACGAGAATATGGGCTTAGAAAAATATATTAGGAGTACAACTTTGCAGTGACCGTTTTACTTAGAGAGCCACTGCGGCCGAAGTAGTGGCCCTAGCTCAATAAAAAAGTGGCATTTTAAACTAGAGGCTCTGCCAATGTAAACAATTTAAAAAAGCTAACGGATACGTGTATGCATTATAAAGTTATAGGCACTCAAACATGGCAACCTACGAACCGAATTCTCAGCATTTCCGGGAGGTTATGATTTACTTCTTCAACATCAAGAAATCTGCGGCTGAGGCCCACCGTTTGCTTGTAGATGCTTACGGGGAGGATTCTATTAGTGAGAAAACGTGTCGGCGGTGGTTTCAACGCTTCAAAAGTGGAGATTTTGAGGTCGTGAACAAGCATGGTGGCGGAAGGCAGAAAGTTTTTGAAGACGGGCTGACAGCTGGGCGTTGTGTACTATGAGCTGCTCAAACCATCCGAAACCATCACAGGGGAACTCTACCGACGTCAGTTGATGCGCTTGAGTAAGGCACTCAAAGAGAAACGGCCACAATTCAACGAAAGACATGACAAGGTGATACTGCAGCATGACAATGCCCGACCCCATGTTGCAAATGTCGTGAAAAAGTACTTGGAAACGCTGAAATGGGAGGTTTTATCCCACCCGCCGTACTCTCCAGACATTGCCCCTTCCGACTATCACTTGTTCCGGTCAATGGCACACGATTTGGCTGACCAGCACTTCGGTACTTACGAAGAAGTCAAAAATTGGGTCGATTCCTGGATTGCCTCCAAGGATCAAGACTTTTATCGACGCGGGATTCGAATGCTACCTGAAAGATGGGCCGAGGTCGTAGCAAGCGACGGGCAGTACTTTGATTAAAAAATTTGTAGCCACTTTTTTATAATAAAGCCTTAAACTTTTGAAAAAAACGGTCACTGCAAAGTTGTACTCCTTATATATTAAAAATCATCTTGAATCACAATACTGAAAATCGACTGTGATTAACGTTTTTTTTTTAAATTTATTTTACTGCATTTTGGTATAATATCACCAGACCCGTACACGCGCACTAAACGTGCAAGGTTATGTTTCAACACGCCGAGTTTTTTCTCGTGACTTTTGACTTATTTTCGATTCGAACCCGGTGAGAATCCTCAAACTGCGTTCGTCAAGGAACAATGCAGAATCCAATTGGATGCCAATGTGAGCTCTTTACATGCAGTTTCCCTATAAAATCCCTAGGAGGGATGTATTTAGTAGAATCTGGGAACTCCCCAACAAATTTCTGCCCGGGATCAATTATAAAACTTCGGTTGTGACGGTCTAATCGTAGAGTAGGCTGGGGTCAACAGGAACGTTTTTTAAGAAAACCGGTTAGTGTGACTTCATTTTACACCCTATCTGTTTGGTAATGGGCTTTAATTGTAGCTAGATTATCGGGCTATGTGATAGCACTATTGATTTTGCTTCTTCTATGCCCTTAACTTAGGTAGAAGCTATTTAGAAACTCTCGGAAAGCGTTTTATTTGACCCTGTGTAGGGCTCGATTGAAACAGTGTCTGGGGTTAGTTGAAATAGGTGTTTTCAACTGATTGAACTAATGTTTCTACCAAACCCAGGTACTGTTAATGATGTATATGAAGTGATAAAGTATGTTTGTTGTGAGTAAAATATATTTTTAATTAAAATAATCAGTTTTATTGCTTTTCATTCCAGTTTGAATATTACTGAAGGTATGTTAAGGTTCCTTAATTTTATTTTACTTTTCGGACGATTTCTTAGCATCTTACAAATAAAACAAGATTTGGAAAACTTGTTTGTGTATAAAATGTTGGTTTGGGGTTAATAGAAAGACTTTTCAATTGACCCAGAACTGTGTGTTTTAACAGCCTACACCCTCGCTTCAAATAATTGATCAAACAGCAAAAAACCTAAATGTTGTGACTAACCACAGTAAACTTAACTAGGATATTCATAGTAATGATGATTGTAAACAACGCTGAAGAAGGAACAATAGTTTTGGAGCAATACGCAAGATACTAATAGTAAAAAAACTTACTTTTTATGTCGAATAAGCGATGCACCCACATAAAAATGTCCGACGCGCTCGGGGGGCGACGCGCATTGAGAGACAGGTAGTCCAGTAAAAGAGACGAAAACCCAGCACTTTTAGCGTAGAATTAGAATTGTTTTATTGAAGCTAGATAGTTGCATACTGAAAGTAACCCCAATGAAATTTTGCTCTTTAATTCGCCCCAACCCCAAGAAATAAGGGTTGAAAACTTTAAAATCGCCGTATCTCGATAATGAATAGCCCGATCAAAAAAAGTTTTAAACAAAAGTTGTTGGGAATAATCATATACGTATAAAGTTATCCAACGTCCAATCCCCTATCTTTCAAAATAGCGGCACAAAAACACGAGAGCACCACTGACCCAGTCAAGAACGCAGCGATATGTCTAGTCCGCTCGTACACGCATCAACCCCGAAGTTTCTAATCGTTTTTGTGCCGCTTTTTTCAAAGATAGGGGGTTGGACGTCAGACACCTTTATACGTATTTTATAATTCCAAACAACTTTTGTTTGAAACATTTTTTGATCGGGCAATTCATTATCGAGATACGACGATTTTTAAGTTTTCAATCCCTATTTTTAGGGATGGATCGGGGAACGGACGAGAAATTTCCAACGTGATTCCCGTACGAAACACACATGGAACAGGTTGCGCAAGTACCGGGTGGTTAAGGGGTAAAAAAAGAAATTAAATCGACGCGAAGAAAAAGAGGTTTGCCGTTGCGGAGCGGAGAGAAACTTTGCTTCGTGGTACATATGCATGGATCGCGATGGGCAGTTTCGCGATGTCAGTAGGGTGAATCAAACGGCCATTAAAGTTGGGTTACCCCAGTTTTTCATGCGCACGCGTATATGTGTATATAAATTGAGACAAAGCGGGAGAGAGTGGCATGGAATATCGAAGTTCTTATACTACCTCGGCTCCATAGTCCCTGTGCTAGTTGCCGAGAACGAGCGAATAAACGGAAAGGCGAGATTGGAACAATGGCTCACAAATCACCGCGGCGGAGCAAGCTAAAATCTCGTTCGCGAGTTCGAACTGCGCTCGGGAATGGTCCATCCTAGTCTCATGTGCCGCTCGAGCTAAAATGTCCGCATCCGTGGAAGCCGTCGGACCCCAAATCTCTAACGACGAGGACGACTCGGCATGGATGTTAGAAATCCACCAATTTCGCCGGACTTTCTACGTCGTGCTGCGAAGCAAGAGAAAAGGAAACTTTTTATCTGCTCTTTTGTTACGACCAGCTCGGGCTATTTTCGTACACGGAAAAAAATGATTTGGGAAGACTGAATTCATCATTGGAAGATGCCAACGAACTATTTGTTGAAAAAAATGGAATATCGGATTATTTTGAGAATTGTTTATTCCATCGACCTAACGAACAGTCGGAATAATCAAATATTTTGGCGTCTTATTTAAGGGGTTTTTTCACTTAAGACGCTAAAAAATGGCTATTTTTATGCATTTTTTGATAGCTTTATATTATGGATATTGATATAAAAGTTGTTACACTTAATAAATACACTATCGAAATAAATTAAAAATTATTTTTTTATGTATTTATGTAACCCAAACAAACTTTGAACGCTTTTTTTTCTCGAAACAACGTTTTTCGACGGCTAGTTTATAAAATCTTCGAAACTACTTAACTGATACTTATGAAATTTTCTATTTTATAATTTATAATTTTAATTATAAATTTTACAAAGTGTCAAATTTATGAGTGAGAAGAATAAAATAAAAATTGGCAAAAATTGAAAATTTCGAAGATCTTGAGCGACCACCAAACATTCATTGGCTTTCGCGAGGTTAATTTAAAAATTATAAAGCGTAAAATTCATAGTCGATAAGTAGCCGGGAAAAAATCGATTGTTTAATGAAAATTTGCATTTTTCGGAGGGTTGAGCGACCCCTAAATATTTTTGACGGCTCGCAGCTTACATGACAATTTAAAAAAAAAATAATTGAATGGTGCGAAAAAGGAAAACGAAATAGACCTCAAATTTGTGCCACCCTAGTGTGCACGTTCACCATGCGGGATGGCCGCCCGTGAGGAGACTGTTGTACTAGATTTTCAGGTTTGTCGATGATATTTTGAGCTTTGTAGACAATATTTTGCTAATTATATGTTAAAAAAAACTCAAACCCCCAATTTCTCTGTCATTTTTCCAAAAAATCAGTTGAAACAATACTCGAAATATGTTTTTTTTTACTGTTGAGAGCCTAACGCTCTTCACATGTACATGGTTTTTGTGCATCAGCTAGTAATTCACAATTCATCTTATGGTCCCTATCATCCGTTGTTTTTTTAAAATAATTTGGAAAAATCTCGTCGGTCAGGCTCTTTCTGCAACAATATCGCATGTACACAATACATTTAATCTCGATTGATTGTCTCGTTTTATCGAAATGAGGGTTAAACATTTCGAAGTGGTCGGAGCGTATCATATATGAGCTTGAAGTGACCTAAGCATCAATTAATATTCACCATTTTCCTGTCGCATTCGGACAGTACTGTATATATATCGTTTCATGCGATTTCGTTGAAGGGTGACATATTGCAGCAAGAGGAGCCCACAAATTCCCGAGAAACTTCCCCAAACCTCTGACATATTTTGCATCGGTCTCGACGTTCTAAAACGTCCTTCCGACCTTCGAGTATACCTGCTCCCGACAATCCGCCCGACATATTTCGGTCCGCTTTACCGAAATATTCCAATCGGGACGGATTAAATTCTTGTACGAAAATGCTTATCGTTATTGCGCAATGATAACAGACGAGATAGAAAGCGACGCGTTGGGAGGGGAACGGGGAGAGACCTTCAAAGCACTTGAGACTTTGACGAGAACCCTGCTGGAAGTATCAAAGTATGAGAGTACTTGTAAAATTTTAATATTATCGAATATTTAAAAAATCGAGACGAGGTTACAACGAATGGTAATTCTTTAGATAAGGGACGTTTCCGAAAATGAGACTAACATTTTTTTTGCATTTTCATATTTATTGGGTTATACATGATGACATTCAGCCGGGGGAAGCTGAAATGTTTCATTAACAAATTTTTTACGAGCACAATATCCGTAATAAAGGATTTTATGATCGTAACAAAAATAACCCAAACAAACCCAATTTAGGCGTCGAAATGTAAAAAAATTCCCTATTTTATCACGTGGTTCCGCAAACTTCAAAATCCCATAAGGTTTTAGGGGGGGGGGGGGTGTTAATTTCGGCTTCCCCCGACTGAATATCGTCCCGAGTAGAAATCCTGCTCCGGCTACAAAAAAGACCTGATCAGGCATCCTGATTTTTTTCATGCCTTGATCAGGATTTTTCCTGAAGCCCTCATAACTTTTTTGCCACTCTTTCTAATTTCGGTCTAATCAGGGTAAACAATCAAGGCCTGATCAGGGTGAAAAGTGAAGGCCTGACGTGCAGTCCAAAAAATATTTAATTTAAGTAGGATCTATTTTAATCAAATAGGTTTGTTACTACGAACCTATTTGGTTCAAATATATTTCTTAGAATATTCAATAGAATATTTAGTAAATCAAAATTAAATTAAAATACTTAATTTAGAGTTCTGCCACAATGATCTTGTATCATAATCCGTCATTCCCTGGCCTCCTGAATGGATTTTTTTGAAGAAAATGTTCTGCATCCACATGGGTTCGAACCCAGAACCTATCTACGCATACTGCCCCTATGCTACCGAGTAGCATAAGGGACTACATCAATTCCTATAATTATTTGTTGTATCACAAGTTGTATCAACTAGTTAATATCATTGTGATAATTACAGAGATTTATCGAATATCATGCCGTAGATTTTTCAAACATAACCTATATATATATCCGCCCCTCTCTGCCCTCTGCGCTTCGAGGTGTGTATTGAAATGAAGACTTCAATTTTATCAAATCAATAATCAAAATTTGTTCAATCAAACAGAAAAACGTTTGTCTCTACGAAAATTCTTTCCAATCTGAATTTTTAAAAATTAAACAGATACATTTAACGGATTCAGCGAAATTGTTTTTTGAACAGAGGACACCGAATTACAGATTTATGAGGAATAAATCAAATATTAGGAATAATAAAAATGTACGCACAGAGTGGACAATATGTCTCGACGTTTTGACGACGAGCTAATATATATATAGTTCGTCTGGTGTTTGATAAGAGATTAGGCGTATAAAAGGCGCTAAACTGTATGTAGGTCCAGTTACTTGATGATTGCTTGAAGCTAGCCAGATCAGGCGAATTAAATCAAGCCGTAAGTCCAGTTGCGTGACCATCGCCTGAAGGTAGTCTGATCGGGCGAATTTATGAAAACCGTAAGTCCACTTACTTGACCATCGACTGAAGCTAGCTAGATCAGTCAGCTGAAGGAAACAATACTTCTAGTTGCTTGACTATCACCTGACACCAACCGGTTAAGGCAAATTGAGACATATTTTAAGCATGGACTCCGTCCTACAACGTCATCAGACCCGGATCAAATATCAGGCCAGCCTGACAATATCTCTACTCGGGATCATTTATAACCGAATAAATGAAGAAATACTAAAAACAAATTTTAGGATCATTTTTCAGTAAAGTCACTTATCTAAAGAATTACCGAACAAATTAATATCATAATAAAATGTAGCGATGAGATGTTTATGTGGCATATATGTTTCTTGCACATTCGATTCTTACATGTGGGATTTTTTGCTCTCAACCAGCTTGGATTCTTGACGAGATTTTATGCGATATCGGTCTCGATATGTCTCGATGGCATTTCTGCAACGAGAATCGGAGTCGCCGAGTGCGTGATATCCTTACTTGTTACTTTCTGGTTTGCTGTCGAGTCTGGGGGAGGGGGGGGGGGGTCGTTAAAACGCGTAACGATACCTGCCGACGATGTTAGCATCGATTTGTTGGCAAGTGTGTCGATATCCTCCTCTTAAATATAAGTATCCACGCGTATATATCGATACATCGATAGCATCGATTACCTTTCATGTCCCTCGGAAGGAAATGATCCAATTTGTAGAGAACGACGAGAGATCGCGCAATCGAGAAATATTGTAGATTACAATTTCCTCGTGAAAAATAATAACAGCCTCGAGTGTGCGAACGGAACCTTTTCGCCCACGTTTTCACATTCGTTTTTTTTTCAATTTATTTCATACGGGTAATCTCTGTCAGTCTCGCTGAAATTCATGACACAGAGCGATACGGTTACTTTACGATACTCCGCGTAAGACGAAAATTTCCTTGGATCGATTTACCGTCAAGATTATTTGTACGTTTCGCTCCAACATCCAGACAACTTTGCTGCTGTTCGGATTTACATTTCGCATTAACGCTCAGTGTCGGTACAATATCTACCGAGCAGGCTCTAGAACTGAGCAAAAAAATATTTCCGTTTCATTGGTGCAGCTGCAGTTTTAATTCGGGAACGAAATTTATATATTCGGCTTTACACGGACATTGCAAAATCGCTGTGGAAAACGCAAACAACGATCGCCCAGCTGGTATACGCGACACGAAATTTATCCGATAATGCAACGTTTGTTTTTTTCATCTCGACGAGAATTTATCGAAAATTTGTGAGTATTTGTTTGCGGAACGGAAAAATGAGGATGACTGATGGGAGCCTCGTGATCCCTCTCGAATGTTGTTCAATAATTCACCCTCGCCCTCCTCCGGCGTCCAGGCGTTTCTCTATGACACGAATTTTTGATTTTTTTGCTGTGTACTTGGGGTACGTTGTTGATTGGCATGGACGGTCCAGTGATTATTTAGGGCTAATTTAACGATACGCATTAAATATAAGGTAACTTTATATTTTTTCAAGGATTTTGCGACCGAGCGAAATATGACATTTAATGGTGTTTCAAGTCCTCTTTGAAAACAAATATGGCATATTTTTGTAATGAGCAGTATTTGCCACAAAAAATTGAGCCTTCCGGAAAAAAATCAAAGTTTCACCCAGAATTTTGCAGATGGACAATAATTATATTCCGAATACGGAATACTCTAAAAATAAAACTTTTTCGAATGGAATTAAATTCCATTTATCCACTTTAAAATGTATCTTCAAGAATTTGTTTCTCAATGACGAGATATACAAAAAAAAGTTCTTTAAGAGTGCTATCTATTCGGACTTTAATTATGTTCATTCTACGATAGTCAAAATGGAATTCAGATTTTTATTCAGAACGCTCAATTTTTTTCTGGCAAATACTATTCATCACAAAAATACACTATTTTCTTTCGAAGAGGACTTGAACATCCATGAAAAATCACATTTTTCTCGGTCGCAACATCTCGGCTCAAGGCTCTTAAAAACACAGGCCACCTTATAATTTTCACCCTCCATATATATATATATATATATATATATATATATATATATATATATATATTGTAGACTTCAAAGACCCCACAGTAGTCTACTGTCTCCATACTCAACATTACATAAACCACAGTGGCTTCAAAATCATCTTCGGATAAACATTGTCAGAACAGCTAGATGTGCTTATAGTTAACACTATGCACAGATATATCGATATATGTCTGCATATACATGTGTAGACGGCAACAATGCTCGATACGTAGCCGAGCTCGACGCAAACGTTAAATTATCGAGTTTATTGGCTGCGACGTCGTGAAATGTACCAGACGACGGCATCATCCGTGATGATACTGCCTGCGCAGTGAAATCTCCCATCTCTCGTCACCCAAACCGATCTCTGATGATGAATGAATTGGTGATTGCCCGCCGGGCTTCATTCTATTTTTGAACTCCCTTTTTTCACTGTTTACCTTGTCTCATCGATAATGGTTACCCCGGCGAAAAAAAAATCGGGAGGTCCCGAGATACCGGATATTGATCCGCAGTATTTGCCGATGTAATGTATAACTGCAGACGCACAAAAATTCATAGGTTTTTGCTCGAATTCTTTGAAATCATTGTCAAGTTTATTTAAATTTATCTGTTATGGGCTTAGATTCAAACTCGCTGATGTCCGCTTTTGTTTACGCTCTAGTTTGAAGACAAACAGAAAATAATTGAGAACTCTTTTTTGGCTGCGTTGGAATTTTTTATCCTGTTCTTTGTCTGCATTTTACCGTATATTCGTACTGATCGTGGTCGTGTATAGGCAGTATTCTCACTTCTATTTTTTCTCGTGACATTCGATTCCAATGTTCAGCAAATCATTCAGATTTTGCAAGCCCGCAGTATATTCCATTAAAAATTGGGAAACGAGTCCCGTGATGAATTCTTTCCGCAGTCTCTATAGGTACCGTAAAGTGGGGTTACATTGAACAGGTTTCGGAATTTTCTTAGTAGGTAACTTTTTTTTAACATCCTAAATTCCAACCTGTTTTGCTCCTATAGAACAATGTGTCCTTTGGCTATCAAATGTATAAGAAAGTCAAGCTCCACCACCCCCTCAACAATTTGACATTAAAAAAAAAGTATCAAAGTAACCTCGAGTGTGAGGACAAGGCATTGAAATGCGATTTATGTCAAAGATTGAGGGTTACTTTGGAAGCATTTTGATAAAAATAAATGCAATACCTACTTTATCCATTATATCTACGTGGAAAGAAATGAAAAACAACGATTTTTTCACAATCAATTGTCATCTGCATCAAGGAAGCATTTTACATAAAAATAACAAGTACTTAGGGTACTATTATAGGCACTCAATCAGTCTTATGATTATCATTGAGATCAAAATCAATTTGAGCAACATTACAACCAACTTTAGCAATATTATTATTAACTTCAACAACAAATTTAAAAACATTTCAATGCGCACACATTTAAACCGTATTTTGGCGTTCTGTTAAAATAGCCCCAAAAACTGTCAATGTTACCATTACTGTCAATTTAACCTCCTTTTACGGTACCATACGGAATTCCGAGTCACCTCGAGATGAATTCTGGATCGCTCCTTTTTCGGAAAAACTACGCCGCAACGAATGGTTTTTCGCAAATTATCGCAACAAATATTTATTTAAGAGCATCTTCCATAACACTTATTTGCCGAATTGTAATTTTACGGTAGTTACGAACGCTTTGGAAAATGTAGGCGGATCGTTGGATATGCTTGATATTCTGAAAACTTCAGAAGGGACATTTTTAAAAAAATATCATGGCTGCATTGGAGTGGAATTTCCCATGCATTTGGCGGTGTATTCCGTGGTCGATGTACATGTATAGAAGGGAAATGGCAAAGACGAAAAAAAGGGCACGAGGAAAAGGGAAGTGCGCGTACTCAAGGTGTGCTGTTCTCTTGTCTGTATGAGATAGAGAGAGGAGAAGAGAGAGAGAGAGAGAGAGAGAGAGAGAGAAAGAGAGAGAGAGAGGGAGAGAGAGAGAGAGAGAGAGAGAGAGAGAGAGAGAGAGAGAGAGAGGCGATAGACTCCTTCTGTACTTTTTGGTGTGCTCGGAAGGAAAATATATGATAAGTCGTATGATGATGCTGCACGTTTGCTCGGATCGTCGTCTCGAAAGGTTTTACGATCATAAGAACAAAACTTGTTACCAACTCAACGCACGCGTTTAAAAAGTTAAGTGCCCATATTTGTTCCATCCAGTGCCATTCTACAGAGAATGTAGAACTTGGGGCGTCTATGGTTAGTGGAATTCGCGTTTTTCTTGGTTCACTTACGTCTACCTCACTTACAACAGTCTCTAAGTTGCATGGGTCGATGATACCACGCTCATTTTCATCAGGATGAGCCAATTTTTGTCGCAAGCAGCTCTACTACAGGGTAGACTCGTTCAAATCATAAACCTTTAAGTATTTCTGTTGTTATCAGCTATACCTTCGTTCGAAGGCAAAATTATTAGTATTATTGGTTAATGCATTAATTTTTTTCGCCCAATCATACTTGACACGAACAAATTTTCCACGTACATACTGGCTGCACATTTTGCAAAAAAAGTCGAAAGGTTTTATTCGGGAATGTTGTTCCTTGATCTTGCAAGACTTAGTGTGAATCGATTCAAGTTCATGCAGATTCAGGCTCCCGCCTTAAGGGTAAGGCGGGAGCCTGAATTAGAAGATCCAAAAAAAGCGTTTTTTCGGGAATTTTTTTCAAAGGGAAAAAACAAGTGAGCCCAGCAAACATTAAGGTATCTGTTCGTGTTTATTTTAAATGTATAAAAAAAAGTTCGACCAGAAACAATAAATGATTGCAGATTTATCAGCCTATCTCATGTGCGTTCTGCCACTGCAGTCCCAAATCGGGGGGGGGGGGGGGTGCAGCTGGTAATACTTGACTAGAACAAAAAAACTAATAAAATGTTCAATTATCATATATTATTCTTCTCGGTGCATTAAGAAAATGCTAAAAAAAAGCGTGAAAATATAACTTTTCTCAAGTTTGAAAAAAAATTGTTTAATAAGACCACTTTAACGTGCTATAAAAATGATTTAAAGAGCCTTTTTCAATGTCTTTTTTAATTCCCTTAGAAGATATTTTCAGACTGAATAAAATAAACTAGAGAAAATGAAAACAAATCGATTTTTTTGATCCATTGCAGAGGTGACCTCAATCTATTAAAAAATGGTAGATTGTAGAGAAAATGAGTAAAGGAAAAAAACTGAAAGAACATTCGTTGCATTCCAACGATGCAAACTTCAACGCCGTTTAAAGACAGGTTACTTTTCATGATGATGAAAAATTCTTTTTTTCTCACTCAATTTGCATCTTAAAGTGTTTAGAACACGTTTGTTGGTTTGGGTTGTCAATACAAACATTAAACACGATTTTTTATAACGTTAAACTTTAAGGCGTTACTCCCACTTGTAGCGCAAAAAAGGCATTTTTCATGAATTTTTTTAAAAGAAAACTACAAAACTTTTTTAATCGATCAATATACCATCTTAAAGAACACATCTTGAAGAACTTTCAGTAATTTTTTTATTGAAAAATATTACATTGCTTAGTGGCAAATAGCCGTCAATGAAATAATGTTTTTATATACACGGTTTGCGGTGACCAACATTGCGGCGAAGTGGATCATCTGAAAAAAAACGCGGATGGATTTAGTCAAATATAAGTATAAATTAGTCTTTAATCGAAGGATTTAAAAAAATATTCATTTTTCACAAAATGGCCGACAGTCAAAGTTAATGGTTCGATTTCAACGAAAAAAAAAACGGCCGTTTTTTGGCTATAAAACGGCCATTTTTTTCGAAAAAAAATCGTACGATTAAAGACTACATTTTTCTGTATTAAATAAGCCTGCAAAATTTCAAGAAGATCGGTTCATTAGTGTTCGAGTAATCTTGGTCACCGACTTCAGAAATGCCATTTTGAAAAAAACGCGTTTAAAGTTTCAATTTCAGTTTACACGAAGAAATTTTTTTTTTTAACTTACATAGAGTCATCTATTCCGGGCCCATACAGAAGTATGGGCCCGGATACTTATACTTCAAAAAAATGCAATAAAAAAAATCGATTTTTTCAAAATCGCAAGTGGGGGTAACCCCTTAAATCCGTTTTTCTGGAAAACGCATTTTTCAGCACACGGTGCGCTCTACAGCTTTAACGGGTGAACCGATTCACATAAATTTCCGCGCAATTGAAAGAAAATTCAATTTGCGGGGCCCTCGTAAATGGTTTTTTTTTTTTTTTAATTGATATAAAAATATTTTCTTCAACCGGTTAAAGCTAAAAATTTTTTTTTTTTTTCAAACGGCTGCCATGTTGTTACCCAGGGGTTTTTCAGAAAACAAAAAACGATAAAGCCCCCCAAATTTTGTATAGTTTCATCATTATTAACGCGTTTCTGTTTCAAATGAACTAGCAAGACTGTGGAGCGGCCCGCGCAGACCAAAACACGCCGTGCATGGTTTTATTTTACGAGAGCTGGAACCGCCATTTTGGATGTTTTTTAAAATAAATACAATAGGAATTTTCTCTCAATTGATAGAACAATAAAATACGTTGATATCTATTTCCAAAAGTATTTATTTTATGCAAAAAAAACCCGAAGTTCATGCATTTTTTATGCCTCTCGACGGTACCAAACTCCCGTTAAAGTAACGATTGAAGCAAGTGTACTCTACTTTCCCCGCGAAAACAAAAAGGAAAAAAAGTCTATCAATTCGAACACACTTATTAGGATTCTAAGAAACTAGTCGCTCCATTCGCCAAATGTGTGCTATTATAGAATCGTGGCTGAACCAGAGAAATGCGCTCGAAACCGAACTCGCGGTGCATATACATCAACCAGTCTATTAGCTTAGGTAATCGTGGTCAATTGCGTGAGCCGAGCGTCGCCGCGAATCCTTTACGAATGTTATATACATAGATATGTCTGTGTATGTATAAATGCAAAGGTATATAGCTCGGCGAGGCTTCGCTAAGGTCCTGACCTCGTGCGGGCAGGAACGCGAATTGATCCTACGTACGATCTCTCATTACTGCGAGAGTATTAGACCAGAGTTTATTGCAAATGAGTTTCCGTGGCCTTTCGGTCCGGTCGCAACCTCGCTGTCATCGTAAGAATATACGGGAGAATCAGGATACAATTATTACGTAAGAGAAGTAATGCAATGATACTGGGAATATGTATTCGGCTTTCTTAACCCAAACAAGCCCAAGTTTCACGGCCTATGATGTGTAGGTATACATTATTTCACGATTGCCTATTAGGTTGGCAGAAATTTGGGCTCTATTTTTTTTCCTTTTTCTCACCAACCAATTATCTACTTCAAGGGGTCCTCTCACTTTAGACGCTAAAAAGGCTATTTTTATGCATTTTTTGGATAGGTTTATATTATAGATATTGATATAAAAGTTATTACACTGAATAAAAACATTTTATAAATACATTGGAAAAGAAATTATTTATCTAAGTCACAATTTATAGATGAAAGAGGTAGTTAAAAAAAATATCCTAAAAAAATTGTAGGTCTGCGCTGTTGATGAAATCTCGGAGATGGATCATCCAAAACAAAAAAATCAAACGGTTTCAGATTCAGGATGTTAATGGCTATCATATCATACGATTTTTGATATGTGCAAAGATAACAAAACGGCAGAAATTTTTCGAAAAAAAAACAAAAAAACGTGTTTTTTCACCGTTTGTGGCAAAAAAATATTAAATATCAAAATTTGAAAAAATCCTTGATATGCGCTATAGCTATAGTTGGAAAGAATATGTGGTTAAAATTTCATAAGGATCGGTTCAGTAGTTTCGAAGATTTGATCAACAAGCCGTCGAAAAACGCTGTTTCGAGAAAAAAGCGTTCAAAGTTTGTTTGGGTTGTTTGGGTTGAATAGGTAAACAAATATTTTGTAAAATTTTTTACATCAATATCTACAATATAAGCTTATCAACAAAATTTAAGAGATACAACTTTTATATCAATATTTACTATAATATAAACCTATCAAACAAATTCACGAAAATAGCATTTTTGGTGTCTAAAGTGAGAAGAAAGAAAGAAGAAAAGAGAACAAAATTGTTCCTTAAAGAAAACAAAAATTGTCGTGAAAGCTGCGAGCGGTCCAACAATATTTAGAGGTCGCCCAAGCCTCCCAAAAATTCAAATTTTCATAAAAAAATCAATTTTTTTCCCGTTCACTTCTCACCCATGAATTTTACGCTTCATAATTGTTTAATTAAGCACGCGTAAGCTCTAGCCAGCCAATGAATATTTAGTGGTCGCCCAAGAGCTTCGAAATTTCCAATTGTTGCGATTTTATTTTCTCTTCTCACTCATAAATATAAAAGTAACATTTTCAAAACAATTAATCCTTTTTTTTAGAAACGGATTTTAAAAATTTACCTCATACTTCTAACCCGATAAAACAGGGGACATATAATTTTGTTTACGGACAAGAGCTTTAAAGAATTATTTTATGAGAACGAGTAAATAAAAGTAAACGAGTAAACGAGTAATAAACGAGGAAATTAAATATTAAAATGCTTGCGTTAGTAGTGTGAGGTAAATTTGAAAAATCTGTTTCTAAAGAAAATCGATTAATTGTTTTAAAAATTTCACAAAGCGTCAAATTTATGAGTGAGATGAGTAAAAAATGGCGAAAATTGGAAATTTCGATAGTCTTAAGCAACCACGAAAATATTCATTGACGGGCTAGAGGATGTGGGAGGTTAATTCAAAAATTATAAAGCGTACATTTCATGGGTGAAAAGTGAACGAAAAAAAAGATTTTTTAATGATAATTTGGTTTTTTGGGAGGCTTGGGCGACCTCTTATATTTCTTGACCGCTTGCAGCTTTCGTGACATTTTTTTTTCCTTTAAAGAAGATAATTGGATAGTGAGAAAAAGGAAACAAAACGGAGTTCAAATTTGTGCCACCCTAGTGCTTAAACATATCTGCAAAAAGTGTGCTTAATTTTATTATTTCAAGCCTCATGAACGAAGCATTCGTGAGGGACAATGTGAATGTCATTTATTTAAAAAAGAAAACTAGTCAGGTTGAAGAGCATTTTACCAACTTTGAATCCCAAGGGTGGGTTCCACCGATAAGGGTGGGTTCCGGAAGTTAGAATCGTCGCCAATTTTTCTGTGCCTTTTCTTACGCGCCAAGCATCCATAATGCAAATAAAAAAATTGAGAATGTCCGTACCGCGCGAGATATTAATTTTGTGGCACTTTTAACCGCTCCATAAGGGTAGATACTGGCCTACCAATTTTTTTGAACGTTTTGTAGAACCTGTACAGATATTCTGCCTCGAAATGTACACGAAAAAAATTAATTCAAAATAAAAAATAATATAAAAAGAATTTCGTTGGAATCCAACGATACAAACTTCAGACTCATTTGATCTACGCACGTTCGCTCAATGAGTATGACTGCGTGTGTGTAAATATTAGTCCGGTAAAAGAGACGAAAACCCAGCACTTTTTAGCGTAGAATATGAGACTGAATAAGATAGAATATGAGATGACCTTGCAGACTGAAAGTAACCCCAACGAAATGTTGCCCCTCAACTTGCCTCAACCCTAAGAAATAGGGGTTAAAAACTTAAAAATCGCCGTATCTCGAAAATTAATAACCCGATCAAAGAATGTTTTTTACAAAAGATTTTTGGAATATTAAAATGCGTATAAAGTTATCCGACGTCCAATCCCCTATCTTCGAAAATAGCGGTAGAAAAACACGAGAACACCAGTGCCCCGAACCCCGAAATTTCGAATAGTTTTGGTGCCGCTATTTTCAAAGGTGGTTGGACGTCGGATAACTTTTAACGAATTTTATTATTCGAAACAACTTTTGTTTGAAACATTTTTTGATCGGGCTATTAATTATCAAGATATGGCGATTTTCAAGTTTTCGACCCCTATTTCTTAGGGTTGGGGCGCGTTGAGTGGCAACATTTTATTGGGGTTACTTCCGTAATACCTCCGTAAAACCTTCAGTCAATAATTCATATTGCACGCTAAAAAATGCTGGGTTTTCGTCTCTTTCACTGGACTATATATTTATATTGCAGTATCCGAACGTGCATAGAGTTCCCATTACGAAATTTTCCAACCTGGCGATTAAAAAAAACACGAACATAATCCGCATCTCTATTCACGAATGCTTTGACTATGAGGGTTTAAATAATCAAGTTGCCCAGATTTCGCGTATTTCGTAGAACGGAAGTGCCTTTGTCGTATAATAATGTGGATGAACGAATCGAATGAATAGAATTCCCGCCGTGGATCCGAGTAAACGCGAAGAGGAGATTATTGGCATTGTGTGTTTCGAAATTCTCTGTGATGAGAAGAGCCATCGCTGTGCCACGTCTCTTTGTACTCATTGTATTTGCATTTTTGGAATAGTTGCTAATCACTCTCTGTGATTGCGACTTCGAGTATATGTTCATTTGTCGAGACGAATAAGCCGCTGGCTCTCCTGCACGATGCATCTCTCATTGTAAAATAAATGTATGCCCACGGGTATAGGGAAACGTTAGCTTCCGGGACACTGGGTACGAATACGTGACTGAGAGCGGATTACCCGGTGGAATGATGTGTTTCGTTGATGTAAATTCATGCATGTGAATTACTTTACAGTATGCGGCATTGTCGAATTTAATCGGATGGGTTTATGGTTTTTAAGGGGGGAGATACCTTTAGGCGAGAAAAAAATGGCTGCTATTTTTTGTTTTTTTTTTTTAAGGAAATATTCCTTTACCATTTTTTAGACTTAGGGTATGTTTTATTACTACTTTGGGCTATTACAGAGTATTTTTTTTATTAATCTTTAAAAATGGCGAACGTATGGCACGGTCTTCTAAACGGGTTGCGGCGGATGTTGTTAAGGTCTGCATAGACTACGACACTTATTGCGACACAAATGTCTAACACTAATGTCCGTTCTGTTCACACATAAGACGGTTTCGGTGTCCCAGAAAGTGTCTGTACTGTGATGTCGCTACACAAGTGTCTCAGATGTTCACACACAAAACTACTGACACGTCTGCAGTACCCGCTCGGACGCCATGGAGAAATGCCGTGCGGCGGCAGCCGAAATTTTGTGCGCTGTTATTAAGGGGTTATACCAGTGTGACACTTTAAAAAGATCGATTTTTTTGCGTTTTTCGACAGTTTATTCTTTCAAGAATATCATTATCATTTATATTATATACATCAATATCATTTTATCTTGCAAAAATCGATAGTTAAGTCTTTGAACGCATTTTTCTCGAAATGAGATTTTGTCAAATTTGGCGACATTGTAACTCAAAGAGATCCGATTGACTTGAAATTTGAACTGAGTACTCTTGAATATATTTACTTTACAATGACGTAGGAGATTTTTGATTGCATGAAAATTGACGATTTGGCATTGAAAAAAATGACCATTTTATAGGCAAGAAAAGAGACTTTTTTCATAACTAGGCCATTTTGTTAGATTTTGATATTTTTTAAAATCCTACGTCATTGTACAGGAAATACCTTCCCGTTTAACGACATTTTTGTTCCTTTCTCGGTTTCAGCTACGCAATCAGCCGGAATCATGTCAGCAGTGGAGGAACTTTTTTTTTGCGCCTGCGAAGGCAACGCATAAGTCGCTTGGATCTCAATATTTTTCAATGAAAAAATTATGTAATATAGGTCAAATATATTTTTAATTTTCCAAAACATTTAATTGAGTACTTTTCTTCCAAAAAAATCCTGAAAATCACCCAAATTTCCAGCGTTCACACTGGTATAGCCCCTTAAGCTGTGTTCTTAAATTATGATTTTTTCTGCTGACTTTAGCCGATATTGTGCCAAACTGTTCCACTCAGTATTGAAGTGCTGCCTGTTTTTTTAATCTATTTTTATAATCAGCACAACATATTTGCCAAAGTTCAGGCAGTCCTTCCACAAGAGATATCAAATTTTCAATGCTCTCCTTGCTCCACGTAATGGCCATTTTGATTTAACGTGGGTCGCGAGTGTCTGGATAATTTCGCGCCGGTTCGAAAACTTGAACACTGCGGCAGACACTCCGACACAACCTGTTCACACGGCGCTCGGCGCGACACCTAGCGAGATGTCGCAATAAATGTCGCGAGATCAGACAGTGGGGTTCACACACAGACACTCGATGTATACATTGAGTGTATACACCAAAGTGTCGTAGTGTAAACCTACCTTTAGACTGCGTGACACGTGGCGTCGGCGGGATGAACGTAAGAACAACAACGAAGAGTTTTCTTTCATTCATACTCATACGCAGAATATGAACCAAGAAAAAATGAGAATCGTTGAAAATCGAAGAAATGGTACGATTTGAAATAAAAATATTTAATTGTACGAAAATAATCGGTTACATTTTGCAATAAAAAATATTTTTGTTTTTTATTTTTCAAAAACATTTAGGGTTATGTTTTAGACAATAAGGTTAGAAAGATGGATACCAAATTTAATCAGCATCGGTCTATTAGCGATATCTATTAACTTTTCAGCTATACGTCACGCCAGTGTTGAAAATGTAGTTTAGAAGATTGTGCCATACTTCCGCCATTTTTGAAGATTAATACAAAAAATACCATGTAACAGAGAAAAGTAGTAATCAAACATACCCTAAGTCTCAAAAATAGCGAACAAATATTTAAAAAAAAAATCACGAAAATCATCAAATTTTTTCCTCGCCTAGAGGTTTCTCCCTCCTTAATGCATATACATGCATGTTCAATGCCTCCACCGCATACGTGGTAGGGGCATTAAACATGCATGTATGTAAATTTTAACAACACGGAAGGCGGACACCGAAGTCATGTTCCTTGTGAGACTACCCAAAATCTGTTTCGGTAACCCCCAATAAGTATCTGTGACTTAAGCAGGACCACCGCCACGGCGTTTCAAAAGTTTAGGTGTTACATTTTTTGGTGATTTCGAAAAATGATCGACCGTTTGTGGAATAATGTTTTCTTTTGTTTTTGCATATTTCACGTCAATCCAATGGGAAACCTTCTGCTGATTACAAATCACATAAAGTTTTTGTCGAAAGCTCAAGATTACGCCGGTTAACGGCGTAATCTTGGCAGCAAAGATTACCTGTTTCCATATACATCTGACCATTTTCCATAGAAATTGAGGGTTTTGAGGAAAATGAATGGTAGATCCGCATTCACGGGGTGAAAAGACACCGACGGAGACTTTTAAAAAATTGAAAAACCAATTTTTTATCCTAAAGGGGCCAATAATAGTTGTCCTCACTAAACGCTGCGCATTTCTTTTTCGCTACGATTTGAAACGCCGCTGAGTGGGCATTCTCTTTGTAATCATCTTCCTCTAAAGAATAAAGTTCCATTCATGTAGCCCCGATGATTTTTCGACTTTCGGCAGAATTTCGGAGTTCGAACATCGCTTTCGCGGATCTTTTCATACTTCCATACCCTTTGTCTCTTTTTGGCCATTTTTCAAGTGCACTTTCCGGAAAAATGAATTGAGATATCGAGATGAATCAAGGGGCATTGTCTAAGTCAGAGGTTTCCAAACTTTTTTTTATAACTCCCCCTTTCTGCGAAAACGGAGATGACTGCGCCCCCCCCCCCCCCTGTCACATCTTTATCGATATTAGGGTAAAAAATGCCCCATTCCTTCCCCCCACCCCCGTATGTCGTGACACCCCCCAATTGAAAAACCACAGTCTACAGCAGGGGTTCCCAAAGTTTTTTCTACCACCCCCCCTCCTGCTACTTAAATTAAAAATGCTCCGTCCCCCTCCCCATCACCGCAATTTTATAGTTCTCACAAATTATCCTGTGTCCGTCATTTAACTTCAAGCAAACTCATTCACTAACCGCTCGCCTTGCCTACGCCCCCCTTTACATATCATCACGCCCCCCCCCCCCACCCCACCGACCCCAGGGGACCGCACCCGCCACTTTGAAAATCAATGGTCTAAGTCTATCAAAGTTCTTACTGATAACCCCCAACAAGTTTCCGCAACCTAAAAAGGACTGCCGTTGCGGTTGTTTGTAATTCAAGGATTTTGTTGATTGAAAAATTGATCAAGCGCGTTGAAATTTTTCGTCTTTCACACCATTTCAAGTGTCTATCTGATACGAAAGGCTGGCTAAACGCAAAAATTGCGTCTTCATACTCATTCGATGTTTTCTTTTAAACTAGAAATTAAGGGTTTTGGTGGAAATTAATAGTGAATTCGTACTCCGGCATTAAAAATAAGTAGATGTGGACTTATGAAAAATAAATTTTATCCATATTTCGTTCGCATGTCGGCCAACAATGAGTGTTGTTATTCAATCGCCACTCTCTTTCTTTCCATTTCAATTTGCAACCCTGTTCACCGCGCATCCTCATCGCCACTCTCTTTTTTTCGATTTCAATTTGCAACCCTGCCCACCGCGCATTCTCATCGCAATCGATTGTTCTGAAAACGGCCTTTCAATTGGTCGAGCTGTTATTATTTCTCGATTTTTAGAAGTATTTCAAAGTCAGACCATCGATTTTCGCGAATTATTTCGCATCCATCAGTTTTAAATGTCCCATCATTTGCATGAGTTTTAACAAAATCGAAGGTAGTTATTCATATTCGTTATGTTTATTATCTATTTATCGAGTATCTATATCCATGCCACTAAATCCGCTACAATAAAAAATACTTAGGCTACATTTTTACTCTATAAAACATCTTGTATTACAATTTATATTTTATGTTTTACATATTCTACCTCGGATACATTATAATTTGTACGGTCTACTGTGCAGCGCACGATTCGCCCAATTTTCGTGAGTGCTTCGTTCATACAACTGCAGTTCGATCTAAGCTTCCGTCACGACAGCCAAAAGCCCAAGATCCGGAGATGCAGGCACATGAACGGGCTTGAACGCTGGCTTAGCCTCTCGGCCGTTAATTCCGCGTCTCCAGTCTGATAATGGTTTTGCAGCCGAGCCGTGATAATATACAATACGCTCCACCAGCATTAAATACATCCCTCATATATATATCTCGTACTATCGTGCCTAACAATCAAATAAGCTCGCTAGTTAATCGAGACTAATGGCATTACACGATGGGCCAAGTTTCATGAAGAAAGAAACACCCATCCACTGATTGAAAGGTAAAAATACCTAAAGGTATTTTCAGTTAAAAATTTGAAAGCTAAAAATACCTTTAGGTATTTTTACCTAGAGGTTTACCTTTTATTATCTTTTATGACTTTTTAAGGTATTTTTAGCGAAAACATTATTGAAAAGCTAAAAATACCTTTAGGTATTTTTCGCTTTCAATGCGACATAACTTTGTGTTACTCCGATATTTTATTCCTGTCGCAGAACGCACTTTATCAAACAGCCAAAGTCGAAGATTGCGCAAGATTTATCACGATATTTTTTTTCAGAAACAATGACAGCAACGTCCTACCACCGATGATGCCAGTACAGAGGAAAGAATCGCACGGAAATATCGCGAAAATAGCGAAGCGATATCTCGATGACAATATGCAACAGGCGTGGATCAATCCTCGTCTTATATCGATGGTGAGTTTGAACGTTCTCGTGTTTAACTCTTCGCGGTCACACGTTCTGGCTATAACACGCTGTTCCCAGGGGGTCGAAATGACTCCAGCCATGTTTCAAAGGATTGCCGCGTTGACCGTATCGTTCCGAATAGCCCAAAAAAATTCAGGATGTTAATTTGAACATTCTAGAATGTGGCATTTTCGGTATTGGATTTCAATCAAATTTTAAAGTGACGAAAAAAATCAGCAACGACCAATGCGTAAAAAGCCCTTTTTTTACCAAAAAAGTCATAACTCTTGCAATTTTAATTTTTTTTTTTCAAATAAAATTTTAGGATGATGCTCTTGAGATATGACAGTTTAAGGGAGAAAATTGCTCCATAATGGAAAACAGTTCGAGGGAAAAAAATATATCTACATCTGACCCTAGTCTGTACTTACAAAAGGGTACCCCAAAGCATCATTAGAAGCAGACCAGTCGCCTTGGCCGCCAACAACTTATAGTGATTTTGGCTTACCGTTTCGCTTGGGGTCATTTTGGTCCCGGGTAACCGCCGAGGAATGAGTTTGTCATGAGGCCAGGTCAATATGCTACCACCGAGCCAACATTTTTTGGAAGTATATAACCCCTTTGCTAATTATCTTGTCGAGTTTGGGTACAATCCACAGTACGGTTTTTCAGAAAAGAAATCGGGAACTCAACATATTTTGTGAACTAATCACTAACGCTTATGGAAACCTTCCGGTCATATTTCAGTACACTGTTTATATCTGCTAAAGAAATGCTACCATGCTGAAAAAATAGGTCGTTTCGATTTATTAAGGCGTCTGGCCACCTTGGCCGATCGAAAAATGGGTATATTAAACAAAATAATAATAAACTCGAAAGTATAGGCCGGAATATTTTAATTTTTTTACACAACGTCAGAAAGGGCTTTAAGAACAACGTTAATAAATTTCCGTTCAAAATATTAAAAAATGGCGCCGTTATGCACATTGCCGCGGAGGCCCTCCGCACGATACGTGCGTTTGTTGTCCTAGCTGTTACACGGTCATGTCACATCTGAAAAAAAAATCAGCTCATTCGTCAGTAGTATCGCTACAATGTAGCGTAGCGGTTTTTTTTCGACCATTAAAAAAATTATGGTGAGCCATAATTTCGGTGAAAAATATACATTTTTTTCTTCGGCTCACCATAATTTTTTTAATGGTCGAAAAAAAAACCGCTACGCTACATTGTAGTGACATTACTCACGAATGAGCTGATTTTTTTTCAGATGTGACATGATCGGGTAACAGCTGGGACAACGACCGCGCGTATCGTGCGGAGGGCCTCCGCAGCAATGTGCATAATGGTACCATTTTTTAATATTTTGAACGGAAATTTATTAACGTTATTCTTAAAGCCCTTTCTGACGTTGTGTAAAAAAATAAAAATATTCCGGCCCATACTATCCAGTTTATTATTTTTTTTAAATATACCCATTTTTCGATCGGCCAAGGTGGCCAGACGCCTTAACGGACTAATCTTCGGCACCGTAAAAATGAAAATTCACAGCACCGTTATAAAATTATTAATGTTTTTAATCGCGACTTTGTGCGCAAATCCAGCACACAAAATATTAGGCTGTGCAAAGATGGCAACGTCGTTGACGGCACAAATGCTATCTATCTTATCCATATTCAGCTACTATGCCCGGGAATCTCAAGCTGCTTTGTAAGGATAATTAAGGGACCAGTCCACTTTGGAGCCACGAAAAAAGGCTATTTTCGCGATTTTTTTTGAGGATTTGATAAAAGATATGAATATAAAAGTTGTTGGACTTGATAAATAAAATCTTGCAATACATTTAAAAAAAATTTAATTAATTTTTATCTATTTTTAAGTACAAAAACTATAGTTTAACGCAACGCCTCAAAAGTAGGTGGGCTAGGTAGCTCCATCACAACTCGGCAACGGCTTGGCTCAAACAAAAAAATCAAAATCCATTAGATTCAGTATGCCACCAGCTACAAAATGACCCTTAGAAATAAAGTTTTAGAGAAAAGTAAAAAACGGCAGATAAAAAACGAAAAAAGTAAAAAAGCGCGTTTTTTCGCAGTTTTTCCCGAAAGAAGAATACAAATCTAAATTTTAAAACCCTCGAGGGTCATCTTGTTGCGAATCATGTTTACAATATGTGGTTCAAATTTCAAGAGAATCGGTTTATTAGTTTTAGAGATACGATGGAGCTAGATTTTGAAAACATTGTTTCGAGATAAACGCGTTTGAAGTTTATACTATGAAAAACTCTTACCTAAACTCAATCGGCAATTGCTGCACCGTACAAAATCCCTTCTGATTGCTAATCATCGTCGATTTCTTCAAGCCTTGCTTGCTTTCGATTTTTTGAAATTTTCAAAGTGGACAGGCCCCTTAAACCTTACTTGTCACACTTCTGTAGAATCACGTACTTGCCACACTGGGGTTGATTCACACCCCAGCGACAAAAATCGCTATAAAAAATAAACTACTGAATATATTTACTTTAAATTTTTTCAAATCATCTAAGGAGTTCGCTTCAAAATACCATGTAGGTTATTTAGCAAAAAATCAAATTAACCCTCACATGCCACACATCTGCAGAATACACATCAATACATTTTCGCATAAGAATAAAAGGGCATGGGGTGTTTCGAACCCCACAGTGGCAAGTAAGGGTTATAGAGGAATACTATCTGCTCTTGTTAATATTAATTTCAGATCTATGTTCAGAAATGAAGTGTCTAGAAATTTCCGGGCGAACACAAAATACCGCGTAATTTTCTTCGAACATAAAATAATTTTTTATAATATCGGCGATGTATTCAAGTTTTTTAAAATTTATTTCAGATTATAGACAGCTTTAATACACACTTTTGCTTTCCAGCGGAAGAATGTTTGCCGCGGACTGATATTCATTGTTGACAGCTTCATTAGTCGATTTTAAGGTTATGGACGGGGCGCGTATGTCTACAACTGCGTGACACTTCTGCCAACCTGGGCATTATCATTTACCACAATTTACACTATTGAAAAAATTATAGACAATAATTATGAAAAGTAATGAAAACATTTCGGGGATCATCAAATGTTCAAAAATGAATATTTTGACAAGTACGTGTACATTTTTCTTTCACAAACGTACATTTAATGTAACAATTATTTCATAGTTATCAGTTGGTAAATAGTTAGTAGTTTATAGTTAACAGTTGGCCAATCAGCCCCACGCATAAGCATAGCGCACTCCCCTCGTACTTCATCCCCAATCGCTAAACTCCATAACCACCGTAATGCTACCGTCAACTGTCCATCGTATATTTATCTCGTGATGAAATAATTTTCACGAGTGTATATTTTTCAAAATGATATATATATATATATATATATATATATATATATATATATATATATATATATATATATAATACTCGTATTACATTTGGTTTACGAATAGTCGCGAAATTCAGGTATTACGGATAGCAGACATTTTTATCCCTGGTGATTAAAAAGGGGCTTTAAAAAATGAATGTCTGGTTAAATCGAGCGAGTTCCGTTGAAAAAATTCAATAGCCACGTGTGCGACGAGAGTTCGCAGGATCCAAAGGTGCTCGTGCATTTGCGAATTCGCTGCGAAAATTATAACCTGTGCGTTCGTTAATTTCAACACGGTCTTATTCTCCGGTTTGCTTCGTTCATTCGATTTTTTTCGAATACACACACACACACACACACACACACATATATATATATATATATATATGTGATAAAAATTACATACAACTCGAATTACCGGAGTCGAGAGATGAAACATAGGGGTAATGCACATTGAAAGTCCGAAGCGAATGGTCGCTCTTGTAGGCAGCGGGGCAGGCTGAGGGGTTGTAGAGGGCTCCAGGTCGTTACTCAATCGGAATGCGGAAAATCTTGCCGAGTGTCTCATTAGTGCTGATTTATATAAGGCCCCAACTACGAGCCGTCTCATTGAATGTACAGAACTGATTTGTCGGTGGTGCGTACAGGTGGAGCTCCTCTCGCTGTTCTAAAGCGAGTAGCTCGACCCTCTTTTTTTTCTTTCGCTTTTCTCTTTTTTCCCAGATCGCTCTGGTTTTTTTTTATTCACCAACTGTTTCGTGGTCTCCAGACATGGCTGGATTTACCTCGCGAGCCTGTGCATTAATTATTTTCTCGCTTTTGATTTGACTCGTGAAGGCTGTTGACTTCAAAATGGTGCATTTCATAGAACTGAAAAAGTAAATAATTCACTGTGAATGAACCGTATGAGAGAGCTGCGAATCTATTTGGGCTACAAGCCACCACCGTTGGAATAATTATCGGAGTAATCGCAGGGTCGCTACGAAGTGGGCGTGTGATATCAGAATAACTGAAATAATCCATAAGGGGGTCATCCCATAAAATAGCTATATTTTTCGCTTCTTTTGGGAACTTTTTTTATGAACCATTAAAACGCGCCATCTTTGAATTTTTACCACACATTTATTAACATTTTTACAGTCCCTCAGAATTTTATCAAACAAAAGTAACGAGTCGAATCGTATTTTAAAAAAGTTGGTTGACGGCCAACATGATTCCGGGAGTTTTGCTCATCTGAAATTAAAAAAATCAAACGGTATTTTAATTTGTAGACTTTGCAAAATTGAATTTTTGACACGGTTTCAAAAGTTAGGTTCCAAATTTGATCATTTTTTTCGACTTTCTCAGCTGAAAAAAGAAACTATGGCAGATATCAGAAATATTCTAGTTTGGGTGATAACTATAGATGTGCTGACTATACCATACAAATTTGAGCGAATTCCGTTCAATAGTTTTTGAGATATCATGAAAACCAATTTGAAACGTTACATGGAAGCCAATTTGAATATGACAAACGTTCTACGTTTGGAATGTACCTTGACTATCGAAAAATCATTTCACCTCTATATTCTAGGAATGTTATAAAAGAAATGGTGCAAACATTTTTTCACGATTTTTCGTATTTGTCACATGAGATGACTGCCACAATTCATCAAGAAATATAGGGGTACACTGTCGTCGAATATCCATAAGTGATTATAGAGTAGAAATGAGCGCCAGAAAGGGTGGGAAGTAGACAAACATATTGAGTATTGAAGGTAAGTATAGAGTAAAAATGAGCGCCATAAATGGCGGGAGGTAGAGGAAAAGTGAGTATTGAAGGTAGGTATAAAGTAGAAATGAGCACCAGAATTGGCGGGAGGCAGAGGAAAAGTGAGTATTGAAGGTAAGTATAAAGTAGAAATGAGCGCCAGAAATGGCGGAAGAGTGAAAAGACGAAGAAAGATAACCATTTTAAGAATTTTTTAACAAAGCGAATGCTCGGTAAAAGTTCGAGTTTGCTTGGGTTTGTTTGAGTTATTTACTTTGGGTTTTATACTATACTCACTTATGGATATTCACTTTTGGATATTCACTTATGAACATTGGCACTTATGGATATTCTACCCCAATCATTTTGGTAATGTGTTGAGGTACGGAATTTAAAAAAATCGTAGATGAATTACGATGACCTTTATGACTTGTCGAGGATAAAGCATTGCACAAGCATGACAGTTCGTAGTTCCGAGTGCGTGAAGGGTGTCGGGATCGCTTAACGCAATTGATAAGAAGTGAAGGCGAGACCGAGAGGAAAGTTAATTAAGGAACGTCCGAAACAAGATTCATTTCCCAACTCATCAGCCGTTTAATAACCCCGAAAGTTCCAACGATTAGGAAGGCATCGCGATATATATATGTACATAAAATACAGAAGCTATTACGGCAGTTACGTATATACTTCGTACATCCATATAGATGTACATATGGAGGAGGGGGTAAAAGCCCCTGGATCTTAGCCCAAAACGGAGAACATCCCCGGTGTGTCTTGGCAGCGGGCCTCCTTCTAATAACAATAACAGCACTAAGAAGGGACGGAGGGAGTTTTAATCAGACGCCTTGGCTGTCTGATGTGATTAACTTGGGTCGAGCGAACCCCCGAATTGTAGGGGCAAACGGAGTAGAGGGAGAAGGATGGAGATTGTCATTTTGGGTGTTTATCATATCATCGGCTCGAGAAGGTCTCGTTACTCTCTCCTTCGCCGTTGCTCGTCCCGAGCCGAGAGGAAGAAGAAGCCGAAATCAGTTAGACGTTAGGTAGAGAGCTGGCGCTCATCCACAAATTTTACTCGCACAGCTAAACTTTCGACGTTTCCGCGTACTTTTATCCACCTATATCTCGTTAACTCATCAGGCAGGTCGGCCTCGGTATGATGATCCGTAAGGTCGGACGTGAATTGACGTTGAAGGGCTACGAATTCCGACCCCGTTGTTTGTCAGCGACGAGGCATTTTTGGCGCTGATTTACAGCGATGTAGCTGGCGATTTTTTTCTGCGTTGGAATTCTCCCCTAGACTGATGTTCAACTGCTGATGCCATTCTCGGGGTTGGAGTCCTTTCTCGAATGATGGCCAACAGGGTCAGAGTTTTTGATCGACGAGCTTGATAGCTTGGAATTAATACTTGCCACTGTTCGACAGCTGTCATTTTTACAGTACTCTTTTCTGAGTCATTGAAAGAATAAACGAACAGTCCGTAAAACAGCTGACAGGTCTCAATGGACTCGAGAGCAAATCTACCCTGATGCTTAAGCGCAATGTGGCTTTGGAGTTGTTCCTATTTCTATACTTGTCAATTCCGTTGCTGTCCGAATAGAATATTTTTACAGTTCTCTTTTCTGGGTAATCAAAAGAATCAACTAACAATCCGCAAAGCTGCTGGCAGGTTTCAATGGACTTGAGAGCAAACCTACCCTGATGCCTAAGCGCAATGTGACTTTGGAGTTGTTTCTATTGGTATATTTCTCAATTCCGTTGCTATGACGATTAGACATTTTTACGGGAACTTTTATGGTTCTCTTTTCTGGGTAATTGGAAGAATATCCTAACAATCCGCAAAACAGCTGGAAGGTCTCGATGGACTCGAGGGCAAGCCTACCCTGATACTTAAGCGCAATGTGGCTTTGGAGTTGTTCCTATTGGTATACTTGTCAATTCCATTGCTGTCACGATAGGACATTTTTACGGTTCTCTTTTCTGGATAATTAAAAAAATCAACTAACAAGCCGCAAAGCTGCTGGCAGGTCTCAATGAACTTGAGAGCAAACCTACCCTGATGTTTAAGCGCAATGTGGCTTCGGAGTTGTTCCTATCGGTATATTTGTCAATTCCGTTGCTGTAACGATAGGAAATTTGTACAGTTCCTTTTTTGGGTAACTGAAAGAATAAAATAACAATCCGCAAAACTGCTGGCATGTCTCAATGGAGTCGAGAGGAAACCTACCCTGATGCTTAAGCGTAATGTGGCTTTGGAGTTGCTTCTATTGGTATACTTGTCAATTCCGTTGCTGTCACGATAGGACATTTTTACGGTTCTCTGTTCTGGGCAATTGAAAGAATAAACTAACAGTCCGCAAAGCTGCTGGCAGGTCTCAATGGACTCGAGAGCAAACCTACCCTGATGCCTAAGCTTCGGAGTTGTACCTATCGGTATATTTGTCAATTTCGTTGTCACGCAACATGTTTAATCGATCACTTAACTGCCAACTTTCAATTTAGGACAACGTTCGTTCATTGTCTCCCGTTTTTGTTCCTTCAAGGTCTACTGTACATCCATTTCTGCTTCCAGGAATGATATCCATATAGGTTTATTAGCTCAGCCCCGAGGGATTCTCTCGACTAGAGCGGGACCACAGACCTCGAATATATGTCATGCTCGAACATAAATGATCACGCGTCTTCGCCCCATTGCCCACCTTCCACAACTATAAACCACACTGGTTTTCTCTAATACTGCCTCGTTCCTTTCGGCCCCGACGCTTCGCACTTTGCTCAAACTCCTCAAAAATTCCGAGGGGCTAATTGCATCTCGGGCCACATTAAATGGGCCAAGAAAGCGGCGCGCTAATTCGCCACTCCTTCTTTCGCCTATTTCGCTGCTCACGTTTCGTCCATTTCTTCTTTGTCTTCAATCGCGTTCTCATCATTTTCGTACGGTTAATTGAGCAGCGTTGCATGGCAAAGCGGCTATCGAATGACGAATGGAAGGAGACGGGGGGGGGGGGGGGGTGCCTTTTCGTTACGACGGATGCAGAGCCAGAGGGATAAGTCTTGGTCGTGAGGCGATACTTCGGGGCGGCTAAAAGCGCGAGAGCATCTCCGCGCTGGCTTAATCTCCTCTCTTTTGTTCGCTTCATTAGCGTGGCACAAAAGTAGCTTAAAATAATTGAGTCTACCGCGAATAATAACGGGCCCATTCTGACATTCCATTGTTTTTTTTTTGGCGGCGGCGGTGGGGGTAGGACGGAGACGCCCCGGACTTGCGATTCTCCATACTGCCATTATACCCGACTGCTTATAACTTCATTGTCCATCACCGGCGTCTGTCCTTTCTTTATATTTAATGTTTTTTTTTCTCAAGCAAGTGGAATAACGTTTTGCCACGGGACCAATATTTTTCACTTGGTATCACCGAAACGAGTCTCTGCAACGTCTTCCACATTCGGTCATTTTTTGTCTTTATTTGGAGTTTGTCGCCCATCAGGCTTTATCTTCAGCGGAGACGACAGTTCCGAGCTTCCTCAAGATTACATTTTTATTCGTGAAAAACTCGACGAAAATTCTCCACTGCCAATTTACGACATCAATTATTGAGAGGTCACGAGGTTCTTAACTTTTTGCCCCCGGTCTTCATTTCGTCCCTCCGGCAAAATCAGCACATCCTTTGTGGCAACTCTCGCTCGCTCTCGGACCAGCGCGCATCTTTTTTCCCCGTTCCCCGAACTAGACGTACACGGCGAATGCACGTACACTTGTCTAATTGAATTTTTAACGCTCGGGCATTTCATTTCGCGACTAAAATGAAGACAAAAGCGGCTCTTTTTTAATTATCGCATTTTTCTTGACGACCCCGTGTGCCCTTTTGCCGCCACCATGAGACACCCTTCGAGCTGGCCCCCACGCTCTCTCGCTCTCTCTTGCTCTCGGAAGCCTCTGTACAGGGTGTGTCATCCTCGAGCCGTCTTGGTACATTCGAATCCCCAAATTAAATAAAGCATTCATAAATTCCCTGGACGAATCTTCAGCCCCGTCCTCCCTCCGCGGGTAAAGAAAAATAGATGTTTCGTCTCTTCCCCCGCGTTCTTCTGATCCTCGAAGACACAACTTCTTCTTTTAAGGGGTCTTCTCACTTCAGACGGTAAAAAAGACTATTTTCTTTAACTTTTTTGATAGGTTTATATTATAGATATTAATATAAAAGTTGTTACACGTAATAAATACACTTTCGAGATACATTTAAAAATGTTATTTTTTATTTAGGTCACTATTTAGAGATGAAAATGGCAGTTAAAAAATGTCCTAAAAAGTGTAGGTCTGCGCTGTTGATGAAATCTCGGATATGAATCATCCGAAACAAAAAAAATCGAACGGCTTTAGATTCAGTATGTTAATGGCTATAGCGCATATCATACGATTTTTGATATATGCAAAAATAACAAAATGGCGGACATTTTTCGAAAAAACAAAAAAAAAATTTTTTCACCGTTTTAAGGAAAAAATAATAAATATCAAAATTTAAAAAATCTTTATATGCGCTATATCTATGGTTGTAAAAAATATGTGTTTAAAATTTCATAAGGATCTGTTCATTAGTTTCGAAGATTTCATCAACAAGCCTTCGAAAAACGTTGTTTCGAGAAAAACGCGTTTAAAGTTTGTTTGGGTTACATAAGTATATAATTTTTTTTTAAATGTATTTCGACAGTGTATTTATTAAGTATAACGACTTTTATATTAATATCTATAATATAAACCAATCGAAAAATTCATGAAAATAGCATTTTTTGGGGTCTAAAGTGAGAAGACCCCTTAATTCCGTGGCTTAGTCCTTCTCTCCGCTACATATCCACAACTGGAGGCTGTAACGAGCAAACATAACCGCACAACAGGCACACACACATATACTGCCTTTTATACATGCACGTACACTCGTTTCGTTCCCTTTTTACTTGTTCCAAGAGAATTTCTCGGGTCTCTGGGTT
>OX101792.1:9954371-9965982 GCA_944452715.1 Ophion slaviceki
TTATCCCGTTTATTAAAAGCCGCTTATCAACTATAAATTAAATATAAACAAAAAATATAAATAAAATTAATAAATAAATATTAAATATAAATTGAATTAGAAATTGTTCACCATTTAGTTTTAAACGCCCGGAACATCTCTGCGAGCGAAAAAAAGAACCCAACATCTTCGCATTACTCGCCGAATCATACAGGATATAAATTAATTCGCAGGACACGAGAAACCCGAGCTACGCCGTGTCAACATCCTCGACTAGTATCGCGATATATTTGCGACATATGAGGAGGGTTGGAGTGTCTTTTGAGTAGATTTCCATAGGGGTCGTCTCGTCGTCTGCGCGTCCGCCAAGATTTATATGAAACTGAGATTTATGATGTAGAAATTCTCCAAGGAATTTCATTATATATACCTTCATTTCTGACATCTCGGAAAGACAATGCGAATACATTTCATCCCCACCCTCTTTCTCTTTCGTGAGAATTTTCATCAATCAGTGCAATATTGGAATAGTGTTGATCTTCTTGACACGTTTGGTCTGTTTGCTCATAACTGAACGAACTCAGCTCACAACCACTGACAAGTTGAACAAATGGCGAATCACATAAGCTACTTTCACTCGACGAATGATGTCACTCGTCTATTGAACTATGTATACAGGGTCACAATTATGAGGTGCCCATATGTGCGCAGCTTCAATTATCTTTCAAGTCCCCTTCGAAAAAAATATAGCTTGTTTTTGCGATGAGTAATATTTGCCATAAAAATCTGAGCGTTCAGGAAAATAATCAAAATTCTATTTCAAGTTCAGTCGAATGATGATAATTAAATTCAGAATACGAAACGTTCCGAAGAAAACATGTTTCGAGTGAAATTAAATGCCATTCATTCACTTTGAAATGCATCTTTGATCATATTTTTCTCGATGACGGGATACACAAAGAAAAGTTTTCCAGAAGTGTTTCGTATTTGGAATTTAATTATCTTCATGCTGCTGTACTCAAAATGGAAGTTGTAATTTTTTCCAGAATGCTCAATTTTTTTATTGTAAATACGATTCATTATTAAAAAATTCTATACTTTTTGCGAAGAGGGCTTGACAAACGATTCAAAATCATATTTTTCTCGGTCGCAAAATTCCTTGGAGGACACATACCTGTTGGATTTAAAAATACGTAGTATGTACATATCGGAATTTGAATGGTTTGGAAGGACTCACATGGCTATCATAATATTATTTAAATTTAATTTTCTTCGGTTTTTTCCAGATCATCAAAGTTTTCAAAAATGGAATGGCATATTTTTTCCACTTGCACATTGTAGCCGGCAGCCAAACGTATTCAACCATGTGACATAGTATGACCTTCAAATGTCCTTCATCCCAGAATTAACCGGTAATCGAATAAATAATAATTCAACGTGTAAGAGTTTTTTTCTTTGTTTCTGTTACGCTAAATGATTCCTGTGAGGTGGGTTACATTCAAATGTATCACAATAACACAACAGAGTAATAGGTTCGGTGATGACAGAAGACTTACGAAGCACCTTCACCTATTCGTATATACACAATCGTGTTTATCAGCTACTTATTACACTGAACAGCTTCTTACTATCAGATTTTTAAAGTTTCTAAAATTTCTAATTTATCAGTTTATCGATGAACGTTTCACAATGCGTTACTCGAAGGAAGAAAAGATCGACATGATTTCCATTTATGGAGAAAGTTGACAGTATTTATTCAATGTTTCTGGGTTGAAGGTCATTTGGAAGTCATACCATGTTACATGGTTGAATTCGTTTGGATGCTGGTTACAACGTGCAAGGAGAAAAATATGCCATTCTATTTTAAAAACTTCGATGACCTTGAAAAAATCGAAAAAATGAAGAACAAAAATATATTATGATAGCCATGTCCGTCCCTCCAAACCATTCAAATTCCGATATGCACATACTCCGTATTTTCAATTCAATATATATATATATATATATATATATATTGTAACGGGTCGAAAACTCGTTACAATATATTTGTTTGTTCGAGACTCGATAAGAGAATAAATTAATTCAGACTCAGGTATTTTGGGTAGTAATTTACTATAAGAATTATTTATTCAACTTTATAGATGCGATACAATATAATTTAACGCCGTGTACGAGGGTAATGTATTATTTGTGTTATTTTTCGTGTAATACGTCACGAGCTGATCCTTCGGTCGGTAATGGTTTGATTCGCGGGGTTACCCGAGTGGTAAAAGTTCCCGACCGCGACCGGTATCGGTTACCATGCGTCGGTAACCGTCACCCTTCCTCACTCGAACTGGAGCTCGGGGCGCGATGGATTGGAACGTGGTGGATCGCAGCGCGCTGGCTCGTCACGGTCGATGCCCGCTCGATGTTTATGTTTTCGGTGTATGCGTGTCTTATAATTTCGCTCGCAGATATCCCTTTTTTTGTTTCTTGCCCTTTATAATTACCTAATTGAATTTGGATATCGGTATGTTTTCGTGTGTGTGTGTGTGTGTGTGTGTGTATGATTTCGCACCTCCTCCTACCTCCTGTCCCTTTATTTTATCGTGATATAATTTTTCGATTTAACTTACAACAAATCGCTCCCTTTTGCTATTAACTAATTATTCAATAATCCTTTTAATCTAACTCGTTTTCTTGATCCGCGGGTTGGTATTCGCGAGAGGTTTGCTAATTTTACTCCACTAATTATTCTTTCCTGTGCTTTTATGTAATACTCCTCTCGTGCTCCCTCTCCCTTGGACCAGTGATCATGCCAAGTTTAGTTAATGAATTATCTTTTCCTTTTTTTAACTTATTTTTGAATACTCTTGCTCCTTTCAGATTCCCTTTCTTTTTCTTTCCCTCGGCAACGCTTTCCTTTACCCCTTTTCGGAAGTTAGTATTCGTGTCCAGTCCTTCTCGATTTGCCAGAAAAGCAGAAGTGCCTTTCCTCCAAATTTTCCGTCCTTATATACTAAGATTTTACCGCCTTTTCGTACCGCTTCTCTCACTCATTACCCATAATTCCCTTTATTGTTAACTTTTTTTCTAAATAAATGTTACTTCTAATCTGTTTTGGTGGTTTTTTTGTTTTCTTTTCAGTGTTTCCTTTTTCGCTTTGTTGTGCCGCCTTTAGTTTCCCCTTCCCTTACCGTTTGTTATTGTTAATTCCTTACTACTGTCTATAAGTCTTACTGTTTTTGTTTTTCTCTTCACTGTCTTTCTATTCGTTTATAGTTTTGTTGTTCCGTGGGTTTTCTAATTGCCCTTGAGTTTTTGTTTTGGTCGGTTATCCCCCCTCTCTTATTTCTATCGCCAAGTCGGTTATTTTGACTACATGGTGGGGGTTATGTAATTGTGAGACGGACCTGTACGTCTCAATATATATAAGGTCGTAGGTATCCCCAGTCGTTTCCAATTCGTTCGGAGATGCTCACGCGTCGCAAATTATGACGAAAAAGGATGAAAATGAAAAACCACGGAATGGTAGGCATGTTTGAGGAAAGAGACACACATTCACATATGTATCTATATACGGATGTATGCACTGCACCTGAGTACGGGGAAAATGCACAAACAGTTGAGGGTTGGCTCGGGGATGCAAATGTGAGTTCATGACACAAAGCACTGTCTACATATATATATATATATATATATATACATATCCAACAAACACCTCTCTCGCAGCCAGACAAAGAATAAATTATCGTCCCGTTGCGCGCCAGTCGCTACATCAACCGAACATGGAGAAGAAATATGACGTGGCTTCCCGGGAATACGAAATGTTTCGTTTTCTTTCTTCTTCTTTCCGCTATAATCTCGCCCCCAACTCTACTCTAGTGAACTATCTACTCTCAGCGATATATACGATCATTATTGCTTTCCGACTGTCTTTATACCGTGAACGAGAAACAAGTCGACATTCGACGACAAAGGGCTGATTGATTGCTCACCCCGCCGAGAAAGGCTCGCAAGCTCAGAGTCCTCGAGACCCGAGGAAAAAGTTTGAACGCCGAAATAATGATTTTTTTCTCTCTACTAACACGAGGAAAAACTGGAAGGTTTCTGAATGACGTTGGGAATAATTTACGTTTGGGGTAATGGAAGTTGTAGGTTGGTGGCATTGAGCTGGAAAAATCGAGTTTATCGTCATAGCCTTGTACTTTTATTGTTGATCGAATATCGATCAAAATGAAGTTTTCATTCATTGCGATAAAAAGAAATTCATTTCAATCTACGCTCTTCAGTTTGATAGCATATATATTAGAGTGGCACAAATTTGGGCTCTATTTTTTTCCTTTGTCTCACCATCCAATTATTTACTTTAAAGAAGAAAAAAAAATGTCGCAAAAGCTGCGAGCGGTAAAAAAATACTTCGAGATCGCTCAAAACTCCCAAAAATTCAAATTTTCCTTAAAAATTCGATTTTTTTTCGTTCACTTCTCACCCATGAATTTAACGCTTTATGATCTTTAAATTAAGCTCGTGAAAGCTCTATCCAGCCAGAGAATCTTTGGTGGTCGCTCAAGAGCTTCGAAATTTCCAATTGTCACTCATTTTTTTTCTTCTCACTCATAAATTTAACACTTTGTAAAATGTTCAAAATAATTAATCCTCTTTTCTTTAGAAACGGATTTTAAAAATTTACCTCAAACTCTTAAACCGATAAAACGGGGGAACTATAATTTTGTTTACGGACAAGAGCTTTAAAGAATTATTTTATGAGAACAAAGATTATAATTCTCGGATTATTACTGTGAGGTAAATTTGAAAAATCTGTGTATAAAGACAAATGATTAATAGTTATGAAAATGTTACAAAGCGTCATATTTGTGAGTGAGAGGAGTAAAAAAAATGAAAATTTCGAAGCTCTTGAGCGACCACTAAATATCCAATGAACGGCTAGAACTTTTGCGAGGTTAATTGAAAAATTACAAAGCATGAAATTCATAAGTTAGGAGTAAACGAAAAAAAAAACAACAAAAAAAATCGCTTTTTTGATGAATATTTGAATTTTTGGGGACTTCAGCGACCTCTAAATATTTTTTGACCGTTCGTAGATTGCGCGACATTTTTTTTTCTTGAAGGGGCTGTAACAGCGTGACACTTTCAAAAAATCGATTTTTTCCCCTTTTTCGACAGTTTATACTTTCAAGAATATCCTGTAAACATTTCAAGGCTATATCTGCAATCATGTTATCTTGCAAAAATTGATAGTTGTTCGGATAGCTCGCGAAACTTAGAGTAGTGTAGGCGCAGCGCTGGGGCAGGTCTCGAAATGATCAAACAGCGGATGTGCAGCGTAAAAGCATTGTTAATCTTTATTATTGTTGTCGTCGATAAAATACAATCTGCTTGCTCGCGGTGCCTCGCTCCAGTACAGTTGCGGCACAGTGGTTGTTCGTTTTAGTCTGGGTAGCCGTAGAGCAGTAACGAGGTGGAGTCTTGGCGAGTGGTGACAGGAGCGAAGGAGCGGTCTTACTCCAGCGTGGAGAAGTCCAGCGTCGATTCCTTACGTCCCATGTTTGAGAGAAAGCGTCTGGCAATGATTGCCTCGACGTGTAGTAGCTCCAGTGTCTGACGTCAAAGCCCGACAGCTGTGAGTTGCTCTTCTGGTCTTTGCTTCGCGGAGCGGCTCCTTATATTCAAGTCCTCGGCGCTCGCCACTGACGAGAAGCGCTTCCAGCTCGTCTCCATCTAGTGGCGAGCCGCGGTACTTCGGTGAGCCGCCCCAGCGGCGCGTGCACGTCGGGTGGCTTAACGGTAGGCGTGCGCGTGTATCGGGCGAAGTTGCCCGTACTCGTGCGAGGCGGGTAGCGCGAGGTTAGGCGCAAGTCTCGCTCATTCCGCCCGCCTCACCATGAACGTGGTGATCTGATTGCTGGTTGTCGTTGGCGGTGACTGGAAGCTTAACCAGCTTCACTACCGGTCGCGTTAGTTTTGTTGTTGCTGTTTTCAGCGTAACAACTCTGATGTGGCCGTCGCTTCCTGGATGGAGCTCGATGATTTTGGCTAACGGCCACCTTGCTGGTGGTGTTGCTTCGTCCCTGATGAGACATAGTTGTCCAATCTGGAGATCCGCTGAAGTGTCGCGCCACTTGGTGCGTGGTAGAAGACTTTGGATGTATTCCTGTGCCCATCGTTTCCAAAACGCCTCTCTCATTTGAGATATGAGCTGCCAGCGTGAGAGGCGGCTGGGGTCGATGGAGAGTAGTGATGGCTCTGGTATCGCGGTTAAGGCTGATCCCACCAGAAAGTGGCCGGGTGTGAGAGCGCTGTTGTCGTTTGGGTCGTCCGTCAGACGACATAGCGGTCGCGAATTGAGGCATGCTTCGACTTGAGCGAGGAGTGTTGCCATCTCCTCGTAAGTCAAGGTTGCTTCGCCGATCACACGCCGTAAGTGGTGTTTTGTTGACTTGACAGCTGCCTCCCAGATGCCTCCGAAGTGTGGGGCTGCTGGTGGGTTAAAGCACCACTTAATGCCTTTTGCTGCTGCGTAGTCGAGGACGAGTGTAGCTTGGCGGCTTTGGTCGGCGAAGAGTCTTCGAAGCTCGGAGTCGGCACCGGTGAAAGTTGTGCCTCGGTCGCTGTAGATAGCGGAGCACATCCCTCTTCTTGCTATGAAGCGTTGTAGTGCTGCCAGGAAGGCCTTCGCGGAATAGTCTGATGCTACGTCGAGGTGAACTGCCTTGGTAACTAGGCAAACGAAGATGACGAGGAATGCCTTGTTTGCTTTGTGCCCTCGTCCTCGAGCGGTTCGGAGCATGACTGGTCCGGCGTAGTCGACTCCGGTGTGTTGGAAGGGCCTTGATGGACGAACGCGTGATGGTGGTAGCTCCGCCATCCGCTGTTGTGCTGGTGCCGCCCGCCATCGCACGCATGGCGTACATTGGTGAATGCACTTCTTGATGAGCGCGCGTGCCCGCGGAATCCAGAATCGTTGTCGCAGATGGCTCAGGGTTAATTGGACTCCCCCGTGTAGGCACCGTTTGTGGACGGCTTCGATGAGTAGCCGGGTGAATTTGGAGTCAGCCGGTAGCAGGATCGGATGCTTCTCGTCCCAAGCCAGAAGCGAGTGCTTGAGTCTTCCCCCAACCCGCAGGATGTCATCTTGGTCGATGAAGGGCGTAAGGCTTGATATCTGACTCTTGGCTGGTAGCGTCTCGGAGTGGCGTAGCTGCTGGAGCTCCTTCTCAAATGCTTCGGCTTGGGTTTGTTTGATGAGATGGAATTCTGCTGCTTGCATCTCCTCGGACGTGAGTGTTGGTTCCTTGTTGGTCTTGGATAGCCAACGCTTGCACCATGAGGTGACTCGGATGAGTCTCACGTACGAGCTTGCTCGTTCCAGCACTCGATGTTGCGCAGGAGGTGCCTCGTTGATGGCTGTAGCCATGGACGTTACCCGAGCCTCGGGTAAGTCGACTGAGGCGTGACTCGCTGTTTCGACTGGGCTCGGGAGAGCTGATGGCCCTGTCCACCACAGTGGATGAACCAGAAGCTCCTTCGGTGTTAATCCCCTCGATGCACAGTCGGCGGGATTGAGCTGGCCAGGAATATGACCCCATTTTGCATCTGAAGTCAGGCGTTGGATTTCTGCAACCCGGTTGGCGACGTACGTCTTCCAGCGCGTCGGATGGCCCTGGATCCATCCAAGAACTACCGTGGAGTCCGACCACAGATAGGTGGGGATGGTTGTCGCGTCCAGGACCTCTTTCGCGTGTTGGACAAGGGTGCAGAGCAAGTGCGCAGCGCAGAGCTCTAAGCGAGGTATAGAGACTTGTTTTAACGGGGCGACCCGACTCTTTGCTGTGATGAGTGAAGTTGTGATGCTCCCGTTTCGGTCCTTGGAGCGTAGATAGAGAACTGCTGCGAAGGCGCGCTCGGATGCGTCGGCAAATCCGTGAAACTCCCTTTTCTGCTCGGTTTGTCGAATTGGGACGAGTCGCGAAATTTGCACTTTCGGTAGTTCGGACCATTCGTTGTAGAACTGTGTCCAGTCTTGTGCTAGGTTGTGAGGCAGAGGTTCATCCCATTGAAGATTAAGCAGCCAGGTTGACTGAATGGCAATCTTTGCCTTGGTGGATACTGGTGTGAGCCACCCGAGTGGATCGAACAGCTGTGCGGCTTGAGCGAGTAGGCTTCTTTTCGTCACTTGATCGTGACTGCTCGGTTTGATGCTGAATGAGAAGCTGTCAGTCTGTCGATTCCACAGGAGACCTAAGGTCAAGTTTCCGTCTTCCGCTACTGACAGAGTCTTGTGCGTAGTTGTAGTTCTGTCGTCAATTGGGATCTGCCTCTCCAGTTCCTTTGCGTTGGTGACCCATTTTTTCAAGGGAAATCCGCCCGCCATGCACAGGTCGCGTGTTTCCTCTTGAAGCTGCTTCAGCTCAGCGATGGTGTCCGCTCCGGACAAGACATCATCGACGTATACGTCCCGCAGGAGCACTTGCTTGGCTCTGGGGAAACGACTACCTTCGTCGACCGCGAGTTGATGAAGCGTCCGAATTGCGAGGAACGGAGCACATGCGAGTCCGTATGTGACTGTGCTGAGCCGATATTCCTGAATGGGCTGCGATGGCGTAGTTCGCCATAGAATCCTTTGCAGGTTTCTGTCGTCCGGATGTACCATAATTTGCCGGTACATCTTCTCGATGTCGGCTGCGATGACCCACTTGTGCGTGCGCCATTTCAGGAGAATGTCGGACAGTGCTGGTAGTAAATTTCGACCTGCGTGTAGATAGTCGTTCAAGGAATATCCTTGCGTGCTGCGACAGGATCCGTTGAAGACTACTCGGAGTCGTGTTGTTGTGCTGGAGTGTCGCCATACCCCGTGGTGAGGCAGGTAGCAAATCTGACTGCCCGTGGTGTCCTTTGCTGGCTTCATGTGCCCCATGCCTTCGTACGTTTGAAGAAACTCTCTGTACGCTTCCCGGAGTTCCGAGTGCTGAGAGAATCTTCGCTCGTTGTGTGCTAGTACGCGCATGGCTGTGTTTCGGGTGTAGGCGAAATCTGGTAGCTCTCCCTTGAGTGGGAGTCGTACACAGTATCGTCCGTCTGGTGCTCGCGTGTGTGTACTGGCGTAATGTTCCTCGCACTCCTGCTCGTCGAGCGTTAGTGGCTGAGGCACGCGCGGACCCTCTTCTTGTATCCAAAATCGCTGGACTAGAGCTGGAAGGGGGTCGGCCAATGAGCACAGGTTGTTCTGCACTTGCGGAGTGGGGTTGCTGCGCCCCGTAATGCCGGAGAGGATCCAACCGAAGCTCGTTGCTTGAGCTACGGGCTGATGCTTCCGCCCGGTGCGCAATCCTCTCCTGATTATGGCGGCGTAAGCGTCTACTCCGAGTAGCAGATCGATTTGATCGTTGTCCTCGAAGTAGGGGTCTGCGAGTTTAAGTCCCCGGATATGGTTCCAGTTGCGTCGGAAGATCCTGGGGGCTTGTGCGTACAGTGTTGCCTTTGGCAACACCAACGCAGGCGTGGTTAGGTTCGCGTTGGTTTGTGTAGCAGTGACACTTAACTGGACGCGACCCTTCGCTGTGCCGGTGCAGACTCCTCCAACACCACATACGTCGATGGGTGCTTTTGTGCGGGGGAGCTGCAAGCGCTGTGCCAGCCTTTCGGTAATAAGGCTGGTCTCGGATCCTTGGTCGATCAAGGCTCTCGCTTGGTGAGGATTGCCGAATCGATCCAAGACGTTGACCCGTACTGTAGCCAACAGTACGGATTGCTGACCCGTTTCGCTTGGCTGTGCGAGTAGAGTGCTGGAACTCGTACCCGCTGGTGTGAAGACATCATGTAACGAGGTATGATGCTTCGCTGAGCAAATTGTACACACCCGCACGGATGGACAATTAGCTAGGGCGTGCGAACCCAAGCAGTTTGTGCAGTGGTTGGACTGCTGTATCAGCTGTAGCCGCTGCTGTGGGTTTTTCTTGCGGTACTCCTCGCAGAACATCACAAAGTGGTCCTTTTTGCAGCTGAGGCAGGACTCGCGCTTCTTCGTGTGTTGAAGAGTAGCAAAGGAGCGTGTCGAGGTTCTCTCTGCCGGTTTTTGAGCGTTCCCAGATCGTGAGGGTTGTAAAGCCTCGATGATGTGAATGCGCCGTTCCAAGAAAGCTTTCAGCTGGGCGTAAGTGGGAAGATCCGTTGAGTTGTCGATGGTTTCTTCCCATTCTCTTCTTGTGCTGCTGTCGAACAGTTCGACGATGATGAAGAGAAGAAGGTCTTCTGTCTTGAAAACTGGCCTGCCGAGGCTCTCAAGACTGCTGATGGTCGTGGTCATGACATGAAAGATCCGTTTGAGTTCGTCCGCTGACTCCGCTTTCATTCTTTGGAGGGAGACTAGCTTGGACAGGCTTGTCCGCACAAGTCGCCTTTTATTTTCGTAGCGTTTCTCCAGATGTTCCCAAGCCCGCTCGTAGTTGTCTCCGGTGTTCTGGAGGTCGTTCACGAGGGTTTTTGCTTCTCCCTTGAGGCTGGTCTTCAAGTAGTGCAGTTTCTCTACGTTAGTGAGGTGCTGATCTTTCTGGATGATTGATGTAAAGAGGCCCTTGAAGGCTACCCATTCCTCGTATCGGCCGCCGAATGTTGGCAGTTCGATGCGAGGCAAGAAAGAGCGAGGTGTAGCTACCGGTTCGGGTCTTGGTTCTGGAGCGGCGTCCCAGTCGAGAAGAGTTGACTTCTGTAGGTAATAAGTTTCCTCCATGATTGCTTGGAAGTCCTTCCTGGAGTACTCGTGCTGAACGAGCTGTGAAGCGAACTCTGTTCTCAGGATCTCGTGTTGTGCCTCGAATTTTTCCCAGTAGGTGTCAAGGCACGTTAACCTAGCCTTAACTGCTCCGCTGGTGATGTTCTTCTGGCCGAGCTTCTTCAAGTTGTCGACTATGCGTGCGACTCTGCCGTGAAGCTCTTGTTGGCTCTGAAGAAGCGACTCGAAGGTATACCCCATGCTGCTCGCTGCGTGGTTCGAGATGATGATGTCTCAAATCCGGCTCGAAGGACCAAATGTTCGGATAGCTCGCGAAACTTAGAGTAGTGTAGGCGCAGCGCTGGGGCAGGTCTCGAAATGATCAAACAGCGGATGTGCAGCGTAAAAGCATTGTTAATCTTTATTATTGTTGTCGTCGATAAAATACAATCTGCTTGCTCGCGGTGCCTCGCTCCAGTACAGTTGCGGCACAGTGGTTGTTCGTTTTAGTCTGGGTAGCCGTAGAGCAGTAACGAGGTGGAGTCTTGGCGGAGTGGTGACAGGAGCGAAGGAGCGGTCTTACTCCAGCGTGAGGAAGTCCAGCGTCGATTCCTTACGTCCCATGTTTGAGAGAAAGCGTCTGGCAATGATTGCCTCGACGTGTAGTAGCTCCAGTGTCTGACGTCAAAGCCCGACAGCTGTGAGTTGCTCTTCTGGTCTTTGCTTCGCGGAGCGGCTCCTTATATTCAAGTCCTCGGCGCTCGCCACTGACGAGAAGCGCTTCCAGCTCGTCTCCATCTAGTGGCGAGCCGCGGTACTTCGGTGAGCCGCCCCAGCGGCGCGTGCACGTCGGGTGGCTTAACGGTAGGCGTGCGCGTGTATCGGGCGAAGTTTGCCGTACTCGTGCGAGGCGGGGTA
>OX101792.1:9966182-10090148 GCA_944452715.1 Ophion slaviceki
CACACACACACACACACACACACACACACACACACACTGCTATTTACATTACTTTCGGTTTACTTTTCCCTGATCCCGAGCGCGTAAGTTTTGAAATTCTCAGTATGTGCAGAATTTTTCATCCACCTTCTAGATCTGACACTACCTTTTTATTAAAGATTGAGAGGAACGGATGTACACCATGAATCTTAAGAAATTCAATCGAAATAGGCGCGAGAACCACCTCAATATCAATTTTTTATCCACCCTCTATGCCGATTACTCGCGAATCAACGACCGAATTGCTTTTGCGTCAATTTAAAAAAGGCAACCTTGTATTCGTTCGAGAGTCCTCGAATGATTAATCCTCGAGAAATCTCGGGGGGGTCCCGCCTAATTCACTTTCAGAGGGTATGCGCGCTCCATTGCAGCGGAATCGGGGAGGTGAAAGTTGACTTTCGACACGCGGTCACAGCTATATTTTCGAGGCGTACGGGTATAGCCGACTGTCGCAGAGACCCTCGTCATCAACCCTCGATGAACAGGGGGATGAAAGCGAACCAAGTTCTGATCTTGGGAACGCGCTCTCGTCGTTTCGCGGTCCTGCTAGAGAGGCCGCAAATCAATCGAAGTACCCTCGTCGCACTGCTCTACGTCGTGACGAGAGATCTGTAACTATTTTTTTTTGCTTAACCGCAGCTTCGTGGGAAGTTTCGCTGCGTCAGCAATGATGGCATTATGGTGACAATTATTTGAATTCCATCCATTAAAATAATAGTGGCGTTATATTGATGATTATTTGAATTGATTTCATGGTAGTGACGTGGGTGTGTGTATATATTATATTAGGGTGGCACAAATTGGAGCGCTATTTTTTTCCTTTTTCTCAGCACACAATTATCTTCTTTAAAGAAAAAAAAATTGTCACGGAAGCTGCGAGCGGTAAAAAAATATATGGAGGTCGCTCAAGCCTCCAAAAAATTCAAATTTTAATTATAAACCCATTTTTTTCCCACTTCTCAACCATGAATGAAGATTTTCAATTTTGAAATTAACCTCGCGAAAGCTCTAGCCGGCCAATAAATACTTACTGGTCGCTCAAGGTTTACGAAATTCAGAATTTCCGCCAAAAAATGAATCTTGCATGCACTATAATTCCTTGTAGCATAAAAACAGAATAAAAAGCGAAGTGTTACATTTTCTGAATAACTTATTATAATAATTTGTAACCAACACCAATTAGACTATATGTGTTATTATGTATTATTGTATTATCGCGTCGCTCGTCACAGAGTACAGCTACGATTGGTCCGCAGTTCGACTAACGAGATCAACTATGAGACGCATTGCGATGCGCGGAAATAGGTGCCATTTAAGTTGTACGGATAAAACGACCTATAATTTTTTTTACCGACAAGTGCTTTGAAGAGTTATTTTATGACAACAAAGGTTATAATTCTTGGATTGGATGTGTGAGGTATATTTGAAAAGTCTGTTTCTAAAGAACAAAGGATTACTTGTTTCGAAAATTTTACAAAGCGTCAAATTTTTGTGTGAAAAGAGTAAAGAAAATTGGCGAAAATTGGATGTTTCGAAGCTCTTGAGTGACCACTAAATATTAATTGGCAGGCTAAAGCTTTCGCGAGGTTAATTTAAAAATTATAAAGCGTAAAATTCATGGGTGAGTATTGAACGAAAAAAAAAAATCGATTTTTTAATGAAAATTTTAGTTTTTGGGAGACTTGAGCGATCTCTAAATATTTTTTGACGGCTCGCAGCTTTAGCAATATTTTTTTTCTCAAACGAAGATAATTGGATGGTGAGAAAGCTCAATTCCTTTTTTTTTAATAATCATTAATATATGATTACATTCTTGAAAATAATTTAGCTGCTTTGTGTCTTGACTTGTTATTTCATGTCTGTCTACACAAATTCAACTGTCAATGTCAATAGCTGCCATTTGTTGGTTTGGCCTAACGATGCATTTATTTATTATTACAATAAAGTGGTGTGCAAAGTTTTGTCATCTGAAGTGTAGAATTTTCAATGGCTACCCTTACAAAGCTCACTCAAGCCAATTCTGTCCCTTCTTACTCTGGAATCCAAGCAACCACGTTCCCATGCTCCCAAGTATTCGGTGATTGAATGCAGAAGGAATTACGAAAACAATTTTTCTCGTCCTTCCTCAAGCATAATGTGGCCCATTGAAGCTGCCTATCGCGGCGAGGGGACACGGCTTCCGTGGGGATTTTTTTTGTTCGAGACTCTGCAAAAAGAAGTTTTCGGTCCCTCCCCGCGCTCGACTTTCACACGATAGTCCTGGCCGCGTAGGTGACTTTCGGGGGCTTTGAAAGTTCCGCTATCCCCCCTGCCAAAAAATAAGATTCGGGTCATTTGGCAGAGTGCTACTTTGTGTCGCGTGAAAATAATATAAAAAGTCTCGACGTCTACTCTTCTTGTCCTCACTCCTGAGAGTTATTTCCTAGTCAGCTGCTTTCTTTATCGACCCTTTGCACTTGAAAGCTCTCAGTTCTTCTTATTCCGGATTCTCCCTATTGAACAGTTGGGAAGTCAACGTTTTTTCCTGAAACAATTAATTGCCTCTTACGTATCCAAAGAATATTGGCACTTTTAATACAACTCGATAACTTTTGTATCTTGTACCTTTTATTACTGAAGTGGTTTACTGTTTTTTAACAAATTATATTTTATCCCGTTTATTAAAAGCCGCTTATCAACTATAAATTAAATATAAACAAAAAATATAAATAAAATTAATAAATAAATATTAAATATAAATTGAATTAGAAATTGTTCACCATTTAGTTTTAAACGCCCGGAACATCTCTGCGAGCGAAAAAAAGAACCCAACATCTTCGCATTACTCGCCGAATCATACAGGATATAAATTAATTCGCAGGACACGAGAAACCCGAGCTACGCCGTGTCAACATCCTCGACTAGTATCGCGATATATTTGCGACATATGAGGAGGGTTGGAGTGTCTTTTGAGTAGATTTCCATAGGGGTCGTCTCGTCGTCTGCGCGTCCGCCAAGATTTATATGAAACTGAGATTTATGATGTAGAAATTCTCCAAGGAATTTCATTATATATACCTTCATTTCTGACATCTCGGAAAGACAATGCGAATACATTTCATCCCCACCCTCTTTCTCTTTCGTGAGAATTTTCATCAATCAGTGCAATATTGGAATAGTGTTGATCTTCTTGACATGTTTGGTCTGTTTGCTCATAACTGAACGAACTCAGCTCACAACCACTGACAAGTTGAACAAATGGCGAATCACATAAGCTACTTTCACTCGACGAATGATGTCACTCGTCTATTGAACTATGTATACAGGGTGACAATTATGAGGTGCCCATATGTGCGCAGCTTCAATTATCTTTCAAGTCCCCTTCGAAAAAAATATAGCTTGTTTTTGCGATGAGTAATATTTGCCATAAAAATCTGAGCGTTCAGGAAAATAATCAAAATTCTATTTCAAGTTCAGTCGAATGATGATAATTAAATTCAGAATACGAAACGTTCCGAAGAAAACATGTTTCGAGTGAAATTAAATGCCATTCATTCACTTTGAAATGCATCTTTGATCATATTTTTCTCGATGACGGGATACACAAAGAAAAGTTTTCCAGAAGTGTTTCGTATTTGGAATTTAATTATCTTCATGCTGCTGTACTCAAAATGGAAGTTGTAATTTTTTCCAGAATGCTCAATTTTTTTATTGTAAATACGATTCATTATTAAAAAATTCTATACTTTTTGCGAAGAGGGCTTGACAAACGATTCAAAATCATATTTTTCTCGGTCGCAAAATTCCTTGGAGGACACATACCTGTTGGATTTAAAAATACGTAGTATGTACATATCGGAATTTGAATGGTTTGGAAGGACTCACATGGCTATCATAATATTATTTAAATTGAATTTTCTTCGGTTTTTTCCAGATCATCAAAGTTTTCAAAAATGGAATGGCATATTTTTTCCACTTGCACATTGTAGCCGGCAGCCAAACGTATTCAACCATGTGACATAGTATGACCTTCAAATGTCCTTCATCCCAGAATTAACCGGTAATCGAATAAATAATAATTCAACGTGTAAGAGTTTTTTCTTTGTTTCTGTTACGCTAAATGATTCCTGTGAGGTGGGTTACATTCAAATGTATCACAATAACACAACAGAGTAATAGGTTCGGTGATGACAGAAGACTTACGAAGCACCTTCACCTGTTCGTATATACACAATCGTGTTTATCAGCTACTTATTACACTGAACAGCTTCTTACTATCAGATTTTTAAAGTTTCTAAAATTTCTAATTTATCAGTTTATCGATGAACGTTTCACAATGCGTTACTCGAAGGAAGAAAAGATCGACATGATTTCCATTTATGGAGAAAGTTGACAGTATTTATTCAATGTTTCTGGGTTGAAGGTCATTTGAAAGTCATACCATGTTACATGGTTGAATTCGTTTGGATGCTGGTTACAACGTGCAAGGAGAAAAATATGCCATTCTCTTTTAAAAACTTCGATGACCTTGAAAAAATCGAAAAAATGAAGAACAAAAATATATTATGATAGCCATGTCCGTCCCTCCAAACCATTCAAATTCCGATATGCACATACTTCGTATTTTCAATTCAATATATATATATATATATATATATATATATATTGTAACGGGTCGAAAACTCGTTACAATATATTTGTTTGTTCGAGACTCGATAAGAGAATAAATTAATTCAGACTCAGGTATTTTGGGTAGTAATTTACTATAAGAATTATTTATTCAACTTTATAGATGCGATACAATATAATTTAACGCCGTGTACGAGGGTAATGTATTATTTGTGTTATTTTTCGTGTAATACGTCACGAGCTGATCCTTCGGTCGGTAATGGTTTGATTCGCGGGGTTACCCGAGTGGTAAAAGTTCCCGACCGCGACCGGTATCGGTTACCATGCGTCGGTAACCGTCACCCTTCCTCACTCGAACTGGAGCTCGGGGCGCGATGGATTGGAACGTGGTGGATCGCAGCGCGCTGGCTCGTCACGGTCGATGCCCGCTCGATGTTTATGTTTTCGGTGTATGCGTGTCTTATAATTTCGCTCGCAGATATCCCTTTTTTTGTTTCTTGCCCTTTATAATTACCTAATTGAATTTGGATATCGGTATGTTTTCGTGTGTGTGTGTGTGTGTGTGTATGATTTCGCACCTCCTCCTACCTCCTGTCCCTTTATTTTATCGTGATATAATTTTTCGATTTAACTTACAACAAATCGCTCCCTTTTGCTATTAACTAATTATTCAATAATCCTTTTAATCTAACTCGTTTTCTTGATCCGCGGGTTGGTATTCGCGAGAGGTTTGCTAATTTTACTCCACTAATTATTCTTTCCTGTGCTTTTATGTAATACTCCTCTCGTGCTCCCTCTCCCTTGGACCAGTGATCATGCCAAGTTTAGTTAATGAATTATCTTTTCCTTTTTTTAACTTATTTTTGAATACTCTTGCTCCTTTCAGATTCCCTTTCTTTTTCTTTCCCTCGGCAACGCTTTCCTTTACCCCTTTTCGGAAGTTAGTATTCGTGTCCAGTCCTTCTCGATTTGCCAGAAAAGCAGAAGTGCCTTTCCTCCAAATTTTCCGTCCTTATATACTAAGATTTTACCGCCTTTTCGTACCGCTTCTCTCACTCATTACCCATAATTCCCTTTATTGTTAACTTTTTTTCTAAATAAATGTTACTTCTAATCTGTTTTGGTGGTTTTTTTGTTTTCTTTTCAGTGTTTCCTTTTTCGCTTTGTTGTGCCGCCTTTAGTTTCCCCTTCCCTTACCGTTTGTTATTGTTAATTCCTTACTACTGTCTATAAATCTTACTGTTTTTGTTTTTCTCTTCACTGTTTTTCTATTCGTTTATAGTTTTGTTGTTCCGTGGGTTTTCTAATTGCCCTTGAGTTTTTGTTTTGGTCGGTTATCCCCCCTCTCTTATTTCTATCGCCAAGTCGGTTATTTTGACTACATGGTGGGGGTTATGTAATTGTGAGACGGACCTGTACGTCTCAATATATATAAGGTCGTAGGTATCCCCAGTCGTTTCCAATTCGTTCGGAGATGCTCACGCGTCGCAAATTATGACGAAAAAGGATGAAAATGAAAAACCACGGAATGGTAGGCATGTTTGAGGAAAGAGACACACATTCACATATGTATCTATATACGGATGTATGCACTGCACCTGAGTACGGGGAAAATGCACAAACAGTTGAGGGTTGGCTCGGGGATGCAAATGTGAGTTCATGACACAAAGCACTGTCTACATATATATATATATATATATATATATATATATATATATATATATATATATATATATATATATATATATATATATATCCAACAAACACCTCTCTCGCAGCCAGACAAAGAATAAATTATCATCCCGTTGCGCGCCAGTCGCTACATCAACCGAACATGGAGAAGAAAAATGACGTGGCTTCCCGGGAATACGAAATGTTTCGTTTTCTTTCTTCTTCTTTCCGCTATAATCTCGCCCCCAACTCTACTCTAGTGAACTATCTACTCTCAGCGATATATACGATCATTATTGCTTTCCGACTGTCTTTATACCGTGAACGAGAAACAAGTCGACATTCGACGACAAAGGGCTGATTGATTGCTCACCCCGCCGAGAAAGGCTCGCAAGCTCAGAGTCCTCGAGACCCGAGGAAAAAGTTTGAACGCCGAAATAATGATTTTTTTCTCTCTACTAACACGAGGAAAAACTGGAAGGTTTCTGAATGACGTTGGGAATAATTTACGTTTGGGGTAATGGAAGTTGTAGGTTGGAGGCATTGAGCTGGAAAAATCGAGTTTATCGTCATAGCCTTGTACTTTTATTGTTGATCGAATATCGATCAAAATGAAGTTTTCATTCATTGCGATAAAAAGAAATTCATTTCAATCTACGCTCTTCAGTTTGATAGCATATATATTAGAGTGGCACAAATTTGGGCTCTATTTTTTTCCTTTGTCTCACCATCCAATTATTTACTTTAAAGAAGAAAAAAAAAATGTCGCAAAAGCTGCGAGCGGTAAAAAAATACTTCGAGATCGCTCAAAACTCCCAAAAATTCAAATTTTCCTTAAAAATTCGATTTTTTTTCGTTCACTTCTCACCCATGAATTTAACGCTTTATGATCTTTAAATTAAGCTCGTGAAAGCTCTATCCAGCCAGAGAATCTTTGGTGGTCGCTCAAGAGCTTCGAAATTTCCAATTGTCACTCATTTTTTTTCTTCTCACTCATAAATTTAACACTTTGTAAAATGTTCAAAATAATTAATCCTCTTTTCTTTAGAAACGGATTTTAAAAATTTACCTCAAACTCTTAAACCGATAAAACGGGGGAACTATAATTTTGTTTACGGACAAGAGCTTTAAAGAATTATTTTATGAGAACAAAGATTATAATTCTCGGATTATTACTGTGAGGTAAATTTGAAAAATCTGTGTATAAAGACAAATGATTAATAGTTATGAAAATGTTACAAAGCGTCATATTTGTGAGTGAGAGGAGTAAAAAAAATGAAAATTTCGAAGCTCTTGAGCGACCACTAAATATCCAATGAACGGCTAGAACTTTTGCGAGGTTAATTGAAAAATTACAAAGCATGAAATTCATAAGTTAGGAGTAAACGAAAAAAAAACAACAAAAAAAATCGCTTTTTTGATGAATATTTGAATTTTTGGGGACTTCAGCGACCTCTAAATATTTTTTGACCGTTCGTAGATTGCGCGACATTTTTTTTTCTTGAAGGGGCTGTAACAGCGTGACACTTTCAAAAAATCGATTTTTTCCCCTTTTTCGACAGTTTATACTTTCAAGAATATCCTGTAAACATTTCAAGGCTATATCTGCAATCATGTTATCTTGCAAAAATTGATAGTTAAATCTTTAAAAGCGTTTTTCTCGAAATGACATTTTTCAAATTTGCTGACATTGTAACTCAAAGAGCAATTATTCGATTGACTTGAAATTTAAACTGAGTACTCTTGAATATATTTACTCTACAATGATGTAGGATATTTTTCATTGGATGAAAATTGACGATTTTGCATTGAAAAACACCACCATTTTATTGGCAAGAAAAAAGACTTTTTTGCATAACTACGCTATTTTGATAGATTTTGATATTTTTTGAAAATCCTACGTCCATTGTACAGGAAATACCTTCCAGTTTAACGACATTTTTTGCTTTTTCGGTTTCAGCTACTCAATCGGCCGGAATCATGTCAGCAGTGGAGGAACTTTTTTTTTCACGCCTCCGAAGGCAGCGCATAAGTCGCTTGGATTTCAATATTTTTCCAAGAAAAAGTTATGTAACGTAGGTTAAATATAGCCAAATATATTCTTAATTTTCCAAAACATTTAATTGAGTACTTTTCTTCCAAAAAATTCCCGAAAATCACCCTAATTTGCGGCGTTCAGACTGGTAGAGCCCCTTAAAGAAGATAATTGAATGGTGAGAAGAAAGAAAAAAACAGAGCTCAAATTTGTGCCATCTTAATATCTATGAGGATGGGCCAAATTTGAGCTCTATTTTTTTCCTTTCTCTCACCATACAATTATCTTCTTTAAAGAACAAACAAAATTGTCGCAAAATCTGCGAGCGGTAAAAAAAAAATTAAGAGGTCGCTCACGCCTCACAAATATTCAAAATTTCATTTAAAAATCGATTTTTTTTTCGTTTACTTCCCACCCATGAATTTCACGCTTTATAATTTTGAAATAAACCTCGCGAAAGCCCTAGCCGGTCACTGAATATTTAGTGGTCGCTTAAGACCTTCGAATTTTACCAATTTTCGCCAATTTTTTTACTCATCTGACTTATAAATATAACGCTTTGTAAAATTTTCAAAACAATTAATCGTTTTTCTTGAGAAACAGATTTTTCAAATTTACCTCACACTACTAACCCGAGAAATATAATCTTTGGTCTCATAAAATAATTCTTTAAAGCTCTTGTCCGTAAACAAAATTAGGGGTCCCCCGTTGTATCGGGTTAGAACTGTGAGGTTAATTGAAAAAAAACCGTTTCTAAAGAAAAAAAGCATAGTTGTTTTGAAAATTTTACAAAATGTTAAGTTTATGAATGAGAAGAGAACAAAAAATCGTGGCAATTGGAAATTTTGAAGCCCTTGAGCGACCACTAAATATTCATTGGCCGGCTATAGCATTCGCGAGCTTAATTGAAAAATAATAAAGAATAAAATTCATGAATGAGGAGTGAACGAAAAAAACGAATCGATTTTTTTAATGAAAACTTGAATTTTCGAAAGGCTTGAGCGACCTCTAAATATTTTTTGACAGCTCGTAGACTTCGCGACAATTTTTTTCTTTCGTTTAAGAAGATGATTGGATAGTGAAAAAAGGGAAAAACAAATAGAGCTGAAATTTGGGCCACCCTAATATATATGTATATAAGACATTACGCTTCAATTATGATGATCTGACTACAGACATTTTTTGCCATTTCCTCTTCAAATCTCGTCTCTCTCTCTCTCGTCTCTCTCTCTCTCTCTCTCTCTCTCTCTCTCTCTCTCTCTCTCTCTCTCTCTCTCTCTCTCTCTCTCTCTCTCTCTCTCTCTCTCTCTGCTGTCATCGGTTTTTATTATTTCCTTCTATCGTCGATTCCTAACGTGGTTAGCGTGCTCCTGGGGGGTGGATCGGGAGGGGTTAGCGGTGATTTCATGGTTATTTCTCCACACGCTCCGCCGTCTCTTTTTATCGTGACTATTTCTCCTTCCATCCCTTCTTTTTTCGCTCTCTCCCCGTCTCTTGGCCCATGGTTTTTTTTTGCTAGATGTGCGATCGTAAGTTCGTAAGGCGGAAAGATACGTAAGTTGGATATATTTCCGACAAGTGGCGGGTAGTAGCGTAAATATAGTCGTCAGGATTTTCCCGAGTGAGGCAAGTTACGATTACCGATGAAGGAAGAAAGGCCTCGCTTCCTGCTCTCGGTCTCACTCCGAGATAAAAGAGGGTGCGAGAAGGAAGGTCCGCGCGGGATAGTACAGCAGAGAGGCTGAAGAGAGGGGGTAGCAAGAGAGCTATATGCAGGGTCGAAGAGCGAGGGGAGAAAATTTACGCCCACTTTATTTCTCATCAGACGACTTCCGAAAAAAAAGAATGTGCGGATAGCCGCAGACACGAGTTCTGCTTTTGCCCTCTGCAGGGGTAGATTTTCTCGGTGAGATTCGTCGCGGTGCTGAGTTACGCAAAGGCGTATGTCGCATCAGCTAGCAACGCGACACGTCGTCGATTGAGCTGACTTTCGCCATTCGATCCAGTTGCGTTTGAGAGGGTACCGGGGATGTGCTTCGACGTTCGAATCTCACTGGCCAACCCCCTCGTACCGTCGACTCACGAGCATGTCGAAACAGAGACTTTTCGGCTCTTTTACTCGAAGCCCCGTTATATTTTCCAGGAGAACAGATGAGCTTTGTGAATTACGATTGCGTGTGGAGCGTCACGAGGTTGAGTACTCCCCCTGTTCTCTTTTTGTCGCCTCCCTCTACTTTCGCCACTTGGGTTTCAACCCTCGCCAAACGCATCACACGATAAAAGTAAGTTTTCTTATCACCGCGTTTCCACCATTGACGTTTATTTATCTCTTCACCGTACCAATCGCTCAGCGTGTCACACCGTTTCCGACATTCAGCCGGGCGCAAGTGCTACAGGGGATCCCATTTGGTGTCGCATTGACGGTGAATTTTCATCTTTCAACCCTTCGTTTTGACATACTTTTTAGCGATGCCCGTCACGATTGGATCGGCCGAGTTGTGCTACGTACGAAGCTTTGCTTTTATTTCAATTTTGGAGTTACGCAGTATCGGGAACGAATGGTACAAAACTACGAACCATCATTGTACAAAGGGATCATTGATGACATGTGCCAGGGACTTTATAAAAATGGGATCAATCACATCTATTGGGTACTGTATAGAACAGTGTTTTTCAACCTTCTTGGATACGCGACCCCTTTAGAAGTCAAAAAATTCTGGCGACCCCCCCCCCGCTCCAGAGCTGGTAAGGGAAGCTTTGAAATTATTAATGCTATTCGCCACTTCCTACCTAAGGTAGATGGCCCAGTAATCGTCACCTTAAGCAGATCGCTTGACTTTGCAAATTTATACAGCTCGACTAGAAAAGTGAGTAAAAGTTATTTTAAGTCGTTCTTAATCAGTTTTTTTATTACGAAGAAGAAGGTCGTTGTGAAATTCCCGTGCCTGGTACAGTTTTCGAGAAAATATTTCGTAAAGGTTATAAGATGCTATTGTACGAGTCATCGTCATGCCGCCATGACGGTTGGTCTGGTAATCGCCATGGGAACGTCCCACTAATCGTCACATGCGTTCAAACTGCTTTGAGGCCTTATATACGTTTGAAAAAAATGGTTTTTTTTAATGACTTAAATTATGTATAAACATGTCGAAAATAATATGCAAAAGTTATTTTAGGTGGACATTTTTTTAAGACATCTAGAAAAAAGGTTTTAAAACTTTAAACGCGTTCTTCATAAAGAAATGTTTTTAAAATCCGGCGGACTCGTAGGTTCTGCATTTTTTAACCGATTGACTTCAAATTTCAACTATAACTTCTTAGATACATTTTATAGCGATGTACACACGATTTTCACAATCGTTTAACAATTGCGATTTTTGGAAACGAACAAAGGCCGTTATTTCAGTCGAAAATGCGACATTCTTAAAAATGGGGCTAGATGTACAAAATAAATATTTTATAATAATCGTGTGTACTTCGGTAGCAAAATTCATGTAGAGTACGGGGAAAAGAAAATTCTTCTGCGTGCACATGTGCGACTCCAACGAGTCCGCTCGTTGGAGGTACCTACAGATATGTGAAATAAACCCTCTAAACGTCGTTTTGATTGCTTTATTAGTATTTTTAAGAAATCCCAAAAAGCCTTGTTTTCTGACCATCTAAAGGTATATATAGGCCTTAACTAATTATGCAAAGGATCGTTATTTTCAAACATAGGGGATTGGACGTCGGATAACTTCATACGTATTTTTTTATTCCAAACAACTTTTGTTTGAAATATTTTGTTGATCGGGCTATTTATTATCGAGATACGGCGATTTTTTTAGTTTTCAACCCCTATTCCTTAGGGTTGGGGCGGGTTGAGCAGCAACATTTCATTCCGTTTACTTTCAGTATGCAACCATTTGGCTTCCCTCAAAAATTCTAATTTTGGGCTAAAAGTGCTGGGTTTTTGTTTCTTTTAATGGCCCATAAACGTTCTCTTCAATGGTGAACATAAAAAAGAAGAGAAATAGACTCCAATTAGAAAATGATTTGGTTATTTGCGTCTCAAAAATAGAACCACGACTCGACAACTTATTCAAAAATAAACAGGCACAGCCTTCTCACTGAAATTGTATTTTAATTGTAGTGTAGGACCTACAACCCTTGCTTTTTACTTTTACCTGGCGTGCGACTGCGACCCCCCGAGCAAGATGAGGTAACATTGATGACGTCCGTCAGATGGTGTACAAAAGAGACAGGATTGAACACATCGTCATCATCACGAATGGTTTTCTATTTTAATGATCTGCACTATGGTTGGTGGTGTCCTTCGTTGTTTTTTAAGGCGTTCACCCCATGTGACAAGTCTAAAAAGTCGCATTTTTTTGTTGCCCAAATTGCAAAATATCTGTGCGTATTATAAGGACCCGGCATAACAGACTAATGGTAGGTCAACAGTTTCTTTGTGTAAATCGTACTTGAACTGTTGAACGCGTTTTTCTGAAAACTGTATTTTAAAAATTGGCTTCCACGACATCTTAAGGCCTTAGGCCTCTCTCGACGCCAAAACAAGGGCATATTTTGTGATTGTTTTTCAGCGAAACCATAAAATAGATCGAAATTACATAATGGGGGTTTTGTTGTACACATTATCGACTATATAAAATTATTTTTTCACAGCGATACATGTCGAAGTGGCGACTGTGCAGCATTTTTCTGATGACGCCTTTATTTCTGGAAGGTCAACGACCCGACCAACAGCTCTTACAATTATTGAGTTATGATGAGACACTAAAGTTTTTTCGATTATATATAAGAATAGCTATAGAAGTACGTAGGATTTTTTGATATATTATTTTTTTGTAAAAATGGCGCATTGCTAAAACAAAAAAGTATAAAATGCCATGAAAAAATCGCCAGGGAATTTTTTATAAAAAAGAAACTATGCAATATAATTTTTTTTTAAATCCCACGTGTTACCTCCGAAAATGTAATTCTAAATATACAGTTGAAATTCAAGTTAATCGGTTGAAATTTGTTTGATTTATGAGTCCGGCCGACTTGAAAAATGTAGTTTTGAGATAAACGCGTTCAAAGTTAGTAGAAAGTCACGACATGAATAATGTTTCAATACCTACAATCTTCAATAATCTTCGAAAATCGAGTACTTAAACATTTCTCACACCCATAATCTTGGGGAATATAATTTTATAGGTACTGTACCTTTTTTTTGAAATCGATTTTTGGAAAGTCCTAGAGTGGCCTGGGCCTCAAAAACGATTCAACAGATTTCGCTCAAATTTGTATGGTCTAGTCAGCACATATGTAGTTCTCACCCGAACTAGAATATTTCTGATATCTGAGAAAAGTCGAAAAACATGACGAAACTAACATTTAAAACCGCGCTTAAAATTCAAATTTCGATATTTTCACTTCACTGAAATTCTGAGGGACTGTAAAAATGTTAATAAATGTGTCGTAAAAATTCAAAGATAGTGTGTTTTGATAGTTCATAAAAAAAATCCCCAAACAAGCGAAAAAAAGCTGTCACATGGGCTGACCCCGTTGATTTTGGTCGCGGAATAAAGAGCTTTGCGTTTGCACTAATCGATATGATCGAGCGACCACAGCTTTTGGTATCTGTTTCAATTGACAGAGTTCAAATGTTCGCCCGAGCGTTTCATTTTGGAGTCACCATCGTAGACTCCAAAATGGCTAGAGTCATCCGCACTTTCCCGTTGACTTGACTCGCCGAGATGAAGGATTCTCTCTCCTCTACATAGTTGCCAGTATAATCGCGATTCCCACTCCGATTCCTTATTATAAATCATACTTCCATTCGGTTGGATGAACTCGCCCGATAGTAAAGTTCACCAGCCGCCATCCCCGCTGTGCCCCATTCCCGATCGCGCAGAGTGAAATATACCAGAGATCCTTCTCGCAAAACTTCCTTCGTCCCTTCCCTTATGACAGTCATTTTTCCTGCATCCTCTCCTTCGTCTACTTCAAGGATTCTTGCACGTATCCGCGGCGAAGAAATGACGCAAAGAAATTTGAACGGAAAAAAGGTCGTCGTATCTATATAGGTAGCGAAGATTATTGAAGACTTTGTCGAGTGCAGGGCGTTTTGTAGGATCATGTGAATTATCGCACGTGACGATCCTCGGCCAGTAACTCCGAAGATTCGATCTTCCCGTTCTCTCTTCGTCGCTGTGTCTCTCTCACATGCCCACGTACAGTCATGGGCGACGATCGTCGGAGCTTCCTGCGGCGAAAATCCCTCGAATTCCGCCTAATGGCCTGGGAGACAAACGCCGCAACGATCTCAAGGAGAGCATCGCCGAGTGCACGTAGAGAGATCACGAGAGAACGGGATATATATGGGTAACACGCGACGTATAAACGTTCCGAAGCACTTGTGCCGCACGCTATCTCTCTCACTCTCTTCGCTGCGTGCTGATGCCGGTGATTTAATTCCAAGGACTCATCTTCCTCGATTCGGTGCCCACTAACTTTTCGATCAGACCCGGGCGCCGCGGAGCTTCTGGCTGTTGGGAGACTCGGCGATTGCCAGCTGAGCGGAGGCTTAATGTGAAATGACACACGGTTTTTCGCATTTTTCTCGAAAACGGCTGGACCGAATGACTGGCAAATTTCACAGTCGACGTCTCGTTGCTAAATGAAGGACCTAAGACTCCCCGATTTGCGGGATTTTGGCCACTGCAATAATTTTGACTGCCTAGTAACAAAAATGGCACAACGGCGAACTAATGTTACTTTTCGCCGGCTTCAAAAAGTATTTTTTGGGTTAAAATGTGTTCTGTCCATTGAGGTATGTCCAAATCGTTTGTTTTATTTTTTATTTTTGATAAACTATAGCGGTTACTTCACTTAATTAATACATAATGTTTGCAAAAATAGGAATATGTACAAAAATATTACTGTTCATTTTCGGCCATGTCAAATGTTGGGGCCGGGTTGAAATTTCGAACTTTGAATGCTCCGACGGTTTAAAATTCCTAATTTTAATGTTCCGAAATTACAAGGTTCGTCAAGATTATGCCAGAGAAAGTCTACACAGTTGACTGTAAATGATGTAGAACGTATAACATTGTCTAAACAAATTTCAAAATGGACGTAAAATAACTTCTTAATAAAACATAATTCTTAAAATAATTCGTCGATTTATTGAAAATTTTGAAACTTATGAAACTTCCATACCCGAATTATTTTGACGGTGTTCAGATTTTTGGAGTTTTGATCTTTCGGGGTAGTATTATTTCGGAGTTTTGAGCGTTCTGATCATTCAAAGTTTGTAATTTCAACCCGGCCCCGTTCAGATACTCCGAGTTTTGGTCTTTTGGGTAAAATTCTTTCGAAGTTTTGATCTTTCGGGGTAGTATTCCTTCGAAGTTTTGAGGGTTCTGATCATTCATAGTTCGCAATTTAAACCCGGCTCCGAAATCTTAATATCGAATACTTAATCTAGCGTAATATTGGACATCCAATCATGCCCAAATGTTTCTACCTAATCAAAGATTAACTCATAAAAACTGATTGTTTAATAATAATTACAAAGTTAAAACAATAAACGTTTCGTTTTATTGCACATAAAAATATGCCCCAAATATAAGATATAAGAAAAATAGAGTTTGGGCCCTTATATCGGATATCCGATTGTAGGTAACCTTTTTGACAACACTTTTGTAAAACATAATATAACTCAAAATATTAGAATGTAAATGTAAAATAATTATTAGCATCTTGTAGTATATGGAATGTAGATAATAAAATTGTAAAATGTGAGAGTCTTAGCAACTGTTTACTTTTCTTTTAAATTTCAAACAAACGTAACCGATATACGGTGCATCTCGCCTATCCAGCGGCGTTATATCGCAGCGTCTAAATTTCTCAGCCTTTGTCGTATCGTCTTCACGGACCTTTCTAAAGCCCGCCGCCTCGTGCAAAATATTACGCCGATAGCGCGTCGATACGTCGTGTATAATTTGCCGCGTGAAATGATTTAGACAAATGCATGGTAAATACGTATTGTTCACAGTCAATGCACAATTTTGATAAGACCGACAACTTCCCGTATGTATATACAAAGTACGGGAATATTCTCGTAATTAAATTGCGCTGGAGCCTGTCAGTGTCGATTAATTTGTACGATCTTGGCGGTATATGGCGATGAAGTGAGAAATATTCGAAAAGCTAATTACTAATAAACACCTTGGGTATCGATCAATAAATTGTCTTTTCTCAGGTCCCACTTGGCGGATCCGGCTGGAATAAAGTACAGGCGAATTTTTGTAACACTAGTAACGCTAGTACGATCAGGGCACAAATAAATAGGAAGATTCTTCACAAAATCCATAGAAAAAAGCTTCAGCCACTTTCTCGCACCAATCGCTCAGACAAAATGTCCAAAAATAATATAATTTTGGAAATCCAATAATGGAACCAATCTGGTACACCAGCTTGTTTTCCATCCGAAGAAAAAAACGAACGTATACCCAGATACCACATTTTTCAACCCTAGTAAGTACAGCGCACAAATAGATAGGAAGATCCCTCACTAAATCTTCCCACAAGATTCACATTGCATAAAAGTCCGTCCCCAGACTTTCCCTAACAAGAATTCCACATTCGATAGAACTAGCAATTTTCCCGTCCACCCTCACGTGAAATAATATGGGATAACCTACACGGATAATGTGCGGTAAACCATTGCGATATCCCGATAAAGAAAATTTCAACCACGAAAATATTAGTGTCGTAACGCAATTCTGGAGAAGCCTGACGTACGCTGCAAGCTAGATAATCCCAGCGAGCTTTACATTTTTTTTCAACTCCTCTTCGCACGCAATCTGGGCTCTCACCTTTCGGAATGGAAGCAGTGCCTCGTTACAAGAAGTTTTCCGTTATTCCCAGCAGGAGTAACAGTAGCGAAATTTTCTCTCGTCGTCGTCGTCGTCGTCGCTACTCCTCGACGAAAAGAACGAAATGTGAGACTACCCTCACGTGAAAAACAACGCGTGCGCGCGCACACACACACACACACACACACACACACACACACACACACACACACACAACACACACACACACAAATGCACACAAAAACACTCCCCCCACACACGCGCATATATATACACTTTGCTTACCTCCCCATTATGCGTCTCGGGTCACGCGTGTTAGCCGAGCATAATGCAACGAGATAAAGCTGCTCCTGTTCCTCTTGGTCCTATTTTACCCCTTTCGTATTTCGCATTTCCCTTTTTTTTAGTTTCCTTGCACGTTTTTACTCGCTCGAGTTCAGTGTACCGCTGCGCGATGATACAACGAGAAAAGTGTCTCCTGGGTCTGGGATGAAAGACTTCACCACCCAGTGTCGAATGCAAGCTCGCTATCTTTCCCTTACCCCCTCCCCCTTCCCGCCACTCTCTTGCTCTCGCCCTCTGCATCTGGTAGTTTGTCGAGTGAAAGAAAAATTCGTCGAGATTGTACGCTCGGCCTCGTCCTTAGGCCGGAAATACGTTGTTGAATGATGTGGCGTTATGGTGTGGCACAGGTATGTAGAAATAAAGAGAAACTGGAAGAAAAAAACCGGATAAAAAAGGAGCGACTAGAGACCGGATTCCACACTTGTCTCGGTAAATGCGTTACGAGCAGGTCTCGTTAGCCAAATGTGAGCGCAAGGAAAATTGTACTTTTCTCGTCGCTAGACGGCCAACCAACTTGTTGAACAGGCGATAACTGCAACACGGAGGTGTAGCAGCGAGAGGTTTTTAAGTTTTATTTTCTCTCCTTGAATCAGCGCAAAGTCAAGATTGGATGCGAGGAGGGCAATGTCGAATTCAGCATTTGTGTGGAATTCTGATCATCCGTGTAATTCAGTGACGGCTGATCATTTTAGTGTGAAAAGTTGCTCAATAGTACAGTCGTGCTGTATATTGGAATCGGAAAAAATTAGAAGTAGGCAATTTTTTGGCGGGTGATTTTGTAGGTGCCGCGGGTGCTAAGTCCAAGTTTGCCTAAAAATCGGGGTGTAGGGTTTTTTTAGGGGATGGAAGGGGTGGGGGTGGATTGGTGCCAAATTACAACCCCCACGAGGTCGGCGCCGGGAGACAAGATTTTCAGGAAAATCCAGGTTTTATTTTTGTCCACAGCGCCGAAGTCGTGGAAGTTCATTTTGGGTGTGAAAAAGTGGGGTGAAATTTTCTTATTTTGAATCTGAAGTTGGGCTGATTTTGAAAAATCAGTTTTCATTCGATAACTCTATAGGAAAAATTCATACAATTTTTGTTCAAATGGGAACGTTGTAGCCCTTGAAAAGACGCGTCGATCGAGTATTTGATCATCCCTCTCCAATAATATCTTCACCCCCAAAAGAGTTTTAGAAGTATAAACAAAAACATTGTTTATTGAATAACTCAAAAACAATCTATTTTCGGGGATGGTTTAAGTGTACGAAATGTAGAAAATAATTTTCTCTATATTTTCGTTCCTATGGACCGCCCTTGAATTTTGCTTTTTCGAACCCCTCTCAGGGATTGAAAATTCAAAATGAAATTCTGGGAAAACTATTGCCTAGTAAAATGTAGAGAAAAATGTAGCTGAGGGTTTAAGCTACAAATTCTTCCATGGCGTTGAATTTTGTGTTATTCAATAAACAATTTTTTTTTGTATTTTAACCATTTTTTTGGGGTGAACATATTATCGGAGAGTGATGATCAAATACTCGATCGACGCGGCTTTTCGAGGACTATAACTTTCCCATTTGAACAAAAAATGTACGATTTTTTTTCTAAAGAGTTATCGAATTAAAACTGATTTTTCAAAATTTCACCCCACTTTTTCACCCCCAAAATGAACTTCCACGACTTCGGCGCTGTGGACAAAACTAAAGCCCGGATTTTTCCGAACATTTTCTCTCATGGCGCCGACCCCGTAGATGTTGTAGTTTGGCATTAATCCACCCCATCTCCTTTCATCCCCTAAAAAACCCTACACCCCGATTTTTAGGCAAACTTGGATTTAACACCCGCGGCACCTACAAAATCACCTGTCAAAAACTAGCCTTCTTCTAATTTTCTCCGATTCCGGGGGTTTTCAGCGACAGCGCGGCTGTTCTACAAGGAGCGCAAGCTAATGAATGTGGCATCACTTTGAAGAAGATACTGTGTGTCTATTTTCAATAATGAAATCTATTCGTGCGTGCAATGGAAAAAAATCGTTGGAAATTTGTATTGGAGTGATACGAGAAAATGCAGAGTCAGCGTTTTGTTTTTCCACTTATGGAGCCATACTTTTCGGATTATGTCCGAAGAGAGAAGAAATGCGAAGTCCGGCTACGAAAAATACCTGATCAGACGTCCTGATTTTTTGCATGCCTTCATCAGGATTTTTTATCAATCCCTGATCATTTGTGTGACACTTTCCCTGATTTCGGTCTGATCAGGGTAAAAAAAACAAGGTCTGATCAGGGTGAAAAGTGGAGGCCTGATTTGCAGTCGGAAGAGAAAACTTCGTTGTTGCTTCGGAAACCATCCTCTCATTCGTCATTGCACTGTCAAAAAAAATGTTTAATTTGAATAAGATCTATTTAAATCAAATAGGGTTTTTACTACGATCATATTTGTTTCAAGTATATTTTTTAGAATATTCACAAGAATATTTCATAAATCCGACATAAATTAAAATACTTAATTTAAAGTTCTACCACAATGATTTTGTACAATAATCCGTCATTCCCTGGCCTTCTGAATGGATTTTTCCGAATAAAATATTTCTGCATCCACATGGGATCGAACCTAGAACCTACCTACCTATAGCTACGCACGCTGCCCCTATGCTACCGAATGTTTGTAGCGTTTCGGTGGCAACTATATCAATTAGTTAATATCATTGTGATAATCGCATGATATTATAATCTAATAATCTAATAAATAAGAAAATCTATAGCATGATATTCGGTAATTATCGAATATCATGCTATAGATTTTTCGAACATAACCTATACGAGGGTGGGGTGAAAAGTTTCCGGCCTGTCTAAGAGATGGTGCCACTAGGTCTAGTTTTGGAGCGGCGTCCTACAGTACCATTCCTGCCGAGCTTGTATGTACAGTTTCAGCCCAATCGCTACATTAGTTTGCGTTTGAGAGCACATTGCGCGAGACGCTTCCGTTGTTTTCGTAAAAATGGAAAAACTGGAAAAACGTGCTGTCATGAAATACTTCCATTTGAAAGGTTTTACACCAAAACAAATAAAAGAAGAGATGGATTCAGCACTAGGAGACTCCTCCCCATCATATTCAACTACTAATCAGTGGGTTTCTGAATTTAAAATTGGTCGTGTGAGCACCTCTGACGAGCTTCGCTCAGGACGGCCCGTTGAAGTCACAACTTCAGAGATGATTGAAAAAATCCATAAAATAGTGTTGGAAGACCGCAGGTTGAAAGTACATGAGATAGCTGAGACCTGTAGGATGTCGGCTGAACGTGTGCGAAATATTTTGCACAACCATTTGAACATGGAAAAGCTGTGTGCAAGGTGGGTGCCGCGTTTGCTAACGCTCGACCAATCGAGCGTTTGCTAATGCTCGACGCTACCGACAATTTGGCGCTGTATAGACGTAATCCAAACGAATTTTTGCGTCGATTCATAACTGTTGATGAGACATGAGTCCACCACTACACTCCTGAAAGTAAAGAACAGTCAAAACAGTGGGTTGGAAAAGGGGAACCAACCCCAAAGAAGGCAAAAACAATTTTATCGGCAAACAAGGTTATGGCTACTGTTTTTTGGGATGCGAGAGTTATGAGAAATGTATCAGTTTGATGGAGATTATGTTGAAAAATAAAGCAAAAAAAATTTTTAAATATCGTTTTTCTTGGTCAGGCCGGAAACTTTTCACCCCACCCTCGTATATATATATATATACACTACATAACTACACTGTCTCTCTCTGCCCCTCTCTACCCCTTCCTTTGCGATGTATGTATTGCAATCAAGACGGACCATTAATTCAAACAAACAGAAAAATGTTTGTCTATACAAAAATTCTATTCAGTTAACATTTTTTAAAAAATTAAATAGATAAATTTAGGGGGTTCGACAAAATTGTTTTTTGAACAGAGGAAACCGAATCGCAGATTTATTAGGGATGAATAAAATATTAGGAATAATAAAAAAATGTACTCACGGAGTGGACAATATGTCTCGACGTTTTGACGACGCGCTAATATATATAGTTCATCTGGTGTTTGATAAGAGGTTACACGTGTAAGAGGCGCCAAACTGTATATAGGTCCAGTTACTTGATGATTGCTTGAAGCTAGCCAGATCAGGCGAACTGAATCAAGCCGTCAGTCTAGTTGCCTGAACATCGCCTGAAGGTAGTCTGATCAGGCAAATTTATGCAAGCCGTAAGTCGACTTACTTGACCATCGCCTGAAGGGAGCTGGATCAGACAACTGGAGAAAACAGTACATCCAGTTGCCTGACTATCACCTGACACCAATCAGACCAGGCGAATTGAGGCATACTTTGAGCAAGGCCCCCGGGCTACAACGTGATCAGACTCGGATCAAATATCAGGCCAGCCTGACAATATTTCTACTCTGGATGATTGTAGGGCCTGTATGGGTTCCAGAACGTTTGAGAAAGACTTGAAATACCGCACTCACACTTCTTTTTCATCGTTTTTTTTTCTTCTAAATTTCATTTTTTTGTGATGGTATTTCGAAAACATAAGAGCCAACTTTTTTTTACCTCATCCGGATGTGATCTTCTGTTGTCACGATTTTTTTAAATGAGAATATATATACGCGCTCACCTGTAATATTGAAAGAACGGGGCCAGCATTTGATACAGTTGCTATAGGCAATATGCGATAACATACACGCTGCTTCCGATTTTTGACAAAGACAGCTACGACGTAACGAGTCCCGAAATGGTGACTCATCGTGATGGCGCACCATCTGGGTTTTCGTAGACAGGAAATAGACAGCACTGGCTGAGGAAGTCGAGGAAAAAAATTGAGTGGCTCGCGGAGCTGAAGCGGGGCGCCAAGAATTTGTAATTCTCGAAAGAAAAGAGGCGACAGGCTTTGTAACGAAGAGGATCCTCCCTCGAGAAAGGGAGAAGAATAGAGAGAGAAACCTCACCACTCTTTGACATACAATTGAAGTTTCAGTTTACCGGACGCCCCCGCTTTTTCGACCGATGCATATTGTAGATGCTGAATACACAGAGACACGCACTGTCAAAAATGGAAATGAAAAGACGAACAATTCACTACTCGGTCGACATTTTTTTCCACATGCTATATATATTTATTCCCGAAAAATATTGTGCTTTGACGAAACGTCTGAGAAAAGCACGCAAAGAAAATAATGGAAACGCTGCGTATGTAGTGCCGAGTGATACACGTAGACGCAGAAGCGATATCAAACCCACGCGGGCTTAAAATCCACTACAACACATATTCTATTGAGAAAAATTATAGATTTTCTTTATGAACTTTTTGCACTGTCGCTTCTTTCATCTTTCCCAAACCATCGTAATGCAATTTCATATTCATCGTCTGCACGCAATGTATCGAAAGAAAGTATATACATATATATCTTCGATTGAAACCAATCGGGCACTTTGGCCACGTTTCTAGTGGCAGCGAACGAATGCGAGGAATAAAAGAAAAAGAAACACTTTGAGTCGTTTGATCACAGCGCTCTCTCGCATTGTGGTACAATAATCTATATGCATATATATGGGATATTCCACGCCATTTCAGCTAGCCCGTGACCCCGACCATTTTTGGTTATCCTGATTTTTTGTTGTAAAATTTTACCCCGTGGAAGGAATATCCACACCAATTTTTAGATGTTTATCTCTTGTGTTTTAGGAGTTATAATTATCCAGAAAATGTCGATATCAGAAGTTTTGGAAACGTTTAAAAACTGATAACTCCTGAACTAATTGAGATATCGATAAATGGCACTACATAATTTGTTTTCATTTTAAAGCATACTTTCATAAAAAAAATATGAAAAAAGTTATTAATTATCAATGTCAACGTTTTTTTTTGCTTTTAAAGTGAAAACTATTTTTTTATAAAGAAGATTGCCGTTTTGATTTTTTCAAAAAATTCTCTGAAATAGAGCGACCCATTCTAGGATTTTAAAGACTAGTCTCATCGTGGGCCCATTTTTCCTTCTATTTTTTCCTAATTAATCATATTTTTTAACGATTTTTATCATCTTAATGTCCAATACTGCTATTAATGATCTTGTGGTTTCCAATTAGGCTTCGCCAGGCCTGACACGGTTTATTTTTCATTTGTACTAAATTTTATTTTAAAAAGTGATTAAAAAAAGTAAAAGAATTTCGGAAAATTCAGCACGAATTAAAAATAATCGGTTTCAGACCTGTCGAAGCCGAATTGGAAACTACAAAATCATTAATAGCATTATTGGAAATCAAAATGATAAAAATATGATTAATTCGAAACAAACCGAAGGAAAAATGGGCCCACGATGAGACTAGTCTTAAAAATCATAGAATGAGTCACTCTGTTTTAGCGAATTTTTCGAAAAAAATTAAAAATAGGCATTCATCTTTTTAAAAAATAGTTTTCACTTTAGAAGCTAAAAAACGTTGACATTGATAATTGATAATTGTTTTCAAATATTTAACGAAAGTTTGCTTCAAAATGAAAAAAAATTATATAGTGCCATTTGTCGATATCTCAATTACTTCAGGAGTTATCAGCGTTCAAAAGTTTCCAAAACTTCTGACATCGGCATTTTTTGGAAAATTATAACTCCTAAAAGAGAAGAGATAAAAATCTAAAAATTGGTGGGGATATATCTTTCATGGGGTGAAATTTTACGAAAAAAAGTCAGGAAAACCAAAAATAGTTGGGATCACGGGCTAGCTGAAATTGCGTGGAATACCCCACATATATGTGTGTCATTTTGAACTCGTCATACCTACGTAATGTCTGCATCAGCCTATCTGGTCGTTTGAGGACGAATTCGAATGTCTTCAAAATGATCCTTCTCTGTGTGTGAATATATATATATGTATGTATGTATGTATGTATATATGTGTATGTATGTGTGTGTGTGTGTGTGTGTGTGTGTGTGAATATATGAATATATGAATACATACATACATACGTACACATAAATCTTATCTCGCGATATTCGACTCATTCAACTCTCATTTTTTGTAACCCTTTCCATTCTTCAGTCGCTTTTTATCGTAGCGCGCCGTCTGTTCTATAGTTTGCCGCTGCATGATATTGTCGTCGTGAAAGGTGGCAAGGCTTTAATTACAATGCAATTTTCTTTGCGGGGCCCTTCTTTGAAATGCTGTTAGGTGCGCGCGTTCTCTTGCTCTCTCTCTCCCTCTCTTTCTGTCTCTCCACTCGAGTACACGAAGCAATCGGGGTCCTCGAGGCTTGCAACGGCAACGTTTTGCGTCTATGGAGGTTCTCGATGCCATCCCCGTGCCGCATCGTCGTACATCGTCGTTGCCTTCAATTCTCGTGCCCCTCCCCCGCCGCCTCGACGCCGTTTTGATCCGTGAAGATTAAAGGGCCTGCGCACCACCCGTCCATGCTCCATCCAAACCCCTCTTATGACGAGAGAAGCGCCAACTTTCGCGTACAAGTGTGTAAATATCCCCAAGGAACCCACCCCTTACTATGCGGAGTTTCTCGCAAAGGGGTATCCATACTGAGCAATCGTGCGATATTTGATCACTAGCCTTAAAAACGCATATATGTACAAAACACTGGGTTGCAAAATAAACGTTTTCCTTTTAAAAAAGGTATCATTTTTCTATCGAAATTTGTTTAGCTTTGAGAGAATAATGGATAATTGCATATGAAGAGAGAACAATGAATCATTACATGGGATATATACAGGGTATTTGGCGCAAGGGGCCGACACATTTTTTTGGGCGATTGGGGGGGGGGGGTCATTTGCTAATTTGTTCACCCTATGCCCTAAGTGTCACGGTAATTGACATACGATTTTTTTTTTGTTTTTTTTTAATACCCGAAATTTCGCCTTTAAGGATGTATGGCAACTAAGTTATTTACTACTGTTCGAATTGAAACTCACTGATATTGTAAAGGAAAATATCGAGAACTTTTTGAGATTAAAAAAACAAAATTTGCCCACGTGAATGCTGAGATAACCGAATTCAAAGTTGGGTCATTTAACACGGGGAACATAGGACTGTACGTCCAAAATTCCCTTTACATTGGCAAAAAAGGTATTTCCGGAGTACTCTTATGCAAAAAAAACTTTTGTGCGGTATCTCTGTAATATGCATGATACGTTAAAAAAAATCGACATGTGCCCATATATTTTGCGAGATATTGCGAGTTAAATAGGACCGTTTTCGTATTTCTTTAGCTCGTATGTCGTAACCACGACAACGTCAGGGAAAACGTACATCAAATCAGCAACTAAATTTGCAGTTAAAAATTGAAAATTCTTCTTTCTGTACCGCATGTTTTACTTTGAGCTGTGGTAAATCTCCTTTTTAGCTTCAATGAATACTACAATTATTTTATTTAGTCTTTAAATGCGATTTTTGTAAATTGCATAATCAGTTCTGTAACGACTCTGCAGTAGCTGCCATACATCCTTAAATCGTCGTAAATTTTTTATTTGCAGTTGTAATAGCACGAAATAACTTTTGTTGTATTCTGCAATATATGTTTATTATGAATAAATCATTATTTGATACAATTGGTTTCAAGAAAGTGACTCTTGAGCTTCCAGTCGTAAAAATGTGTAAATGTATGAAAAATGTCAACTCCTAAATTCATTATAAAAGCTTGTTCTCGTTATTTTCACCACATAATGAATTATTTCTATGCCATATAGCATGCCTTTGGAAAGGGTATAAACTAGAGAACTTTCTAAATCAAAGCTAAATTCAAAATAGCTTTTGGTTTTTTTTTTATAATGAATTGAGAAGTTGACATTTTTCATACATTTACGCATTTTTTACTTTGAAAGCTCATGAGTAATTTTTTTGAAACCAATTGTATCAAATAATGGTTGATTTATAATAAACATAGATTTCAGAATACCACAAATAAAAAAGCTATGACGATTTAAAGGCAAAATTTCGGCTAATTAAAAAAACGAAGAAAAAAAGTATATCTTAATTACTTAAGATAACTAGTAAATGACCCCCCCCCCTAATCCCCCAAATAATGGTGGCATTCCATGCGCCAAACACCCTGTATATATATTTTAAAGAGCTTCAATTGTTCCATGGAAGACAAAATTATTACAATTTTACGATTAACCGCACACACATTTTATATACGTATATATATATATATATATAGTAGTATAGTAACGAACACGCAGATATATATACATATATATGTGTGTGTGTGTATATATATATATATATATATATATCTGCGTGTTCGTATGTATGTCCGTTTTGATCTCTCAATAACTTGGTCCCCCATAAAACATTTTTAGATTTAAAGAATCTAAAAATGTTTTCGTTTTAGATTCGTTTTTAGGTTTAGGTTAGATAACATTTTTAGGTTCCGAATAACCTTTCAATGAATCTATAAAAATTACGTAGAAAATACAAAGAAAAATACTCCCTACAAAAATAACAAAGTTGGAAAAATGTTTCTTTTTTTTCTATCAACATTTTTTTAATTTGAAGAGAATAATGGATGATTGTGGTATGTGTGTGCGCGCGCGCGTGTGTTTTGAAGAAGTGTCGTTTCAAATAACCTTCCGAAGAATTTATAAAAATAATTTGAAGAAATACAAAAAATATTCTCCTCACAGAATTAAACCAAAAATGTACTTTTTTTTGTTTTTCATAAATATACATTTTTGAGTCCTATTTTTTCACTCTTCTTTAAACATCATCATAAAACAAAAGCATTAAAAAGTGCATCAAAATCGGAATTTAATATGTTCCTCTAAAACCGGTACCAGAATTTTGACGGAGAAAAAACCTTAAAAATAGTGACAGATGAATCTAAACCCTCCGGACGGTTCAAAGTCATGCGGAATACCTCATGTGTATGTGGTACTATTTCTGCGTCCCGAGGCGCGAGGGAATGCCTCTAATATAAGGAAGGGAGAAAAGTGTCGCAAAGTTTTAGTCAATATGTATTGCACGGCGTCGGGACGCTGTGTCCCGTCTCTTTTGATATAACAAAGACTGATCTCTCGCGCTTTTCCTCCCACCCACTCTATATTTTCTTGTGTTTCGCGAGACAGTACTCCTAAACACACCGATAATGAGATAAGAGTCGTCCCCCATATCCACGGAGTGACGTTAGTGAGCTCTGCTCGAGGGGTCGCGAATCCCTTATTGTGTCTGGAACAGATTATTTGTTCGCTTTATAGCACTGCGTTTTGTTTTTAATTTCTGACTGCGAGATCAGCACTGCGTGGGCTGGTGTTCGAAGCCGTAGTCTTCTAAGATGATTTTCTTTCATGGTGAATAATTCGTTAAAGATATTATAGGGGCTTTTCGCTCAAGATGACATGGTCGAATAAGACGAGACACCCTTAACGATGTACTGCCCGTACATTCTGTACCAAAAGTGAGTTTCGGCGGGAATTTTGAGTACTTTGCCATGAGATTACAATTTTTTTAAAATCAATCACATTAAAGAGGCTAAGAACATTAATTTTCCGGTAATATTAATGCAAAAAAGTTATAAGTAACTTGTCGAAAAAAAAATTGTTCAACAAATGTCCGGTGAACTACTTTTTTATATTATAAAATGAATTCGTAGATTTTTCTGAATAGGTATGCATTTTTTTTGAATTTTATCGCTCTTTTCATTTTAAATTTTTTCATTTGAAAAAAATGCATGAAGAATCACAAATTTTCAATATGGTTTCGGAGCAATGTTCCATATTAAATCCAGGAAGTATCCGGAGTATTGAACGAACATTGTCATAGGTACAGCCTCTGAGAATTCCAAAAACGGGATTTTCGAAGTAGAGAGAAAATTCTTTGAAAAATCATATGTATACAGAAAAATATCATAATTCATTTATTGTCATAAAAAATCAAGATTACCGGAGATTTTTCGAACAAATTATTGTTTAAACAATTTATTTATAAATTTTTGGCATGCTTATTATTCAAAATTAATGTTCTAAGCATCTTCAATGCGGTTGATTTTCTTCAGACTTTAATGTTATCGCAAAATACTCTAAATTCTGACCGAAACTCACTTTTAGTATGGAATGTACAGGCAATACATCCTTAATATATTTTCAAATATTCGTGCTATAAGAGTAGCGATGAAGTTCCATAGTTGGCCGATAAGTGTTGCTAGTAGCGAAATCTAGCATAGCCATCAGTGAATACGAGCTTTTAAGTAATAAATGTTGTCGTGATTTTGGAATGCAAAAAAAATTGACCACGTTATCATCTGGTGCCATAAACACCCGTCGGGTAAAATTTTTCCTAGTTGAACTAATGTGTTCATAATCTAGGGTCATTTTACTAAGCTTTTGTCAGAACAAATAAACAAAATCTGCACTCACTTATGGGTATGTTGACATACCAGACGTCGGTGTAAGACGACACACTATGTCGTCTTACCCTGCTGCGTACAAAACTGAATATAAAATCAGATTTTTGGCTTATCGTTATAGGATGCCTGGCTATTATCAACGAACCTCTATACGCAAGAGCTGGTCGCGAGAACACATGACCAAGTCCATTGAAGTTGTAAAGAAGAATAAAATGAGTTGGCTTTTGGCATCCAACCATTTTAACGTGACGCAGGCAACACTTTACCGTCACTCTAATAATGTTCCAGTAATTAATCGTTTCTGTAAACTGACCATTAACCTAGAAATTAATGTATCTGAGCACAATTCGGTCGAAGTGTGTAAAATTACATACATACGTTATCTTAGACTGAAATATATCGTCTTACATAAGTCGACGTATATGTGGTTTTTTATTTTTCTATTTTTTTTTCATTTACGGACTTATATCCACTTGGGTAGGTAAAAAAGATCGATTTTTCGAAAAGTTGCTCATTCGCAAGTACAATTCTTTGAGTGTCGACCCTGAAAATTTCATAAGGAAATTCGCAGTAATAACGAAGTTATAGCATTTTATAACTGACTGGGTGGGCAATGACTAACGGCCCGAGCAAACATTAAACGCGTTTTACTCGAAACAGTGTTTTCAAAATCGGTACCAGAAATATCTCCGCGACTACTGGACCGATCGGGATCAAGTTTTGCACAGTTATGCTGCACACAACAATCTAGTACTTATCGAGCTGTTTTTTCGATACCTGGCATAGTGTTTTTTTCCATCAAAAGTACTGAACAATTTTGAGGCGAAAAATCGCCTGTTTTATTCCAGTAACTGCTATGACCCGGAAAAATGAAAAAAAAATTAAATTTCGGCGCGATAAGTACTTTTATCTATCTACTTTAAGAAACAAATATTTTTTTCTTTGCACAAAAAATGGCAGAGGCCCGTCTGGTACCGCAAACGCTGTCAACAAAAACACGTCCCAGGAAAACGACTGTAACTTTTTTACCTGTTGAAATTTTTTAACCAAACTTTCACACAATGTAAAAAAAATGTCATGCTTTAAAATGTACATCATGGTTGGGCAATAAAATTCAGTTTTATACACAAAAAAAATTCTTAAACATAACCTTACTTTTCGCCGTCTCAGGTGTAAGCCCAGAAGTAACTAGCCTCCGGAAACTGATTCTAATTTATTACAATAAAAATATTTTATGGATATACGCTTGGCTTTGAATCCATATGATGTCATTAATTTAACTATGTACAGTAAAAGAAAAAGTGTCATCTCAATCACAACTCCCCTACATAATGGCTGATTTTTCGACTCCGAATAGTACAAGTTCTTAATCCATACGTTCTTGAAGTTTACTCCCTTGGAAGCTAATAAGACCAGCAACCATCATCCATCATTCCATCCTCCAGCCATGCCATCGGGTGATGCTCCAAGTGTCGTCAAACCGATCTTTTTATTTCGAATAAGAAATATCATTTAAACATTCATCTGCAAATGGCTCGAGGAATGTAAGCTGTGACGTATGATCGTCGTGGAAAATCAGTGAGGATAAATTGGAGCAAAACCGCAGACTCACCGCCAACTTTACCGAAAGAAACGATAAAAGGCTGAGATCCCATTTCTTGCACTGTCTGTGCGGTCATTCGTGGCAGGGCTGTAGCAATGACGGCTTCGAGCAAGAACTATAATGGATTATCTTGGGGTATGCGTTGAAGGACGATGGAAGAGAGTCGATCTACAGGGCGATCGGTAATCGAATACCGGTTAGGGTTTAAATCCATCAAGTCTCTTTCGTCCATGTCCTCCTCTGTGTACATCTCGTTCTCGTCCCGCTCCCTCTTTCCTGCCTCGAATTCGTTTTATTCTTATTCCTTGTTTTCTTCCCTCCACTTACAGCTCTTTTTCGTCGTCATCTCTCGAAGAGCATAAGAGAACTGATACGAAATGTAGCAAATCACATGTACGAGAGGATGACGAGGGCAGAAAAAGTAATGCCACGAATAAGTGTGTGAGGAGGATCTCGTGAAGTTGTGAGTGAAGATTTCGCTGTGTGAAGCTTGATAACCAACACTATGGAGAACAGTTACCAAGATCACTGCTCGGACTTCGCTCTTGCAGCATGTTTTTTTTTATTATTTCCTTCTCCCTTCCGCTCTTTGCTCCATTCGTCCCTGCTCTCTCCCTGTACAATTTTCTCACCCCGCACACTCCGCCTTGCTCGAGTCTAATACCTACTTTGGTATTGCAAAAACTTTTGCACCCTCTTATGCCAGGACACCACTACGTTGGCAATCGAAACGATCGGTTACAAGTGCTAGTTTCATCGTTTTCTACCGTACGCGTTGGCAAATCCAACGCGGCAGAGCGAAAGAGAGAAAAAGGGGGAAAGAAGTGGCAAGTATGAGAATAAAAGATCGCGAGAGACCTAGATTGGTAATTTCTCTGCCGTCTTCAAACGTCCGAGTAGACGGTATTCGATAAATCATGCGGCCGGTGTTCTCAACGCCAAGGGGGTTGTTTATGCTCCGACAAAACGACTTTTTTCACCCTCCTCTGTAACAGAAAGCTGATCAGAACTTACCCTTTTTTACGCTCCTCTCGAAGCGCATCGGTCCAAGTCACTCAGCTATAATTTACGATTTGCAACTTCGTAAAACGTGTTACTAGAATGCTACCACTTCAGTCAGACTTTTCTCTGATTGCAGGCTTCGAATGCTTCGAGAGAAACTGAGCCTCAGTTCCTCGAAGTTTTCAAAGCACGTATTCGTCTTTTCGCTCAAATACATACACGAGATGAACAAAACGCCTCACCGGTTCAACGTATTCACTCGTTCTTGCCTTCAGGCGGGATATACATTTACAACGATACAAAAATCGATTTCTATTTTTTCTCTTTAAACGATAGAACTATATATGTAGAATATTTTCCTAAAGTTTCAAAGCGAAATTCGAAAAACTTCAAACGTTACAACCCGTCAACGCTGTGCCTCACCGCTCGGATTCGGAGCGGGCGTGAACTTCAAACTCGTTTTTCTCAAAACTGCATTATCGAAATTGGCGTGCAGGAGTACGCAAAAACTATAGAGTTGAAACCGCCGATTGAGTTGAAACTTGGTAGAAATATTGATAATATTGGTACCATCTACTTGACGAGAATTGTTTTTGAAAATCGGAAAAAAAACTACTTTTTTAATTCACATTTTACAAAAATGTGACGTGAAATGTTGACTTTTTTGTAAATGCGTGCAATTTTCTTAAATTTGCATTTTATTCATTTTAATTACCGTCACATAGAAACTATACATGTTCTAACTGAAAAAAATGTTTGAACTTTTTTGCAAATCGAAGTCTACGGAAAGCTAGACTGCACGCTGCTTCGCAACTCCCGTGGCGACCTTGCTGTAATACTCTGCCACAGCTCCGTCATTTTAATGATGAATTAATTGTAAAAAATTGTTTCGTACACTTAAATATACTATTAAAGTATACCTAATGTTTGATAATTGTAGAATAATTATTTCTTAGTTTAAAAAATCCCTCAATATTGCTTATTTTTTTCCTGTCTAAATGTGTATCCCGCCTTCATCGTTGGATACCAAAGTGCACGTTTGTCGTCACAACGTGTCAAAAGGGATGCAAGTGGTCACTGCTAAAAGTAACTATGACACACAAGCACTAGCTGTAACGAATTTTGAGGGATGTTCCCACGAGAAACATCAACAAATACAAATTGACACGTCTTTCCATCGCGTTCGCCTTTTTCCAAGGCTAAAAGCGAATTTTTCGGGAGCGAAAGAGGGATTGGAGGGGTTCCGAATGTATGGCAACGATGGAAAATATAATAACGGGGTGATATTGAAAGAGTGATGTTAACGTCCATCAACCAAGGGGACGGGGTGGATAGTGACAATCCCATCCGTCATTGGAGTCGTTCCACCAGAGCACGGTCTTTTCTGGTTTTTTCAATCCTCTCTATTTCAACGTATCTCTCTCTCCCTCTCTCTCTCTCCCTCTCTCTCTCTCTTGCTGACCAAATTGTAGGCTACCTTGACAAGCAAGACCTGGGTGATCCCTACCAATCGGCGTTCAAGAAACATCACAGTACCCAAACCGCGTTGCTACGAATCATCGATGATGCGCGACTCGCGATTGATAGGAGGATGGTCACCGTGCTCGTGCTATTTGATCTTTCCAAAGCTTTTGATAGCGTACCGCATGATCAACTGCTCAAAAAAATGGCGGATCTTCATTTTTCCTGGAGCACACTAACTTGGTTCAGTGAATATCTCAATGGGCGTACGCAGGCCATTGTTGACCATAACGGTAACAAATCGGCATGGGGATGCTTACGCTCAGGTGTGCCGCAAGGCTCAGTTCTTGGACCGCTTTTGTTTTCCATCTTTATAAATGATCTCCGCACTGCTATCAAAGATTGTCAGTACAGCTTATATGCAGATGATCTCCAAATTTATCTGCATTGCTATCCATCTGAGATCAATGAGGGGATTGTGAGGATAAATAGCAGTATAGAGGCCATTTTCTCTTGGGCAAGCAAGTCCTGCTTGAAACTGAACACCACCAAGACTAAGGCCATTATCTTGGGATCTTCTCGTCACCTAGCACGCCTGGATTCTTTGCCGCTTTCATCAATTAGAGTAGGCCCTGACTCAATTGATTGGTCAACGTCAGTGACCTGTCTTGGTGTCCACATTGAACGAACGCTCTCCTGGAGACAACACACTGCAAGAATGGCTGGGAAGATGAGGTCGTCTCTTTACCAACTCAAACGTTGCCGTGGAAAACTTCCAACAAGTGTTCGTTTGATGTTGGTTAAGGCACTCATCTTACCACACCTTGATTATTGTTCTCTTCTGTTTACCGACATTACTGATACCCAAAATCAGCAACTGCAACGTGCACTGAACGCGGGCGTACGGTTCATTTTCGACCTACATCGTTATGACCACGTCACGCCTCACTACATACGGCTGGGATGGCTGAAGACTGCTGAGCGACGGAAGCTCCTACTTGCGTCCTTTATTCACGCGATGTGCGAGTATGAAAAACCGTCCTACTTATACCAACGATTTGTGCACCGTTTGCAAATACCATTGCATAGTCTCCGGCGGCCACTGAGGAGCAGTGACTTTATCATACCAAACTGTAGGACCAACTACTATCTTAGGTCTTTCTGCACCACCTCATGTTACCTCTGGAACACTATAGACCCTCAAATCAGAGCCTGTAAAAGTCGTCTCTTGTTCAAGCGTACCTTAAGCCGGTTATTACTAAATGAATCTTTGAGCTGATTCTAGCGTAGCCAAACTTATCGATAGTAAATTGTAATTTTTAGTTAATTTCAACTTTAATGTTTTCTATATTATTATTAATTAGTTATCCTATATAGTATTTTTATTTTATTTTTGTTAACTATTTGTAATTATTATGCATTCTATATAAGCTAATATAGTGCTAAGAAAATGCTTCATGCAATCTGTACAAAAACTTGCACGGTACTCTTAGGGAGCATACGCTCCAGAGTACGAAATAAATGACTCTCTCTCTCTCTCTCTCTCTCTCTCTCTCTCTCTCTCTCTCTCTCTCTCTCTCTCCCCCTGTGTGTGTAGCTCAGGATGAGGGAAGATGAAAATCGTGTAGATGTTGAGGGAGGAAGCGCAGAGAAGTGTGCACCGGATGTGTATTCGTGCGTGTACGTGTGTGACAGTGCAAGGGCGTGTAATCGGGCACCAGGTGTCTGGGTGACGTTTCCTAACGAAGGCCAACTCTGCGGCGCTATTTCTCCATCTTTCTCGTCGTCGTAAGGGCGGGAAGAGGGATTTGGTTCGTCGACCCCTGCTCCAGCAGCCGCTGCATCGTCCGTATAGTGTCCATCTGCGAATTATCTCGCGTCTCGTCTCGGTAGCACGCGAGAAAATCTCTTAACGAGCATCGAGCTGACTTTGACAATTTCAGCTCGTGCAAGCAGCGACTGTTGTCTTTTAATATTATTTTTGTCATCTTCAGCTCGTTAGATTGTTAGGTTTCTCCAACTTCCTCGTCACGCCAGGTCTTGCTTTTTGAAAATAAACATACCAATGATAGGTTATACAATCCGGGACCAAAGTATGGCCGCAAACAAGTTTTCTATATTTGCTAGGAAGGTGATCTCGATGGACCACGGAGATTTAATGGTTTTCTCGTGCCTTTCAAGCTTGGGTACGGATGGTTTGCAGAGCGAATTTTTACTCCCGTTATCAATCTTGTCCTACCCGAAGGATTCTTCACCAGCTTTCCAGTCTCCGTCATCCTCTTGAAAGATTTTTAGCAAAGCTTTGTATATCATCAGTAAGAAGCCTCCAAGCTTTCGAGCCGAATACCGCAGCAGAGCGAAACGCAACAAATCCTTCACCCAAACAAGATGACGGGTAGTGAAAAATTCGCTGCCTTCCAAGTAGCCCCATTTGCCATTGAGATCCTCAGCTGTTAGACGAGGTTGAACCCAAATCCTAGCCCTTAACCTTCCTGTGTTCTCCGCAACTCTGCCACGTTTGCCCAAAGGATTGTCGTCTTATCCTCGACTCCGAGCTTCCTTCTTTTCTCTTTGCTCCACCACTCTCCATCATCCGTATTTCCTCATCCTCAACGAGCCTCGCTCCGTCTCAACGCATTCGCGCTTGTTATTTCATCGTGGTTACAACATGTGCTCCGTGGCTGAGAATAACGTGCCATTCATCGAGTACTGTCCACCTTTCCTTCTTCTGCTCTCTAAAACTCGCTCTCTGTTTCCCTATACTCTTGTCTGGAGTATCCCGAAGCTTTTACCCTTATCGCTTAGTCGCACTGCTCTTCCAACATCAACAAGCCCAGCGCGTATATGAGCTAGAGATAAGACGGTCCTTTGGCAATCTGTCAAGGACAACAACCGGGGGTCTTAAAAGGTTCGTGACCTTCCTTCCGTGTTTTTTTTCTTCTCTACCTTGCCTAACGTGTTGTCGTGTATACGTGGACGAGAAACGTTCACATCGAGATGACGAGGATCAAGGACGACAACCGGACCGGTCCGGTGGCGGTCTTCGAACATCCGCTTTGGTGCGGATTATGACTTATGATTCAACTACTTATCAGCAATATTGAACACCTGCTATCCAATAGAAAACATCGTAGAGCAAAAGCGTTTTTACTTCCACTGTAACTTCGTAAAACTTGGATAAAGGCAATCTACAAGTTGGTAGTTGTGCGCACAGAAGTTTTGGAAGGTGATTGGTATGTTAATTTTTCACGGTGATCCAAGCGAAGAGCTCGACACATCCGAAGTTAACTGAAACACAATCAATTATCAACGGATTAAGGTTGACTCAATTAGTTCGAATGGCGAGGAAAGAATGAGAGCGAGAGGACGAGGCGGAAGATGAATGAGGACCGTGGGGAATTAAGTAAGAAGCTCTTTAAAAGGAGACGAGAAAATCCTCGCTCTCCATTAATGGTGTACAGGACAAAGGCTGTTGGCGAAAATATCCTAGCTCCATTGCGCGTCGCGAAGTGGTCTATCGCTGAACGGAGCGGGAAGGTGACCAGGAAATTGAAGATCAGGAACGTACAAAGCTTGTTGGTGCGTTTAATGCTACACCAGCAGTAGGGTTGTCTGGCAGAGGAAATTGTCGGTATTGATCGGATCTTCATTCCTCTTTTTATTTCTATTCTCAGCCTGAGATATTTTGTTCCATGTGTGGAGGGCGGATTATATACACAAAGAACACTAGCAGTTCTTCGAGTGCTCCTTTCATGTGGGGCTTTAAAGTTAGGGATGGTATTCTCAACAAAGCTGCCTAGTGGAGACAGTAATGGCACGTGAATAACTTTGCACAGGACAGTTGGCATACCAATTGTCGATTTTTATTCGTTTCGTCTTTCATCTTGACATCCGCCTAGTGATATTGAAGTTTCAAAAGTTTTGAAATTCGCTCTCTGATCAGGTATTCAAATACTTTTATATACTCCAAACGAAAAACCAATGAAGACAGGACAAGCTTGCGAGTTGAAGCACTCTTACCGTGAACGGTAAGTGACTCTATTCCAGCAACTCTATCACATATAGCGGGATGACAAGATCGGGTCAAATAAATTGGAAAGTGCTAGAACTATCTGAGGGTCTCGTCATCAGACGTGTATATACGAATATATATGAGTACAGTCGAGCTGTATATTGGAATCGGAAAAAAATAGAAGAACGCTAGTTTTTTGACAGGTGATTTTGTAGGTACCGCGGGTGCTAAATCCAAGTTTGCCGAAAAATCGGGGAATATGATTTTTTAGGAGATGAAGGGGGATAGGGGTGGATTACGGCCAAACTACAACCCCCACGAGGTCGGCGCTGAGAAACAAAATGTTCAGGAAAATTCGGGGTTTATTTTTGTCCTCAGCGCCGAAGTCGTGGAAGTTCATTTAGGGTTTGAAAAAGTGGGATGAAATTTTGAAAAATCTATCTTAATTCGATAACTCTTTAGGAAAAATGCACACAATTTTTATTCAAATAGGAACGTTGTTGCCCTTGGAAAGACGCGTCGATCAAATACTTGATCATTCCCCTCCAATAATATCTTTACCCCGAACAAAATTGTTGAAGTATAAAAATAATTGTTTATTAAATAACTAAAAAACAATCGATTTTTCGGGGATGGTTTAAATGTACGGAATGTAGACAATAATTTTCTCTATATATGTATTTATTGTTCCTTTGAGAATATATCTGCATTAGAAAAAAATTATTCATGTAGTTTTTTAATTTTTTTTACAACATGGTCCGCCGAAAACCCCGCAATCGGCGCCCACTCTGGGTGATGTATGCATCTCAAAAAAAAATCTATATATATATATATTCTCAATCTGTATGAGTGTTCAGAGCACTGGTAGCAGAATTAGTACTTAAAAAAATTTTGTTACAAAATTGCGGCCTGTTAAACTTTGATTAACGATATTTCATACATTTACGGATATTCGACGAGTTATAAAATGTGGGCAAAATTATTGTTCGACTCAATTCTGCTACCAGTCCTCAGAAAGAGGCTACCGAATGTATGCGCAAAATGGAAGCTCGATCGGTCAATTAGTTATCGAGATATCGTGGGCGCCGATTTGAAAAACATAGTTCTGAGATAAACGCGTTCAAAGTTTTGATACCGTTAGATGAGGTTTGCGCGCGGCTCCCTTATAATTTCTATTACTCTGCTAATTTCTGAAATATCAATAAACGGTTTTCACGAGCGTATTAAGAAAGGTCTAAGGAACAATAAAATGAAGGAAAAAGATCGATTTTGTCAAATTTCTAGACCAGCCTACTGCCTTAACGACTAGTTCGGTGAAATACTTATTATTTTGTTGCTCGAAGAGACGTATTGTTGCTGTTGACGGAGAGAACATTTTCTCTCGAAAACTGTCTCTTCTTTGATCCGAAAATTAGGAAAAACAGGTTCGTCTGAAAGTTTTCAAAAATCATCGATTACTTTCACTGGAGCAAAGCTCGCTCAATGATTTTCGCCACAATCAAAAGCAGAGATCATCCTTTTTTATGATTACTGCAAAAAGTCCGCCTGACGAACTTTTTCTAGGGTTGTACACGTTCACATTCGTAAAAAACACGGGACTGAAAGGTTTGAGGATTATTAAATCGCATCTGAATATTTGGAGCCCCTTTCAGCGAGGGTGAAATCAAACGTGAAAAGAGTTGGCCCGCGATATTGCACGACCATCGCGGGTTTGCAGAGTCAACGAAGCGTGTGATGTGCGGAATAGTCTTGAAGTCGTGCCGGCGCATCCTGTGATCGTTACCGGCGTAAATTACAGTACACGAAAAAAAGCAGGATTTAAAAAGAGGAGATATGGCAGCCCCGAAGGGGATATATTTGCAGACACTTCGAGAGTTCCGTAACGCGAGAGGATCCTCTGGCATTTAACATCCTGCCATTGGGACATATCGATTTTCTGGCTGCTCATGCTACTTGGGTCCATCAGTCGACATGACCCGCTATTTTTGTGATCAATTGAAATTGGGGTGCCTATACATATCTATACGTTTTTTTTGTGGCGATCAATGGTTTTTTTAGGGAATAGCAAGTGTGTTTGTAAAATTAAGGGGATCCTATCGCTTCACACTAGTCATACCACTGATCATACTTGAGACTTGTACAATTTATGTTTTTAACATATGCAAAGAAAAATAATTTGTATTAACTAAAATTTTCCATGTGTAAACTGTTGAATAAATGTTTGCATTTCATTAGAAAAATAAAAAAATAGTTATTCCAACGACTCGCGCAGTATTCCTAGGTTTGATATTTGGCAACATTGGTTCTATCTCCGTCTATTTTTACTCAACCAAGCGAGTTTAACCTCCATGATTTTCAACGTCGATCTGGTAAAACAATGTCAGGTGCGGGAAATATAAAGCATTGTATTCGGGCCACGACTGGTAGAAAACGTGGAAAATTTGTGTCGGCGAAATAAGTCGGTTAAAAATGAAATATGTGTGAAAATTCGAATGAGTGAGATGAGGTTAGGACTACAGTCAGCTGTTGCCTTGCTGTCACGTCTCTTTATCGTAGCAAGTGGTAATAAATCCAGTACCAGAAGTTCAAATTAAACTTGATATTACATAAAAATTAGGTCAAGAAGCATAATTTTTTCTAAGAGCATTGGATTACTACACGTGTTCAGTATGTAAATCTGATTATTTTTAAGATTCTGACGGATTCCCACTATCACATACACTTTTGTAACGACCGGAAATTGGGTTTTGGTATGTCGTCTCGGAATTCCTTCACAAAAATACGCAATTTTAATATGTTTTCCTCTGTAATTAGGTCGATAACCGACGCTGAAAATTTACAGGGACGATTATTAATATATTTAGCGAAGCTCAAAAAGAAAAGAAAATCCTATGGATTGAAGCCTGGCAATAGGATTACCTTAAGGGACTGGCGACGGATTCAATGACAAGTGAGTGAATTCGGACAACTTTTGTAGATCCTGGAAGACAATCAGAGCTGACAAAAGAGCACAATTATATCGGTAGCTTCAAGTGTAAGAAAGACGCGAGCTAAAATCATCATCTTAATTCTCTTCGCAGCTGATTCGCACATCAAAATAGCAGCGACGTCCCGACGTGGCGTGATCAAATATAAATATTTCAACACGCATACGTCCTCCCGCGTTATTCTTCCATCACCCCATCCACTCAACCGTGACATTAGAAACGTCCTTTGGCCATGTGTATCTCCCTTTGTACAGGCGGATGTCTTTGCTGTCTTTGCGCTTTACTCATGCGTACGTGTACAACGGCATCGCTCTTTTTCATTCTCTACTCCTTCTTTTCCTTCCTCCATACCTCTGTCTCTCTTTTTCGTTGCTTTCGCCAGAGATACGCGATGACGCGGGCGTTGCCGCGCAATAATTATTCAGAGTGATCGAGGGCGTTTTCCGACCGGGACAAATCCAACCGTAAGAGATTGCTCGCTTTCTCCCCCTCTCGTTTCACTCGCTCCTTTTTCTCGTAGTTAGGAAAGCCGTGCGCTGTGCCTCTCCTGTCTTTGTATTTCCAGCAATGTATGCTCAATCCTCCTTATGGGAAACGCATTTGTGGCAACAGAAGTGCAGTGTCCCCCGACCGACCCAGTGAATCTCTGTCTTTCCATGTCCTTATACACACCCCGAATCCATTTATTTTCCACCGCGGTCGCGTGCAATAAAGAAAAGGCAACTCGGGCTTCTTCTGCTCTTTCCTTCTCATCACACAAAAAGGCTGCACACGCCGCAAAGACGACACTGAAATTGGTGGCCGTTCGTTGTTCACGTCCATGGCTGCACTTTCCGACCCGTTGCTTTAAATTGGATTGTGACCAGCGCGTCAATTTACGGAATTTTTGACACTTGATACATTTCCCGTTGGTGGATGTCGTCCAAGTCACCTGGCAATGAGGCGTTTCGACTGTGTTGTTGGAATTCGATCTACCCGTTCTCGCCTTCATCTTCAAGTTCTTCCTATCTATACCTATACCTATATACTACCGGCGGAAAGTTTCCGGACAAGAGTTGGAAAAAGTGCCCAAACGGTTCTTTATGCCATTTCGCCGGTAGTTGGGCTAGGCCAATTTGACCAACGGCATTTTAAAGAGGGGGGATTTACCTACATTTTGGCTTATCAAAAAAATTTTTACGATTTTTTTTACACTTGGCACCCAGTTTTGAAAACGACAATTTGTTGTCGTTTTTTTGTTGTTTTGTGAGTGGACCCCGTTTACAGTAAAAATCTTTTTTATGCATTTCTCCTATTAAAATCATAAAAGGGGAAGCCTAAGCTTCAATTTCGTTTTGTAGAAAAATTTTTGCGATTTTTTTTCCCAAAAATATTTCGTTTTTTCGATAAAAATATACAATATGAAAATTGCTCCGGAGTACGAAAACGACGAGGTTTACAACAAAACCTCAAGACGGTAAAAAGTTGCGTTACTTTTTGTTGAGTTCATGAGAATTTTTTCAGATTTTTTTTGCGAAATTTTTTTAAAATTTATTTCCGGTCGGAACTCGATTGATCTCAACACCATGATAATAATATAATTAATTTTTTTATTTACATATTATACTTTGGTCTCGTCGAAAAAACCTCCTCTCGCTGACAGCACGCTCTTTACCACACGCGGCATCCTCTCCACAAGTTTTTCGAATGTCTCTCGGGGTGTTTCTTTCCATGATTTTTGTAGGGATTCCCATAGCTTTTTGGCGGATGAATGCATGACCTTGCGCACTTGCCGATCCGTTTCATCCCACAGCAGCTTTATGGGATTGAGATCGGGAGATTGAGGAGGCCATTGCATAATTTGAAGCTCCCCACTTTTTTGCTTCGTTTCAAGATACTTTGAGCAGAATTTTGAAGTATGTTTCGGGTCGTTGTCTTGTTGAAAAACGAACCCCCTTCCGATGAGTCGCTTTCCAAAAGGAACAGCGTGGTTTTTCAGAATCGCGTGATATCCTTTTTGGTCCAGGATTCCTTTGACTCGGTAGAGGTCCCCCGCACCAGCATACGAAAAAGATCCCCACACCATTACAGAACCGCCGCCGTGTTTAACGGTTGGAATTACGCAATCAGGATGCATTTTCTCGTTAGCTGAGCGACGAACGAAAACTCGACGTTTTCCTCCAAATATTTCAAATTTGGATTCGTCGGTCCATAACACCCGTTTCCAATCTTCGATCGTCCAATTCTTGTGCTTGCGTGCCCAATTCAATCGCTTCTTTTTGTTTCCACGGCGCAAGAGTGGCTTTTTCGTTGCGACTCTTCCGTATAATTGTGCGCTGCGCAAGCGTTGTTTAATCGTCGTAATTGAAATGTTTTTTCCACGACTTTCGACAAACTGCGCTTGGATGTTTGCCGCCGTAAGTTTTCGATTCCTTTTAGACATCACAATTATTGATTGGTCTTCCGCTTTGGAAGTAACAGGAGGCCTCCCGGAACGATTTTTATCGCGGTTCGATTGTGTCTCTCTGAAGCGTTTTATAGCATCCCCAACGGTTGATTTGGGTATTTTCAATCGATTTGCAATGTAGCGAATTTTGAACCCTTCATTGCAAAGAGCAAGGATTGATGCACGCTTTTCGATGCTTAAATTGGGTCGACGACCCATTTTTTTCTTAAAAATAAAAATAAAATTAACTCTAAGAAGTCGAAAATTTTATTTAATTAACCGTCAATAAATTAATAGTTAAACATACTTCAAATTCAATATATTATTCGACACGATACGACAGGAAAATCTAACGCGAACGTTTTTTCGATGCTTGCCGAAGAAGTACTGAGTCGAAATAATTTTTGAATATTTTTTCATTGTAACACGTAAAGAGTGCGTGGACGTTTCTCCCACTCTTTGTTTTCTTCTTGTTTTCGAAGTAGAGTAGTCAGCGAACATAGCGAATCTCGCGACGGAGTGTCTGTCCTTGTTCCTTGTTTATTTTTTCGCGAGGTTCGCATTGTCGAGCGTTCGCGAGCGTTCGCTTTGTCGCATAGGTGAGCGATATATTTTTTTTTACTACTCTACAAAGAGTGGGAGAAACGTTCACGCACTCTTTACGTGTTACAATGAAAAAATATTCAAAAATTATTTCGACTCAGTATTTCTTCGGCAAGCATCGAAAAAATGTTCGCGTTAGATTTTCCCGTCGTATCGTGTCGAGTAATATATTGAATTTGACGTGTGTTTAACTATTAATTTATTGACGGTTAATTAAATAAAATTTTTGACTTCATTAGAGTTTTTTTTTTGAAGAAGAAAATGGGTCGTCGACCCAATATAAGCATCAAAAAGCGTGCATCAATCCTTGCACTTTGCAATGAAGGGTTCAAAATTCGCTACATTGCAAATCGATTGAAAATACCCAAATCAACCGTTGGGGATGCTATAAAACGTTTCAGAGAGACACAATCGAACCGCGATAAAAATCGTTCCGGGAGGCCTCCTGTTACTTCCAAAGCGGAAGACTAATCAATAATTGTGATGTCTAAAAGGAATCGAAAACTCACGGCGGCAAACATCCAAGCGCAGTTTGTCGAAAGTCGTGGAAAAAACATTTCAATTACGACGATTAAGAGCGTGCTGTCAGCGAGAGGAGGTTTTTCCGACGAGACCAAAGTATAATATGTAAATAAAAAAATTAATTATATTATTATCATGGTGTTGAGATCAATCGAGTTCCGACCGGAAATAAATTTAAAAAAAAATTCGCAAAAAAAAATCTGAAAAAATTCTCATGAACTCAACAAAAAGTAACGCAACTTTTTACCGTCTTGAGGTTTTGTTGTAAACCTCGTCGTTTTCGTACTCCGGAGCAATTTTCATATTGTATATTTTTATCGAAAAAACGAAATATTTTTGGGAAAAAAAATCGCAAAAATGTTTCTACAAAACGAAATTGAAGCTTAGGCTTCCCCTTTTATGATTTTAATAGGAGAAATGCATAAAAAAGATTTTTACTGTAAACGGGGTCCACTCACAAAACAACAAAAAAACGACAAAAAATTGTCGTTTTCAAAACTGGGTGCCAAGTGTAAAAAAAATCGTAAAATTTTTTTTGATAAGCCAAAATGTAGGTAAAGCTCTTTAAAATGCCGTTGGTCAAATTGGCCTAGCCCAACTACCGGCGAAATGGCATAAAGAACCGTTCGGGCACTTTTTCCAACTCTTGTCCGGAAACTTTTCGCCGGTAATGTATATATACACACACACACACACACACACACACACACACACACACACACACACATATATACAGGATGTCCCTCTTACTATGCCACCCGAAAAAACTCGGTCACAAAAAAATGTTCCAGCCAAAAGTTGTACGGTGTGAAGGGGGCGATCAAATGCGACCAACTTTGTTTATTTCGGTGGAGGCGTTGCCGCACAGTGGAGGTGACCTCCACGTTTTTAAATGAAATGGTACATCGTTTTCAACCATCTTGTGAAGCACCTCAAGCCGCATGATAAACATTAGGGGGTCAAAGTCGTTCAAGGTCATTCAAGGTCACCTATTAAAATGAAATACACTCATAAATATCTCGACCTTGAACGACTTTGACTCTCCAATGTTTTTAATGCGGCTTGAGGTGCTTCACAACATGGTTGAAAAAAATGTGTCATTCAATTTTAAAAAGTGGAGGTGACCTTCACTGTACGTCAGCGCCTCCACGGAAAGAAATAAAAAATTAGTCGCATTTGTCACACTGTACAACTTTTGTCTGGAACATTTTTTGTGACGTCGATAATTAATGAGTTATTTCGGCAGAGATCAGAGGGACACCATATATATATATATATATATATATATATATATATATATATATATATATATATATTCCAGTAAAAGAGACGAAAACCCAGCACTTATAGCGAAGTATTCGAATTTTCACAAAATCACTGAAATTTTGCCCCTCAACTCGCCCCAACCTCAAGAAATAGGGGTTGAAAACTTAAAAATCGCCGTATCTCGATAATTAATAGCCTGATCAAAAACGTTCCAAACAAAAGTTTTTTGGAATAATAAAATAAGTATAAAATTATATGACGTCCAGCCCTCGATCTCGATGGTACCCGCCTTGGCAAAGCGGGCTTTTTTTAAGTTGTACAAATGGGTTTCACTGTTTGTATTGTGAAGACTTACTGGAAATGTGTGGATATAATATCATGGTAGAACGAGCGCGCGCACTTGATTTCTATAGATTTTGTTCACATTTTAACCAGACATTGTTCATATCATTATGTATGTTTGAGTGAAATTTCAGAACAGTCTACTATTTAGATTGGGAGATAATGGATTTCAAAATTGCAACTTTTAACACTGCAGGGTCTGCATTGACTGAAAGTCAGGTTACATAATCCATCGTACCATTCTATAGTGTTTATAAATTTTGAAAACAAATTATGTTTAGATAGCAAACTAGTTAGGAAAAGAGGGAAAAAAGTTTGAATTGCCTTTACTATTCAGTTTTGCTAAAAACGTTTAGTAAAGACCGAATAATTCTCCGTAAAAAATATTTGTCCCCTTTAATAAGGAGACGTATGACAACACCGCAGAATAGTATTGTTCAATATTTCGAGAAAAAAATAATAATTGTCGTGTTCTTAAAGTTAAATATTTTATCATAAAAAATATATTTGCGTTATAAATATTAATATTTTATATTGTTTATGTTATCTTTATTAACAAATAAAAGTTTTGATTAATTCGTGACAAATTAAAAACTTTGTTCGATTAAAAATTACTTCCAAGTGAAAATTTGTGTTTGGTGTTATTTTAAATGTGCCGCACAAACTTCCGTCACTGGATACGTGGAACGATGCGGTGTTGCCATATGTCTTCTTATTAGAGGGAACAATTATTTTTACGGAAAATTATTCTGTCTAAATTTTAATGCAGACCCCACAGTGTTAAAAATGTCAATTTTAAAATCCATTATCTCCCAATTTATGTAGTCGATTGTTCTGAAATTTCACTCAAACATGCATAATGATATGAACAATCTCTGGTTAAAATTTGAACAAAATATATAGAAATCAGGAGTGTGCGCTCGATCTACCTTAAGGACTTACATACATCTGGGTAGGTAAAAAAGATCGATTTTTCAGAAAAGTGCTCATTCGAAAGTACTATCCCTTGAGTGTCTACCCTGGAAATTTCATAAGGAAATTCGCAGTAATGATGAAGTTATAGCGTTTCGTATCTGACTGCGTGAGCAACGATTAACGGCCCGAGCAAACTTTAAACGCGTTTTACTCGAAACAATGTTTTCAAAATCGGTACCGGAAATATCTCCGCAACTACTGGACCGATCGGGATCAAGTTTTGTACAGTTATACTTCACACAACAATCTTGTACTTATCGAGCCGTTTTTTCGATACCTGGCAAAGTTTTTTTTTCATCATGAGTACTGAACAATTTTGAGGCAAAAAATCGCCTGTTTTATTCCAGTGATTGCCATGACCCGAAAATTTTTTTTTTTTAATTCCGGCTCGATAAGTACTAGTTGTATCTATCTACTTTGAGAAACAAATATTAAAAAAAAATGGCCGAGTCACATCTGGTACCGCAAACGCTGTCAACAAAAACACGTCCCAGGAAAACGACTGCAACTCTTTTACCGTTTGAAGTTTGTTAACCAAACTTTTACACAATGTAGATAAAATGTCACACTTTAAAATGTATATCATGGTTTTTTAATAAAATTCGTTTTTATACACAAAAAATTCTAAAACATAACCTTACTGTTAACCTCTCAGGTGTATGTAAGTCCTTAAACTACGATAAATTTAGCACCCGATAGCAACAAAAATTGTTTGAATATGACATTTTATAACAGCTTTTTTTATTTTCCTTACAGTGCCGACCCCCCCCCCCCCCCCCCGCCCCTCCCTCATATACAAGGGCATCCCGTTACCTCGACCCGTTGTATAAAATCCTAAATTAATTCTTTTTCTCTGACGAGACAGATTTTCGTGTCACCAGGATGTTTACGAGCTAACGTTGCAGGCGATGTCGAGAGCGTAGATTGCTTTATGTCGCACTGCCAACCGATCAAAAGTTACGTGCAGGTCATTCCGGCAGTGTCTTTAAACGGAGCGTGTTCGTTTCTTGATTCCTCGCGGCTAATTTACTCGAGAGAGTTGAACTCCTGTGGAGGTTCTAATCCGATTGGACGGAGAGGGAGGAGCATTGAGTTAGGTCAGTCGGCGTAAATGCCGACGCATAAAGGACACGCTAGACTAGCAATTCCAATAGAAACTGGGCGAACGTGAGCGGCACAACGGAGACTGGGCATAAGCCTCGGGGGAAAACGGCAAATCCTGTTACGATATTGGCTAGGCTTATACAGCCAGTGTATACATCTATTATCGCACATACGCCTTGGGATATTCTCTCTCCCTCTGTCGCCATTGGGCATAACAACTTTTCTATCCTTTTACTCGCAATTAAACCATTTTATGTTTCTGGCAAGCTAATTTACTAATTTTCAAATTACATATTGTATTGTGCCGAATCTGAGATCTGACGGAATACGCGCGCAACGTACGAGTTGGTATATATGGGGATGTTGAATAGGTTCTTGCTATTATTCTCGTGTGAATGAATGCTTTATTTTAAAAAATCATTCCTAATCCTTTCGAACGTTTCGAAACCGTTGTGTGATCAACTCCAAATAATTCTGCAAGTTTAGCTAGCGTCTGACACGAGTCTTCATGAAGTAATGCCTTCAATTGAACACGTCAAAATCATTAGTTCTGAAACGTCTCAACCAATATCTGGATGTTGTTTCCGACAAAGCATGGCTGCCGTAAGTCTCAACTAGAATTCTATGTGCTTCAGCTGCAAATATTTTTTTAATAAAGTAGTGCAGTAAAATTTTCATGAACGAAAAAGTTGTTTACACTTCGGCAGAATTACATAAGGTACCTGCAGGTAATAAGGTCTAGCTAAGGGATATATGAAATAAAATGAAACATATCCAAGTTAATTGACATCTAATTATAATCATTATTCAAGTTCAGTTTCTTCAAAATATAAACGAAAAATGGTAACTTGTACCATAAACAGAAATAAAATTAAACATTTTTCAAAGCCTTGATAGTAGGCCTTATTTTACTATGGTAGGATAATAAGGCCTACGGCTTTTAAAAACTTAAATAATCAAACTATACATAATATATTTGGGATTTGAGATCATTAATCCTCTGCAGTTTTGTATAAACTCAAAGTTCCTCTTTGCACTGCTCGGACAGCTGACACCAGGTTGTTTTCTGACCACAACACTCGTTTTGGAGGCATCGAGATCGAGGCACTGAAAATAACGATCAATTCATTAGTAATAAATATGTGTACTACTTATTTACATTCGTAACATCTTAAAAGTACCCGAGTCGAAATTTTCAGCCTATTTTAAAGGCCTTTGATCCTATGTCAGCCTCACTTGAGTCTGTTTACTGCTAGAAGTCCTACTATGGGCCGCCACATGCTCGTTCTTTGCTGCTTACCTCCTGCATAGGCTCTTATACTCCTACCTAACCTAGCTGAAGTCGTTGCAGCTCCTCTTTTGATTGCGTTTAGACCTATCGCGTATTTGGCTGTTTCGACGAAACGAGGGTGGGGATGGTCGCATTCGAAACAGCGGGTCTGATAGTTTTCAGTAACCGTCATGCGTTGGACTAGGAAGGACCGCGCGTTCGCCGTAGAGGGCTACTTTTTCAATGGCCTTTCCATTATCTCCACCCAGCGAACCTTTCGCATTCGCTTCAAACTTGCCCCTGCAGCTCCAGCAACTCTCCAAAATGGAAGAAATGGATCTTGGGCAAACAGATACAATATTTTTGATAGGAATTGCCCTCACGTATGCATGTATACGCGGATCCCTATAGCAGACACGCATGCATACGTATAGGTACTAGTATACGTGTGTTGGTGTATGCTTAGGCATGTATGTGTGCGAGTATATACGTGTGTCTGCGCATGCGCGTATTCAGGCATATGTATCTCTATATGCGTAATAGAGTGTATGCGTGTGCGTGTATACGTGTGCCAATCGACGTCCTCCTTAGCGCCTGCAAGTGGAGAAAAGGGAAATTTGTTCCCGTTCTAGGCGTTAAGTAGGAGCTCATTTTATATTGAATACGAAGCTATTTTACTGCCTTTATCTCCTACCACTGTGAGGATCTGGAGAGTCAAAATAGGCTGAAAATTTCGACTCGGGTAATGTAAAATACATTATAAAACAAATAAGCTATGCTACAAGAAGTAGGAGGATAATAAGGCCTATGGTTAAATTTAGTAGGCCTCACTAACCGTCGGCCATGTATGTAAGAAAATCAAAATGAAAAATATTTGGACCACGATACGTTATTCATATATTTACGATCATTGAAACTTGAATTAATAAAGATAAAGACTATGATTTCAGATAGATAAGTGTAATATTACAAAAAATACTTACGATTAAGTCGGCCGATTTTTATTATTGGTGCTGCGCGGCCGCGTCTTATGATCGATGATGCAACACTGGGGCGGGAAGCGGGATATCGCTCCTCCGCAAACTTGTAGCGACATGTTCGTGCAATAGGCGTCTGTGAGTGTGGCCTTAACGGAGACATTGTCCTTGGAGTGCCATATTTCAGGTGTTTACATTTTATTTTTTTTAAAGGAAACGAGTAAAGCTTTTTGAGTGCGGTTTTTTTTCTTGCTTTTATTCATGATATACAGAACGTTAAAAAATTTTTTTTTTGAAAAAAAAAAAACCCAATATGCCGGCCATTGCAGCTCCGCGAAAACAGGTCCTCAAATCGCGGGAGGTAAACGGCTGACATCACTGCCCCCTCTTTGTTGATCTGAAACACAAATTCAAAGCATATTATCAATCTGTGACCCTTTGGTCATGGAATGACGGATGGGTTTTTCGTTTAGTGCAAATTTCGGAAAATGGTGGCAATTTAAAAAAAATCAAATTTTCGCGTTTTTTTCGCATAAAAAGACAAATAATAAATGCAAAAATGTATCTATCGAAAAAAAACGATCCGTCATTCCGTGAAGACATATTTTCTGAGTATGCTCTCCAAATTTCAGGTCGATATGTTAATTACAGCGGTCAGGAGAATGTCAGCCATTTTTAAAAACGTGTTTTCGAGAAAAACGCGTTTAAAGTTTTGTAATGTGTTTACACGAATGTGTTTATAATTACCGCTAATCGGCAATGCCTGATCCATAGAGGCATCCCTCCTCTTCTTCTAGCTGCTCATGTTGAGCTCAAATTGATTTTTTGAAAATTTCAAGGACAAAGTCTCCCTTAAGCGTAAGCGGTTATTTTGAACATGATTTTCGTAACTTAGGCTTTATTAGCCGACAGACCTTATTACCCGCCGGTACCCCACACTGTATTTCAAGCTTGCTTAAGGTAGTCGGCCCAGTGGCCGCCAGGGTCCTAGTGATCGTCATGTTTACGCATTAAATAAGTATTTTAACATAAAAATCAGTCCTTCGTGCAGATCTGTGGTATATTAGCTTCCAGGAGGTATTTTCTATGTTGTATTACATTTTCACACCCGTAAGTATACGTATAAAAGAATAATCAAATTAAATATATTCCGCTACGACGTCTAGCTGTCATTTCGGCCGAATCCTTCATTAGAAGGTTAACGAGAACCATGTCACATCTCGGGTGACTTGAGAATGCCTGTGGACTTGCATGAAGTACATTTTCCTTTACGTGATTAACAAGGATTTTAGTTTTGCGTTCAGCATAAAAAATTATAGTTTTATGTTAATTTCAACGAATTTTCATATATGACGATTACCGGTTCAGCAACATAAACACTCTGCCGATTAATCGCCACGGCTGTCGATAACTGGGACAATGTTGGCAAAAACAGAGTCTTACGAATCGAATATTAGTTTGTAGAAAATCAGAAAAGTAATATTGGGTCCGTAATTAGCATTGTCTGAAGGATCCACGGACCAGTAATCGTCATACACATATTCGCGATAGTAAAAAGATATACATATAAATAAATGTTGTCGTTTACTGGGTCGTGACCATGTCGATAACTGGGTATGTCTTGAACACAGGTGAACAGTACTCGATCGAAATAATATTAAACATCATTTTATGAAAAAATAGTTGTTTATAATGACTACAAATGAATAAAATTATAATTCTGACGTAATAGGCAATAATTAGTTTTATTTTTAAATTAATAAAGTTCCATGGAAGAGAAATTTATGTTTCAAATTCTTTATCAAATGTTTTAATAAAAATCATAAAGTTTGTGACAGAGTGCGTAAAAATTATTCTGCTGTTCTATATGCAAACATAATCGAGTCAACAAAGTCCTACGAACCTTTGCATAATTAGTTAAGGCCTGATATACCTTTGGATGGTCGGAAAACAAGGCTTTTTGGGATGGAAAAAAATATTAATAAAGCAATCAAAACGGGGTTTAGAGGGTTTATTTCACATATCTGTAGGTACCTCCAACGAGCGGACTCGTTGGAGTCGCACATGTGCACCCAGAAGAATTTTCTTTTCCCCGTAATCTACATGAGTTTTGCTACCGAAGTACACACGATTATTATGAAATATTTATTTTGGTACATCTAGCCCGATTTTTGAGAAAGTCGCATTTTCGACTGAAACAATAGCCTTTGTTCGTTTCCAAAAATCGCAATTGTTAAACGATTGTAAAAATCGTGTGTACATCGCTTTAAAATGTATCTAAGAAGTTATAGTTGAAATTTAAAGTCAATCGGTCAAAAAATGCAGGACATACGAGTCCGCCCGATTTTGAAAACATTTTTTCATGAAAAACGTGTTTAAAGTTTCAAAACCATTTTTCTACATGTCTTAAAAAAATGTCCACCTAAAATAACTTTTGCATATTATTTTCGACCTGTTTATACATAATTTAAGTCAATAAAAAAAAAACAATTCTTTTTTCATAGGTATATAAGGCCTCAAACCATTTTGACCGCATCTGACGATTAGTGGGACGTTCCCATGGCGATTACCAGACCAACTGTCATGGCGGCATGACGATGAATCGTACAATAGCATCTTATAACCTTTACGAAATATTTTCTCGAAAACTGTACCAGGCACGGGAATTTCACAACGACCTTCTTCTTCGTAATAAAAAAACTGATTAAGGACGACTTAAAATAACCTGTACTCACTTTCCTAGTTGAGCTATATAAATTTGCAAAGTCAAGCGATCTGCTTAAGGCGACGATTACTGGGCCATCTACCTTATATAGTACTACTTTATAGATGCGTTACCATCTTAAACTACACGCACGCAGTTCTGATAACGCCATCTGTTGGAAAACAGCGGAAACTTATTCGACGTCCTAATAATTTTTCCATGTCCGCATCACTAACATCTTTCCTTCGTTTCGCGAATAACTATGGTTGCGAAACCGTTATGTTCACGGCAAAAAGTGGACTGCATCCAGACCACAAAATGTCTGTGCGCTCATTTCCGGGTTAGTTTCTCCATATATCACTCTGGGTTGAAGCAACTAGGATTTCCAGGTCAGGTATACATGACAGCGAGGTAGTATCGATGGCTGGACCCGCAACTATGGTTGGCTGAGGAAACTCATTATCACGAGTTACCTCAAACCGCAGTAATGTAATTAATCTTTGCGGGTGACTTTAACCATCTGGATCAATACGCAGACCTGCCTTGTACCGACTAATTTTAGTTGCTAGAGCCGAGAGCCTTCATCACTTCAGCCTATTTTTGGTGGACCGGAGGAAGGTGGATTTACAGTTGCAGATTTTTCAACTTTAGCCATTAAAAGTATAATTCACGTATGACTAAACGTCTATAACCGAAGCTTCGCTGAAACATTACTTTTCTCCAATGCCTGATGTATTTTAAAACTGCGAATGAACAAGTATCAATATTCCAATTATACAACCAACGTACAGTTACTTGGTTAGTACAAACGAGATCGTTAATATTGCCAGCCTTTCAACGGAAAAATAATTTAGTTCCATCAAAACAACAATAAAAAAAACATTGTTTCCCTTGTAATTAACCGAGCGTACGAGCTGCAACGGGAGTCAACGTTAGCCACAGCACACACCTGTTTTTATTTTAATAGATTGTAACTCCTCGGGGCACGAGACTCACGTGCACAATATGCAGAGGACGAAAAAAAATAACGAAACAAAATGAAAACGAGAGAAAAAAAGGCATCATGCCAATTAAAGGCGGGTGGTTTAATCGCATATGCAGCGTGCTTGTACAGCAGCCCCGCTACACCTACGTGATAATTGGCGAAAGTTTCAATCTCGTTATTTTTTTTCTCCCTTCTTTCCTTCGACCCGCGTAATCGGTAAACTGATCCCGGAAATCGGTCGTTATTACAGTAGTGTACCTGCGAGCCCCGCGAGCGCCCGAGCAGCCTCGTACCTCGAACTCTCACCCGTGCGCACGGCGAAATATATGTACGACCATGCCGCGTCCGTGGAAAACGTGCGCCCTTCTCATTATTTCGTAGAGCGGATCGAGAGCATCGCGAGAGAAAAGCGCACCGAATAAAAGCACAAATAAAGCAGCTCGCCTAACAAGGGGGCGAGAAAAGTTATGAGCGCGGCTCGCGATGCTGCAATCGCCCCGTGCAAGGCGCGAGTGGGATCGGCCTCGGGTTTCTGGTCGAGACTTCACGGAGCGAGAATTCTCGGGAAATTTGGCCTTACTCAAGATGATACAAAAGTGTCGAAAATTCGCAAAATCGAGAAGTCACGTCTTGATTGTGCTTGTGCCGTCCCTACCACGGACCCCGCTCGAGTTTGTTTGGGTGTTGATCAATAAACTAGAATCGATGGAAAACTATTTGACAACAAAGTTGTTGGAACACCTTAAGGGGGAACCTCCTCCAAAAATCAATTTTATGCTTATTGCTTTAAAAATTCATTTAGTATCTGGAGAATATATTTCCAAAGTTTGGAGCCCAACAGAAAGTCCTGAAGGTCCCTAGGAACTCGCCGAAATGATGCCCTTCAAAAGTACCGAGAGTAGATAAACGAGCGCGCGCCTCTTGTGGCCTCTACCTTTTAATTTCTTAGGCAAACAAGTTTGCTGGTTTACTTTTTGAATAATAGGGGGCTCTTCCGACGATTGTAAAGAAAAATTCGGCCTGTGTAACCGTCGTTTTTTGTTTTCACACAAACAGAGAATAATGCAGTTCAGATTAGTGATTTCCTAGAAGATGGCTTGCTTTATGGCCCTGACATCGCCGACTAAGCTTGGGTAATTATAAATCACTTCAAACTCTTCGTTTTAAGAAAGGAAACTTCAATCGAGTTTTTCTCGAAACGTGTTTTTGTCCGTGCCGTGGAATGTCACTCAAAAAGTAATTAACCAATCAACTTGAAATTTTGTACAGATATTCTTTAACTTATCGGCCTTTGCACAAACCTACAATTTTGTATAAATTGTTTTAATAAATATTCTTTTTAACTATTTCTTTATAAAATAAGGGGTTTTCGTCCTTTTTGTCCTCAAATTTATTTTTTTTTGGATAAATTTAGGTTCATGCAAAGCAGAATGACTAATTTAAATGAAAAAAATTGTTTCGTTGATTTTAGTCAACTACAAGGACATGGGCGTTCCACGGCGCAAACTCTAGGCGCCAAGTACGAGCACCTATGGCGCCGCCATTTTGTTTTTTTTCTTTCATGAATTTTTTTGTTGTATTTATTTGAACTTATGTATTGAATATTGTTATGTAATTTGATTAATTGCGATACATGCTCTCAATTTTTTGAAAAAAATTATAAAGCCTAATTTCTGGAGGAGGTTTCCCCTTAAGAAGAGGATTAATGACAGACGAAAAGGTGACCTGATTTGTTTAATCAGGTAGCTTCACAACCCAACGACATTTCAGAATGACAATGAAAGGATTTTACGCAATTGCAGCAAAACGGCTTTAATCCAATTCACAGAAGAACTGTATAATTCTAAGTGTGCAACTAAGTTCCCGGGTTTCACACATAGATGGCGCTATCGACACATGTAGTCGGTATACAGGTCTGAAAGTGGGTGTCTTTATAGCTTGGACATCTGTTAAGAATACCCAGTCGTAATATAAACAAATATCGCAACACAACGACCTTTTTTTCTAACCTCGAAAATGTCAAAGTTTGTGCCACATAAACAGCATTTGCGGGAAGCATTGCTTTTCTGCTTCAACCTAAAAAAACAGTAGCTGAAGCACGTCGGTTACTTGAGGAGGCCTACGGCGAACATATACCATCAAAAGCAACGTGTGAAGATTGGTTCAAGCGGTTCAGAAGTGGTGATTTTGTGACTGGGGACAAGGAGCGCTCGGGAAGACCGCAATCATTTGCGGACGCCGATCTGCAAGCGTTATTGGATGAAGATGACACTCAAACAGAAGATCAACTTGCCGAGACATGAAATGTAACTCGGCAATGTATTTCGAAACGTTTGCGCGCCATGGGAAAAATTCGTAAGGAAGGAAAGTGGGTGCCGCATGAGTTGACTGAGAGACAAATGGAAAATCGAAGAGCCACGTCCGAAATTTTGCTTTTGCGGCAGAACAGAAAGAGTTTCCTGCATCGAATTGTTACTGGCGATGAAAAATGGATATATTTCGAGAATCCCAAACGCAGAAAATCGTGGCTTTCACTTGCTGAAGCGTCAACATCGACTTCACGGCCAAATCGTTTCGGAAAAAAGACAATGCTCTGCGTTTAGTCGGACCAGAAAGGAATCGTGTCGTACTATGAGCTGCTGAAACCGGGCGAAACTGTTAATGGGCATCGCTACCGACAACAACTAATCAATTTGAACCACGCATTGCTCGAAAAACGGCCAGAATGGGACACGAGACACGAACGTGTGATATTGCAGCACGACAACGCTCCGTGCCATCGCAGTTCCATCGTCCAGGACACCATAAAAACACACAAATGGGATCTGCTACCGCACCCGCCGTACTCGCCAGGCCTGGCCCCTTCAGACTATGACTTATTCCGGTCGATGGCGCATAGCTTGGGTGGGCTACACTTGGCCAATTACGGTGCAGTACAAAATTGATTCGAGGAATGGTTTCAGTCCAAAGACGCATCTTTATCGTCTCGGTATTTATGTGTTGCCAGAGAGCTGGCAAAATGTGTAAATGGCGAGGGACACTACTTCGAATGAACCATTTTTTGTATTTGTCTTGAAATTTTCGATTTTTTATTGGTAAAAAAACACCCGGAAACTTAGTTGCGCACCTAGTAGATTATTTCTAGGCACCTTAAATTCAGTCGAAGGTGATGCCAAAATCCAATCTCGAGATAATGAACACGATCCTAATACCACAACTTTTGAGTTCCAACTGATGCGGGCTATCGAAACAGTGCACTCAGAAAAAAGATTTATTATGTTCTAATAAATTGGCACATTAGAACACAATTTATTAGAAATTAATAAATTTTTACTCGTATGGAGACAGCTTTTATGTGATTGTAACTACAGCATTTATTCGGCGTCACTAAATATGTTTTTTTACGTGCCGATTTTTCACATCAATTAAAAGCCATATTTAAAATAGAACATTTGAATAAAAATTTCCTCAAATCAAATAAATACTACTTTCCAATCACGAAAACCTCTTTTTTCGCGACTATGATACTAATGCGGGTATGCGCACTTTGCCCTTCAACGCGACGGGCCCGACAGCGGCCGCTCGTCAGATGTAGCTCACGCATACGCTTGCCATGTAGCTTCTTCCTATGCCAATGCTTTTGGCACAAGTGTCAGTGTTGCGTTTCGGAAGTGAGAAACTCGAAAGTGAGGAATGATTTAAGTGCAAGTAAGAATATAAAGTGAGAAAAAAACGTTCAAGTGAGAAAATAATGACGGACGAAATGACACAATTCCTCGAAAAAAACCAGCTGGGGGATTATGAAGAATCCTATTAGATGTTACGAAAAACTCTATTTGTCGGATATAAAACACCTATTTCTTCTAACTTATATATCCTATTGGATGTTAAGAAAAATTCTTAGTAAATCTTAAATATAAACTTAAATAAAAAAATTTCTTAGCTGTTAATACAATCGTAGTAGGCCGACATACCAATAAGAAAACTTATTCGCCGGGAGACAAACGTCTTTGTCCTTAATAAATCTTTTTTCTGAGTGTAGCTACTGTTAGTAATGCCGAAGCTCACACAACAAGAAGCTTAATAAAAAAAGACTTTAAGCTCTTCGAGTCAACTGGTAAAAACACGCCGAATCTTGAAAACGTATATGAAGCTTGAATGACGGTGAAGCCAACATCTACCGAAAATAAACGGGTTTTCTCGTTATCTAGAAACTTTGTCACGAAGATAAGAAACCGATTATCAGATGATGCTATAAATTCTTCGCATTTTTAAAGCATATTTCATTAAAAGTACAGATCAATAAGTTGGCAGATGAAGCGGTTTCGCGTTGAGAACTCAATTTTTTTATCTTATACTATGCTTTCAAGGCTAATAAGGTAGCCTACTTCGAAGATTCTCATTGTTTTTTCATGTACCCAATTAAATAAAACACTGCGTAGTCAAAAGATGCATTGGCAAATACTCAAAGTATATTCTTCAGTTGATTTTGGTATTAAAAAAATTATTTTTTGTTCATTTAAAGGGCTATGCGTGGTTAAAATTTCTACTTGTTTGTAGGAAGAAATATGTACTGTATGTAACTTTAATTTAAAGATTGTTTTGATGACGATGCTTCATGTATCTACTATTTGTTTAATTAAAAGACTGTGCGATTAATATTTTTACTTACCGCAGGAAAGAAACCAAGATAAATATTCAAAGTACTTACTTGTTAATGAAACGACAAAGTAAAACTTTTATGGGAAGGAACTCAAAGTTAAATTTAGTTTGTTTCGTTAAAAAATGTGTAAGTGATGCAAATTTTGATCCAAACAAAACTGTATAAATAATAAATGCTGATTATTATTAATGAGCGTATTTTTTCTATTTAATTAATAATTAAAAAAAATTATTTCTTCGAGAATTCGAAAGTTCCCGGGAATTCCTAGTCGAGAGTTTTGGAGTCCCGAGAAAAAATATCGAGATATCAGAAAGGTTAGACCAGCCGTGAGAGAAATCCCGGGCAATATTTTCCCCTTAATTATCCCTTCGTAACGAAAACAGCCTCCTGCTCGCTAACTTCCAGATTCGAGAGTGCAGAAAATTGCATCTCTCTCTCTCTCTCTCTCTCTCTCTCTCTCCCCCTCTCTCTCTCTCCCTCTCTCTCCCCCCGCATCTGTAAAAACTTACTCCGGTTGAGCTGCTCTGACGCGCCACGTGTATAAGTTGCGAGAGATATTGCAAGGATCTTTTGCAACAATGCGATATCTCGTATCGGAACTTCGCGTCGTTTTCCATAGCCGCACGAGACAACGAAAAGTTCCGGCCGTAGGAGTTTCGCGCTCGTTACGCGCCAACAAAAAGTTTCGGGGGGGAACTTCGTCTGTTCGTCTTTTTCTTTGGGCGAGCAAGATTACTGGGTGAGACTCGGCGAGACCCTTTCGCCGTTGCAAAGTCGCGAACGAAGGGCCAAGGGAGGGCGCGGTCGACGAGCCACCTTCGGGCACCTTTTCAACATGTTAATTGTATATTTGAGGTGAGATGATAAACAAGAAGTTGGTCCAAGCACCGACCACGCTTCTACCGTTAAGGCGATGCTATAGTTGCTGCTCCAGCAGCTTCTGCACTGCGCCTCCGAGTCTTCATTACCCTCCGCAATACACAACCGCAAGAACTCTCCCCGGGGGCATTCCTGGCCTCTTCCCTCGCTGCTAACCAGGAGGAAGTTATGGAGCCCGGTACAGAAGCGTATAATATATGCTATATGCATATACATATGTACTCGGTGACTTGCTGAAATCTTAATCGAAGACTCCTATACCGTAGGCGGTACCGAGTAATGGTATGTTTATACAATACGTCATTCTACACGTAGGCAATGGAGAAACTTTACCGTCCATCCTGCAATCGTTTCACTACGTGGCGCCGCAACTCGACACAGTGTTTTCCTTATTGAGAATATAGATTTCTGCCGTGACCTGGCAAAATATCCAGAGCGCATTCAGGAGGGAGATACCTTTAGGCGAGGAAAATTGGTCATTTTCGTTTTTAAGGAAAGCTTTCTTTACTATTTTTTAGACTTAGAACATGTTTTACTACTACTTTTGACCGTTACATGGTATTTTTTATTTTTTTATTAACCTTCAAACATGGCGGAGGTAACGGGTCGCGGCGGATGTTGCCAGACGGCGTGACACATAGCGTCGGCGGGATTAATCTAACAAAAAAAACCAACGGCGATTTTTCCTTCATTAACACTCACACGCAGAATATGAACCACGAAAAAGTGAGCAATTTTGAAAATCGATTAAATGGTAGGCTTCGAAACGAAAGATAGAATTTTCTGAAAAATGTCATGTTTTAGACAATACGGTTAGAAATGTTTATATCAAATTTCATCAGAATCGGTCGATTAGTTTATACCTTACCGCCGCCAATTTTAAACATTAATTCAAAAAATAACATGTAACAGCCAAAAGTAGTAATAAAACATACCCTAAGTCTAAAAAATGACGAAGAAATATTTCCCTTTGAAAAAAATCATGAAAATCAGGTACTTTTTTCTTCGCCTGAAGATTTCCCCCCCGTTAAGGGTCTTTCGGAATAAAGAATAGCATCGAACTCGAGCGCAGATCATTTGGATCATATTGGCCATGTGTCATTTGAGTCATGACTTGAGAGTAAAAAATAATGAGTAAGGTAGGTGGCCCAGTAAGTGTCACTTTAAGCAGCTCGCGCTACTTTACAAATTTATATAGATCAACTTGGAAAGTAAGTAGAAGTTATTTTAAGTCATTCCTAATCAGTTTTTTATTACGAAGAAAAACGTCGTTGTGAAACTCTCGTGCCTGGTACAGTTTTCTAAAAAAATATTCCGTAAAGGTTATAAGACGCTATGGTACGGGCCATCATCATGCCGCCATGATGGTTGGTCTAGTAATCGCCATGTGAACGTCCCACTAATTCTCACATGCGTCCAAACTGCTTTAACTAATTATGCAAAGGTCCTTAGGCCTTCGTTGACTCGATTGTGCCTGCAGATAGGGCGGCAGAGTAATTTTTAGTCACTCAGGCACAAACTTTTAGCTATTCATTAAAATATTTACCAAACAGCAACTTACTGTTAAAACAGTATTAGAACTGAAATTGTAATACTTTGCTTAAGACAAACCAGTTATGCCTATTACGTCAGAATTATAATTTTTATTCATTTTCAATAATTATAAACGACTACTACAGCATAAAATAATTTTAAAGATTTTTTCGATCGCGTGACGTTTACCTGTGTTGGAGACGTATCCTGTTATCGACATAGTCACGACCCAGTAATCGCCAACGTTTATTCATACGTATATCATTTTACTATCGCGAATATGTGTATGACAATTACTGGTCCTTCGATTCTTCAGACAATGGTAATTATGGATCGAATATTTGTTTTCCGATTTTCTATAAATCAATAGTCGATTCATGAGATTATTTTGCCAACCTTCTCTCAGATATCGACAGCCATGGCGATAATCGGCAGGGTGTTAACATTGCTGGACTCGTAATCGTCATATACGAAAACTCGTTGAAATTAGCATAAAACTATAATTACCTATGCTGATCGCAAAACTAAGATTCTTATTTATAACTTGAAGACAAACTTACCGGACGCAAGTCCCCAGGCGTTCCTAATTGTGACACTTTAGGGTTGTTATGGGGTTTAGCCGTCGGGGGTGAAGTAGGAGGGGAGCGTCCTATACTTATGCATGGAGCCGATTGACTGTTACCAACTGTTAGCTTTCAAATGATCGGCATATTAAACGTACATTTTCGAACTGTTTTTCTACATCTATTTGTAAAAATATGTATTTTTGAAAATCGATGATTACATTAAATGTTGTCATGACTTTGTATAATTATGTTTTATAACTTTTTCTCAGCCAATTATCGCGAAACGAATTAGCAAATGTCCTAAATCGTGATATATCATAATGCCCAGGTTGGCAGAAGTGTCGCTAAGATAAAGACATATGCGCCCCGTTCGTAACCTCAATACCGGCCCAAGGAGCTGTCAAAAATGAATATCGGTCTGAGTTAAAAAAATTCCGCTGTAAAGAAAACGTGTGTACTAAAGCTGTCTATAATCTCGAAGAACTCAACAACTGTAATAATTTTCCAATATTCTAAAAAAAATGATATATGAACAAAAATCCGCGTTATTTTGTCTTTGCTTAGAAATGTCTAGAAATTTATAATTTCTGAACACAGTTATCAAATTAATATTGAGTAATTATTACTAATTAAGAGAATAAGTACCAATAATATTTCTTTGTTAATTATCCTCACTGAGTGGATTGAGGTTCTCGGGCATAATTACCGAATACCGATAAGATAAGTAGCATTTGTGCCGTCTACGACGTTGCAATGATTGCACAGTCGAATATTTTGTGTGCTTGATTTTCGCACAAATTCGCTATCAAAAACATTAATGATTTTATAACGGTACTGTAAATCCTCATTTTTGCGGTATCAAGGGTTAGTCCGATAATTAGTCGAACATTACCTATTGTTTCAGCTCCGTGGTAACATTTACTTAGCCGATATTAAGAATGTACTGACAAATGATCGGGAGTTTTCCATTAGCGTAATATAATTAGCCCACGAAATAAGTCACGTTGCCGATTTTTTTTTCTAAAAAACGGTATTGTGGTTCGGATTGAAACTGCACAGGATGATCAGCAAAGGGGTTATAAAGGTCCAGAACAAATTTCAGCTCGATGGTAACATGTTGACTTAACCCCATAACAACCTTAACCACCAAATCAAGGATTCAGCCGAAATGGCAGATAGACGCCGTAGCTGAATATATTTGATTTGATTATTGTTAAATACGTATACTTACGAGTGTGACAATGTAATACAACATAGTAAATACCCCATGGACGCTAGTATATCACAGATCTGCACGAACGACTGTTTCTCATATTAAAACACTTACTTAAAGTGTAAGCATGACTATACTAGGACCCTGACGAACACTGGGCCGGCCACCTAACTGTTTTTCGTAATTTTAGGCCTCGTGTGATACTATCCAGTCATGGAAGTTCACGATGAATCTCTTTTTGGCTGGAATGGGAAGAACAGAAGTTACGACCAGGGAGAATGTGATAACATAATCCAGTTCAGACATAATGAGACCCGAATGGATCCAACAGGCCCGAATTAGCGTTTCTTTCTCGACCTGGCCGCCGTTGTCGTTTTCAGCGTCAAGGAAATCCCATATGCGTTGTAAATGAGGGACCCAAGTTATTGCGACAGACAACTGGACAAGCCAACTGTTAGCACGTCCGTCTTGGAGCAATAACCAACGTGAGCCTTTCCGTTTCTTACGAAGGACGTGTACTCGATTGTGCAATCGCGATGCACGTCTGGAAGACTCGGTGGTTATAGTGGGTTCTCCACTATTGTTTTTCCCTCTGCAAGGCGCCACTCGATCCCCAGGTATGCAGGACGAAAGAGGATCGTGCTAGGCGAGAACAAGGCGAAGCAATCGCGCAAGAGGAAATTGAAAACCCTCTCCCTCGCGAATCTGCATCTCGCGGTTGGACCGAGGTCAGCTGACGACCCATCCGCCGGAATTACACGCGTAGATTGCAAAGGACGTGTACGGCGGTTGTCCTCGTCCATAAACTTTTTGGTTGTTCTCATCAAAGAGAGAGTTGGTCGTCACGTGTTTGTACAAGCCATTGAGGGACATATTTTCAGGTCCTTATTTTCAGGTTCGGTCCCGCGGCCATACATTGGTAGTCGCGGTAGTACCGGGTAGTCCCGACGGGCCCTGGCGGGCTATGCCATCGTGAAAGTCATTCGAGTATCGTAAATCGGTTAGCCCCGGGTTCCCGAGGTGTGAACCGGTTCCTAACCGTATTTTCGAGACGTGATTCCGGAGCTCTTCGCGCCAGGATCTCGCCCCCCCCCCCCTCTTGCTCGCCCCTTTGGCTCGATTCCCATCTCTCTTTGCGCTCTACCGTTTCGTGGGCTCTCCGGTGAGGCTGTTCAACGACAACGTTCAACGTCGACGTCCGAGACGGACAACATGCCGCGTCTTTTCTCGCCTCTCATTGCTCATCCGCGTCTCCCCAACGCGTCTCCATCTTTTTACATCTTTCTCTCCCTCTTTTCGCCATGTTCCTCTTTGTCTTTTGATTCCGGACCGCATCTCGATCCTCGTTCACTCACCCTATCCGCCTGGTGCACACGTAAAACGGCAGAGCCTCGTCGATGTGTGGGCCGCAACGACCCGATTCCTCGCGCCATTGTCGAAACGCGTGAAACGTACGACTGCACTTTATTCCACGGGGAGCATAACGAGCATGCGCTACACAACGGGGCATGGGCCCAGGGGCAGGGGGGCAAAATGAAATTCGTTCGAAAATCGACGGCAGAGCCTTCCACGCGTCACGATCTTATTTATTATACGGGTAACGCTTTTTTTTTGTCTCGCGAAGTAAATCCGTGCTCTAAATATTCCGCTTGCTCGCCACATGTAGGAAGTAGGAAAATAAGACGATTGCCGATTCATAACTCGGAGCTTTCGTTCAATGAATTCTAAGTTTCTCTCTTTTTGATGCGATCTTTTTCGTCCTTCTTTGAACGCCCATCAGAGCGATGGATACTGCTTCTTTTGTTGCTCGTCTTCCATGTTCTTGGCTTTTTTTAAAACTTAGTCCTCTTACGTACCCTCTGCGTCGCTTTCCTCCTTTTCCACCTCGTCTGGACTCAACTTCGCTCTTGTGCTTGCTTTTTCACTGCTTATTGTGCACGAAGCATCTCAGTGCATCGGAGCTGCATCTAGTCTTCGGAACTCTACGCACAATAGGTTCCCGGGCTTTATGGTGTATGCTTTAAGCCATTCGTTTCTTCGTTGCAACGACATAGGATATCACCCCCCTGTCTTTTTCTCTCTCTGTGTCTATTCCTTTCTTTCTCTGATCCTCCCTCTGATCCTTCTTCGTCGTTTTTCCATTATTTATTTTCTATCCAGTTTGTCGCTCTTGTTTCCTGCAACTTTTGCGCTCCTTTGAAGCATCTCAAGTACAGACCTGCGTATCGATTGGCAAACGCCAAAGGCGCTTTTCCCAAGGGCCGACGAAAAAGCTTTGCTGGGTAAGGGACGGGTCTCTTGTCGAATATGTGCAATCGAATATCACCGAAAGAAAATTATTAATATCCGGCAGTGCACAATTGGTAAAAAGATATTTGCCTGCACCAGAAAATGATCATTCTAGAGTTACCTAAGGATAACATGACATTGACGATTTTTCCTGATATAGATAGATTTTCATGAGGATCCAAGGAAAAGCTCCTTTTATCCATATATTTGATAAATCATTGGAAACTATTGAACACGTATTTTTTTATCGGCAGAAAAACGGTTTTAAGGGGGAAACCACCCCTCAAAGAAAGGCGTGTCGAGGGGTGATTTTGGAGTTTCACCCACAAGCAGTCCACCGGTCTGAAAGAAACGAAAACCAAAATTCTTCTAATGTGAAGCGATGAAAAATCTACTATAGAACTATCGAAAAAAATTAAATTAAGGGGTGAGACGTCTATGTCTGCGGGGTCGTTATCCCTCTTGAAACCTTTTTCCCACCGATAAATAAGGATACGTGTCTAATAGTTTCCAATGCTTTATCACTCAATCCTTGTCAGTTATTTTTTCACTGAATGCATTGGGGAAAAAATACTTAAAAATTTGGATATTCTATGCCATAAAAATAAATATTTCGAAACTTTAATTATATTTGGCTGTGCTGAAAATTATTTTGAAAATTTGAATATACTGCATTGTGAGAAAATACTTAGAAATTTTTATATTCTTTGCTGTAAAAAAAATTACTTAAAAAATTTTAATATATTTCGATGTGGGAGAAATTGGTTAGTAAATGTTTGTGTATTACGCTGTGAAAAAAAAATTATTCATAAAAGTTTCATGTACCGCGTCGCGAAAAAAATTATTCAGAAAATTGTAATATATTACGCTGTGAATTCGAGTTTCGAAATGCGTATTTCTAGTATGGCTAGGAGTTACTTGTCGTCGATTTTCGAGTAGCTCAACCGAAAGATCACTTTACAATCTGACTCGAATACAGTTGTTCCGCGGTAAGTCAATCTGTAATTTTTTTCTCCATATCACGAAAATTGAGAAATTGTAGCTCCTACATCTAGCAATTAAACGTTGACTGTGCAAATTTCACGTCATTCGGTCCAGTCAATTTTGACAAAAATTGCGAAAACCTATAATAGATTTCTATACCGGCGGAATTGTGTGTCATTTCTCGTTGATTTCGACGAGAAGGCACACTTTATAGCATTGCAAAATCCGACACGAGCAGAATTTTAGTATTCCACCGAAACGTGAGCAAAAAATACAGCACAATGGTATCGACGCAGTAAAGTCGTCCTGTCGCCGAAAAACACCGTAATCGGAAAAAAAGGAAGCCAGTTTTTTGACAGGTGGTTCTGTAGGTGCCGTGGATGCTAAACCCAAGCTTGCCTAAAAATCGGGGTGCAGGTTTTTTTAGGGGATGAAGGGGGATGGGGTGGATTGATGCCAAACTACAACCCCTACGAGGTCGGCGCCGTGAGACAAAATGTTCAGAAAAATCCGGGGTTTAGTTTTGTCCACGGCATAGAAGTCGTGGAAGTTCATTTTGGGGTGAAATTTTGAAAAATCATTTTCAATTCAGTAACTCTTTAGGAAAAGTTCGTACACTTTTTTGTTCAAATGGAAACGTTGTAACCCTTGAAAAGATGCATCGGTCGAGTGTTTCATCATCACTCCCCAATAATATTTTCAACCCCAAAATAATTGTTGAAATACAAAAATAAATGGTTTATTGTATTATTCAAAAACAATCGATTTTTCGGGTATGATTAAAATGTACGAAATGTAGAGAATCATTTTCTCTATATTTTCGTTTCTATGGACCACCCTTGAATTCCTATTTTCTAACCCCTCTCGGGGGTTGGAAATTTAAAATGAAATCCTGGGAAAACTATTGACCGCACGAGTTCGTCGTCGTGGAACAATTTGTAGCTTGAACCCTCAGCTACATTTTTGTCCACAGCGCCAAACTCGTATCTCTTTATTTTCGGTGAATAGTTTTCTCAGAATTTCATTTTGAATTTTCAACCCCCGAGAGAGGTTGGAAAAAGCAAAAATCAAGGGTGGTCCATAGAAACGAAAATATAGAGACAATTATTCTCTACATTTTGTACATTTAAACCATCCCCGAAGAAAATATTGTTTTTGAGTTATTCATTAACCAATTTTTTTTATACTTCAACAATTTTTTGGGTGTGAAGATATTATTGGAGAGGCATGATCAAATATTCGATCGACGCGTCTCTTCAAGGGCTACAACGTTTCCATTTCAACAAGAATTGTATGCATTTTTCCTAAAGAGTTATCGAATTGAAACAGATTTTTTTAAATTTCACCCCCAAAATGAACTTCCACGACTTCGGTGCTGTGGACAAAAATGAAGCCCGGATTTTTCTGAACATTTTGTCTTCCGGCGCCGACCTCGTGGGGATTGTAGTTTGGCATTAATCCACCCCCATCCCCCTTCATCCCCTAAAAAACCCTATACCCCTATTTTTACGGCAAACTTGGATTACCACTCGCGGCACCTAGAAAATCACCTGTCTAAAAAATAGCCTTCTTCTATTTTTTTCCGATTCCAATATACAGCACGACTGTCGGCGTCTTCGTTCTCGAATAAAAAAATGTAACTTGTCACCTGTATCCGAGGCGTTCAGTTTCCCGATCGATTGTTTCAGATAAACATGGAGGCCGTAACATCGACGGATTACGACTCCTCGAATCTAAGCCGCAATTTCAACCAGGTCGGTTTCAACACCTACAATTATTCGCAGTTCGAGGAAAAATACAAGCCGCGACAGTCGACAAAGTACAGTGACGATTATCAGGATTACGGCAGAAATTCCGTGAGAAATCCGATAAACTCGCGAATCTCGTTGCGTCACGGACAAGAGCCGAGTGTTCTCAAGAGCGAGCGCAGTCATTCGCAGCCCGAGAGACAGCATCAGTCGTCTCACGAGACGAGATCGAAATCTCAAGATTCGAGAGAATTGACGTTCTATCAGATCGAGCCCCCTTTGAAGTACGAGAATCGTCACGGCAACAAGTCCCATCGTGCCTCGGTCGACAAGATCCTCAACAAGGGAAAAGAATTGACGTTTTACGATATCGACGGACCCACGAGTTCCGTGGAAAAATCGAAAGAGCCCAAAGCCAATGGTTGTCCCGAGAAAATTGAAAAAAAGGACAAGCCCAACGGAGGTGCTACATCGAAGCATGGCCACGGAAAAACTTCGCATCAGGAACAAACGACAAAGATTACAGCTACCAATCAGGCGAACAGATCGCAGTCCGATCTTATGGAAAATTCGCATCGACAGCAATGCAATATTCTCGTCGAACCACCCAAGTACCGACAATACGACAGGCCACCTCGTTATCAGGAGGATCCACCGAAAGCCGAACCGCCACCGAAGTATCATCAGGATCCTCCGAAGTATTGTGAAGTCACCAACAAACGGCAGGACGACTTAAAACGCAGTCAGGTGAGTTGAATTCCATAACTATACCGTCCATTCTGAATAGTATTGCTAAATTCCATTCGTATCCCATCACCATCGGGATTAACTCTGAACAGCAAACAGCCTGTGATCAATACCTTCAAAGCTTGCATACGATTCTTTGACGTTAAGTTAACGGGTTACACCTAGTTCGCTGCCGGAAAACGGTGGTGTTTTCGTGATTTTTTTTTTTTTGAAAATGGAGGCAGGTTTTTAACTTTTTTTTCATAGCAAAGGGTATCATTTCAAGTATCTTCGGCAATTTTTTTATTGGCAAATATTTATAAACGACGGAGATTCAGTAAATTGCACAGACCGCTGTGCAAAAAAGGTCCTAGTTGGTGACCACTCCTGCTCGGGAACAAATCATCTGAAATCAAAAAACCAAATGAATTTAGTTTTTGTACCGTATTATCTGGTCTTTAATCGAAGGATTCGATAAAATTATGTTTTTTGCAAAAATAGTCGCCGATCGAAAGTGATCGTCGAAATTTTGGTGAAAAAAAAACACTCTATTTTCCTTGATAAAAAAGTATGCATTGAAAAAAATCTCTCGGTTAAGAACTGCCTTTTGATATACAAAAAATTTCTGGGAAATTTGAAGCAGATTGGTTTAGTCGTTTTTGAGATATTTTGGTCACCGATTCTGAAAAAGTCATTCCGAGAAAAACGTGTTAAAAGTTTTTACCTGTAACGGTAAAGCGGTAAGAGGACCTACCTGTAAACGCTCATAATTCCCCGAATTTTCGACAGACCGACTTGAAATTTTCAGAGAATATTTTTCAAGGGTTATATTATAAGAATCCTTCGAAAACGAAAAATCGATTAAAAAAAATCCGACTAGGTGTAACCCCTTAAAACTACCATTACTTTTACTTAATGACGTCTCAAGTACACGTCCTACTTTTGCACTTTTATAATGCCTTATTGAAGAATCTATTTTAATGCATCCGCAAATTCTATATTGGTTCGACCAGTTACACTTGAGTTGTTGCTAACGGAAATCGAATATCAAACGGGGTTGGTCGACTCACAAATAATCCACTATAAAACTGTCATGCAATCGTAGATACTGAAACGTGTGATTTTGCGTTAAAAAATTCGTCGAGAGTCTGTGAAGATTAAAAAAAGTCTTATTCAAGTACTTCCGCCCATTCGTATTGGCGATATCCAGTTTTAAGTTACACTGAAATCGAAGTCATCGAATCGTCGAATAAAGACTAGGAATAAACTTCCGAATAATCCTACAGTAGCACCACTGTAGGATTTTCAAAAAATTGATTTTGTTATCTATGTATCTATATTGATTTTGTTATAATAAAAGTTTCATACTTGTGAAAAAAGGCCCGCAGGCCCCTGTGGGTCTGCGGTGGCAGTGGTTGGCTCGTGTGCGAGACATCAACCGTTTGTCTCGGAACACTATTTTTCAAAACGACACGCAGCGTAATTCCATCAATTTTGATTCTATTCACTCCAAATTTTGGGCACATCTTAAAAATAACATTCCGAAGAGAAATACGTACGAGATTCTCCATGAGTCAATTTTCACATTATTTATTAACAAATGATTGTCCTTTTTTCAGTCGAAAATGGAGTTTTTAGTTTAAATACTTGTCAATTACACAAAAAATAATATTTTCAAAATCCTCTACGTATTTCTCTAGCTATACTCATGTAAATTAATAGAATTAAAACTTTCTTCCCCATTCAAATTTGTGTTAGTTATACTGCGTGCCGCAGGGTGTCTCAAATCCAACATGCCTCGCGAGAATGGCTCCATTTTGTATAATTTTTTTAACATACATTTTTTTTTCACTTAACGATATGACTAATAAGATCCTTGAATATTATCATCCTCTTACTTGTCTTTCCACCCAAAAAAACGCTCAATTTTAGACGTTTACAGTCGTGTGATAATTATTATAAAAAATTGTATAATTTTTGAATATACATTTTTTTTGTTCACTTGATATATGACTAATAACATCCTTGAATATTATTATCCTCTTACGTGTCGTTCCACCAAAAAAATGGCTCAATTTTGGACGTTTACAGTGGTGTGATAATTATTATGAAAATTAGTATAATTTTTAATATATATTTTCTGTTCACGTGAAGATATGATTAATAACATCCTTGAATATCATTATCCTCTTGTCCTTCCACCCAAAAAAACGCGCAATTTTAGACGTTTACAGTGGTGCGATAATCATTTTAAAAATTAGTATAATTGTTAATATACATTTTTTTGTTCACTTGAAGAGATGACTAATAACATTCTTGAATATTATTATCCTCTGGTCCTTCCACTAAAAAAAATCGCTCAACTTTAGACCTTCACGGTGGTGTGATCCCTTAATTGAAGTTCCAAAAATGACTCATTAATGGGATTGTAAATTAGGTTCCCGGGAATTCAAGTAATCCAGTCCACATTGTAGCAATAACTTCCGGCGTAGTTCAAGTACATCAACTCCGTTCACTTTTACCGCATATATATATGTTTTTTCAACGAGCGTCATTCATTCGCAAGTTTCCCCCAAGATTCATTACACGTCTTATCTTCACTCGCGACTTTGATGAATCGACTCTGAGCTCGTAACTGCTAATTATGAGCTGCCCAAGATCCTCGGACACGAGTAATCTCGGTGCTTTTTATTTGCCTCGATACGCGATTCTCGAAATACACATAGGTTAGAATAGTTTCGCGAGTAAGAAAAATAACGGGAATACGATGAATTGAACAATGGTGCGTACGCGTTATCCGTTTGATAGGAGGAGAAGGGCAAACGGCAGGCATGGGGAAATCATGGGGGAGTCGTGAGCGGGATCGTCGCCGTTGGTGGTGGCGGCGGTGGTGGTGGTGGAGGAGGAAGCCACGGTACCGAGGCGCTCGCTAATCTCGCCAGTATCACGCCGACCGCGCGAGAATCAACACGTGGCGGGGTTACGACGCGTCAGCGTCAAATGCACAAGCAAACGACGAGGGATGCAATTGCACCGAATAAAAATGACGACTATAACAACGACGACGACGTCGAAACGTTGAAACATTCCGAGAACAACGCCAGTACCGCCAAACTGACACTTTCGAATTATCAAACGAACAACCTTGCCAATCGCATCAACAATTTTGGTGCTAACGGTGTGATTAACAATTACGGTAGTGCCGGTGTGATATTGGGTGTATCGTTGGGCGGTGTCGTATGTCCCGAAGTGAGCAACACCCGTGGGGTCGACGTTAAGTTTCCATTGCTCCGATCGAGCGACAAATCGATGATCAAGCTCGAGAAAACGAAAAGTTCGGTTCACTCGTTTCACGAGGTCATCTCGGTCGGCAATAAGTTCGCCGATAAAATGAAATCCGTGCAGGAGGCCATTGTTTACAAGCATCACGAGACAGCCGGCAAAGCGACCAACAAAGCTCCGCATACCGATCCGGTCGTCAATCACGTGGGCGGCTACAAGGTCGAGAACATCAAGTACTACGGCGAGCTAAAGGGCTACGATTTCAAGTCCTACGGCACCATCGACAAGCCCCAAACCGTCAATTCGCCCGGCGACAAATCCCATCAATATTCCACATCCGACAAGACGAATCATCAGAAAAGCCACGAGAAAACACACGCGCGTGCCTCCCAGCCTTACGGTGCCGGGAAAGTGTCCCAAGCGTCCGATAAAAGTGTTTACAGTGAAAAGTACAGTGATCATTATTACCACAGATCGCCGCACGTCAAACCGACCAGCGCATTTCAGGTTTATCAGGAGACCAAGTATTCGTACAACGTCAGCGGAGTTCCCGGCACACCGGCACAGGCCAGCGCAGCCGCGGCTTTCTTCGCAAGGTGAGTCTCTTCTTTCTTTCTCTTCCGTCTTTACCTATTGCCTCCGTTGTTCGTCATCCCTGCATCATCGTGTAACGAACGCTGGAATCGACTAGGGCGATGCCACCCAAAGATCCTACGACGATTTTCAGGAAGGCAATTGTGACAATTGTCATCGATCATCGGTAGTCTTTTTCTAAGCTGTCAATGAAACTTCTTCACAAAGCAATTGCCATGTTTGCTCGACTAATCGATATAAGCTGCAGGTGACTCTTTCGATGTACAAGACATGTATAGGCATTGTGGTATTCCACCTTCTCTACCTGCAGTAGCATGCTATCGAGAGACACCTGTATTTTTTTCCGGTTTTCACGTTTACCCAGCTTTTTATGGGGCATCAATCATTTTTCGTGCTCTTGAATTTCATTATTGATCACCGAGTGACAATAACGAAACGTGAGGATGACAAAATGTGATGTCGTATCTCGGTATGACGAGGCTTCGGACGCTAAGTACACTGTCATATAAGGATATGACATACATTATCTATACTTTCGAAGTTGACTAACAGGTGCAATTTTTATAGTAGCTGAGGTACTCGCCTAACGGGTAGATTTCATTCATTTGAAGATAAATATTCCTTTGAATTCTGGCGAAATTCTCTTTGTGTATTCGATGGGGCTGGATTCGACCTCACTGCGCGTAGCGGTATAAAAATGAGGTCACTGCTTTTTGACTGAAAAAACCCGAACTGTCCTTCCCTTTTCGGTGGAAAATGTTTCAAGTGTGCTCAGTACATTGAGCGGGGTGTATATCGGAGCATTCCGAAAGTTCACGAATATTTGAGATCGTGGGATCCACTAGTGTGTGTATCATCATGGGACAACTCTCCATTTTAAGGGGTCTTCTCACTTCAGACGCTGAAAAAAGGCTATTTTCATAATAAATACACTATCAAAATACATTAAAATTATTTATTTAAGCCACTATTTAGACAAAAATGGTAGTTAAAAAATCTGAAAAGGCCTGCGCTGTTGATGAAATCTCGGAGATGGATTATCCGAAACAAAAAAATCAAACGGTTTTAGAACAACAAATTCTAACACTGGTTGCCAGAATTCTAATATTCAGTGCTAGAAAAGTATAGTAGTTTACTGCCAGTTCGGAATTCTAAGACTTGTTGTTATAGAAGTGTAAAAACGATTCTCACACCGTATAGTAAAAATGATACGTGCATATTACATTTGAAACTATTCTCGCATAGGCGCGAGTCCTATATGCTGTATAGTAAAAATAATGCGTGCATATTACATTTGAAACTATTCTCGCATAGGCGCGAGTTATATTTTCATATGGATTTCACTATACGCATAGCATAAATGTTCCGCGTATAGCGAAAAATATTACGAAGTTATTAGTAAAATGTGACTCTTTATACCGTACTTTTGTAGAATACTGGAAACTAATTGTTCCATTCACGTGGGCAAAATATATTTTGAATACTACAAAAAATCACAATATGCCGAATAGAGTGTATTATTTGTATCAGTTTACGTGCCATATCGTAGGTTGAAATTTAAATTTCTTCATTATTACTATACCATAATTGCAATTTTTATCTTCCATTCAATACTTTTTGATTTTTAATGATATTTTTTTAGAAGCATAGTATTAATACTAAAGTTCGAGGCTCCCGTTTTCTCCGTGTAGGTTAATGGCTATAGCGCATATCCTACGATTTTTGATATATGCAAAAATAACAAAATGGCGGACATTTTTCGAAAAAACAAAAAAAAACGTTTTTTCACTGTTTTTGGCAAAAAATAGTAAATATCCAAATTTAAAAAAATCCTTGATATGCGTTATAGCTATAGTTGTAAAGAATATGCGGTTAAAATTTCATAAGGATCGGTTCAGCAGTTTCGAAGGTTTTATCAACAAGCCGTCAAAAAACGTTGTTTCGGGAAAAACGCGTTTAAAGTTTGTTTGGGTTACATAAATACATTTAAAAAAAAATTACGCTTATTTAATTTTAATTTAGCTATAGTTGTAAAGAATATGCGGTTAAATTTTCATAAGGATCGGTTCAGCAGTTTCGAAGGTTTTATCAACAAGCCGTCAAAAAACGTTGTTTCGGGAAAAACGCGTTTAAAGTTTGTTTGGGTTACATAAATACATTTAAAAAAATTTACATCTATTTCGAAAGTGTATTTATTAAGTGTAACAACTTTTATAGCAATATCAATAATATAAATCTATCAAAAAGTTCATGAAAATAGCCTTTTTAGCGTCTCAAGTGAGAAGACCGCTTAATATCTTTCAATCACTGATTGGTGCTTTTTCGTCTTCATGGTGGACAAAAAGACCATTTTTCTTGAACCATTGGAGACCTGTGAGAAAGATAGATCGGTGGATAATGTTGATTGAGGCTCCGCTGGAATTGCTCTATCTCCGGTTCACCATTTCACGTAGAATTTTTTAATGTAAGCTGCCATGTGAAAAATGTTACATACAAATCACGTTGATTGAAAGGAACATTCTACATTCTTTTGCCAGGTCGACTTATCTGAAGGGAAGTAATGTTAAAAAATAAAAGCGCGGATAAGAATCCTCTCTCAGTCCTCGAGGAGCTGTTGGTCTCACGGCTAAATGAGGCCAGCAACGCTCTTCACGGTTTAACGAGATCAAAGTGCCTTCACTGAGAGACGGCGTATAGCGAGTTGCCGCTATGCCAGCAAAATTCTGTGGCTTCGAATTCCCATTCGCTTGATTTTTACGATCGCCCGGCCGAAATTTATGGTCTCGAGTTTATGACATCGGGTGCATGGTTGAACGAGAATTCGGGCGAGGAATATTTGTCAGGAGGACGCGTGCAGCGACCAGAGAGACCTTGTCAAATAATTGATTTCGAACCGGGTTCAACTTGGTTGGCAATCGGGATTAATACGAAATACGAAGGACTAGATTTTCCAATTTTGCGTCATTGGATGTTCCGAACTTACAAAGAGTTGACCTCATGCGGTTGTTCCGATAGAACTGCTCGTCAGTGGGTATTGCTCAATAGGCTGGAATTATTTCGAGTCGCAGACAAATTCTAAATCGATACAGCCGACCATGTGGGACTCTCTAATCTTTGATTATATATTGTACTCAATTAATTATCCTGGTAATCCGTAGTATGGTGAACTTTCCGCATAATATTCCGCCTCGGAAGGCTTATCGCTTTGACACAGACTGGCTGATGTACGATAAGGACCTTCCGTATACAAGCCCTTATCCCTTGACGTGGTTACATCAACAGAAGACTGGAGTCGATTGAAGCTACTTGCCTTAATTAGATGGGTTCCCGTGTTCTATTATGACTATTATGTCACTGGGACATCATAATTACCATTTTGACTCGATTTTTTTAACCAGAAGGGACGAACTGATGATCGATTACTTCTTTCACCAGCAATTGATCAATTTCATTGACGATCTTCGATAATCCCTGACACTCTCGTATCGGTAAAAGGGCTCTCGTATTGGTAAAAACGCTGATGGACGTGGCTTGTCTTAATTAGTCAGGTTTGTTCTATCGCCGAAAAAGATAGCAACCTTCAAAGCCCGGGACACTCGTTTGATCGTTGGCTTTACCTCCCCGTTTCCACGTGGGAGTGTCCAGTCTGGAAGGGTCTCCATCAACGAGGCTAATTGCTTCTTCTGATGATGGATGAGACGGCGAGTCTATAACGCAGTCTGCATTCGACTAAAAAACGGATTTAGAGACCTGTTGAACGCCGAAAAGGCTTCTCTGATTATACTAAGGTTTCGGAATGTTTCGTAGAACATCGTTGGAACTTGGATAATCGATTATAGTTTCCTCTGCAAACTACCAGAAATGGTATTGAGAAAACCGCAACTATTATTATTATTAGCGAACTTATTGTTAGTGTTTCCACCAGTTCCTTCTGCCGCTCTTTCAGATCCAGTCAATCGAAAAACAGACATACGTGGAAACGTCTCATTTTCAATTCGGCCAATAGTCTCCTCTTTTGATCGTACACTAATAACTTGTTACAAGATATCGAAATTTCGTTGTAACTGGTCCACGGGTTCATTCTATATGATTTTCTACACGATATATGATATGATTTTCTACAAATCGCTAACGTGGCAGACGCGATAACTCACGAAAATTGTTCCCAAAAAATGAAGGCATAGAACTCCTGCACGTTGACACACTGACGTTAAAGAATGACGCGCACTTGAAACAAGATTGAATGCAGCGATGGACAATTAAGTAAATTGTCGGTGGAACTCGCATCCTTTTTTGGGCTCGACTCAGGTTGAGAACTGGAACCGAAGAGGTTTCTCGTATCTGTAAGATGCATCGATGGGGACAAGAGGCGTTCGAAGAACTGGCATGTCGCGTATCTCGCTGTGATCTTCATGGCGTGGAGCCCGTACTGACTGAAGTCTCGGTCACTCCTTTCGAATCCTTTCCTCGATCTCATTCCCGATAAGCTTAGCTGCAATGAACTTCCGGTGTCTGCAACCTATGCTGCAGTGTCTAGCATAGACGTCTATCCCATATCCGGAACCGAGGCGTAAGTTTCACGAGAAAAGACCACATCGATTTTCAGGATTACAGGTGCATCCTTTTATGCATACATGAAAGTTAACCCAGTCTTATTTTTATGCCGTGCATCGCCTTGGTGCACGTATCGAGTATGTACAAAGGATTTTCTCTTTTTTTTGTCTCACCGCCTACACACGAGTCTACCGTAACTGTTGAATTCCCTACATAGCTAGGTTTAGTTAAACTTCCCGCCTCAAGGGGGGGGGGGGGGGGAGATACCTTTAGGCAAGGAAAAACATTCGGATGTTCGTCATTATTTTTTCAAAGCAAAGATTTCCTCACCATTTTTGAGACTCAGGGTGTGTTTTGTTACTACTTTTGGCTGTTACATGGTATTTTTTTATTGATCTCTAAAAATGACAGAGGTGTGGCACGGTCTTCTAAACACGTTGTGGCCAATGTTGTCTGACGGCGTGACACGTAGCGTCTACGGGATTAATGTGAAAAAAAAAACGGAAGATTTTCATTTTATTAACACGCATACGTAGAATATGATCCAAGAAAAAGTGAGAAATGTTAAAAATCGATGGAATGGTAGGCTTTGAAACAAAAAAATTGAACGTCCATAAAAATGGCTACATTTTGCAATAAAGAATACTTTTTAAAAAATAATTTAAGAACATTTAGTGTCATGCAATAAGGTTAGAAAGATTTATACCTGATTTCAGCAGAATCACGCCACGCAATACGTTATGCCATTTTTGAAAATGCAATTTAGAAGACTGTGTCATTTTTTAAGATTAAGAAAAAAGACCATGTAACAGCCAAGAGTAGTAATAAAACGTACCCTACATCTCGAAAATGGTAATGAAATTTCTCGTTTAAAAAAAATCATGACAATCAGCAAATTTTGTTTCTCACTTAATGGCCGAGGCTGTGCATAATTTTCACGTAAGCTTTTCGACTGACACCGCAATCGGAAATGCACACAGTTGCTTTCCGATTGGATCACTTACCGTGCAAGCGACCAACCGTTCGAGGCAATGGCAACGAATGTGCCTAACGAGCTTTTTTATCCTCACCGTTGATCGTTTTCTCAGTGCCAATGCTTTGGCAGTAATTTTCACGAATGCTTTTTTTCCCTTTTATTCGTCAGGCTGGCGATGAGTTTGAGCGAGTTGACAATGACAATGATCGGACGTTTGGCAGATACGCACCTCAGAGCTTTTTTTTCTCAATACTCCGTTGGAGAACAAGCGTGTCATCGTTTCCTCGAATCACACGGTGGGATGAATGAACGATAAATAATACGAGGGTACGGTGAAGGGAGAAGGGGAACCGTTTACTATTGTGGCGATCGTGTACAGTTTTTTGAATGAGATCCGCCACCTGTGTCCCAATGGCCTATCCGTTGTTGAGTGCGGCTCGCAGGCGCCGGCTATCCTGTTTACCGTCTGCCTGATGTATCGTCTTCGCCACTCATCTCATTTCTTACCAAAGAACGCTAATCAGCGTCCGCACACGTACTTCCGCCTGTCTCATACTGCTGTTCCCATATTCGAAAAACTGATGACTTCGTCATCGTCACATCAATTGGCAACCAATGAGGAATTTAGCCACGTTGACTCGTAATTGAACGTAAGGAATTTGTCGAGTCCTCAGTATCGTGCATTCATTGCGTTTTCAGTTTTCGTATGCTAGTGAAAAATTATACTGCTACGTTCAAACAATCACAACCAACTTAATAAATAAAAATGAGAATAATAGTTGAGTTGCATCTACCTAGAGGCTTGAAAAAAATGGCCAAATTTCGATTATTTCGGGGAAGCGGTTGGTGAAAATGAATCGCATTTTTTTAAACACAAAGGTACATATATTGAGCGCCTTTGAAAAAATTCACCACAAAATACAGAAAAACAACCAAAATATAGCCACCGACAGATGATGACATTTTTTTCACGACGTTTGACGGTGGACACTCCAGTTTAAACGGTCTATCGGAAATCTAAAAACCAAACGGGTTATTCAAGTTAACAATAAATACTAGTCGTTGACGATCATCAATTTGTTTAATAACATTTTTTTGCAAGGTGGAGACGAATTGAAACTCGAGAATACAAAGTATATTTAAAAAGTCGTCATTTTTACGTAACTATTAAAAAATCAAGATCAATTTTCAAAAAGTGAGATCCTCAATGACCTTTAAACGTTTCTAACCGTATCTCCTGTAAATTTAGATACAAGCCATCTAGTGATTTTCGAGATAACATGTCCACCGACTTTGAAAACAGTGCTTTGAGAAAAATGCTTAAAGTTTGAAGTACGGTGCTGCTACCGCTCGCCTGGCCAACTGCTAGAGTATTTCAAAGAATTTTTCAGAAAACATAGATAAAAGTTGATCCTATTATATGAAAATATTGTTGAAAAATGCAATTTTTTTGTATCCACCCAGGTATATGTTTTTTTTAAACTGCTTAAATCGATAGATAAACTATCGAGGGGAATATATTTACAAAGTTAACGAGGTCGATTGTAAATATTTTCGAAATACAAGGCCAAAAGCAGAGAAGCGATTGGTATTTGATATTGACATTTCCTCCTACAAAAAAATTTGAAGCGCGTTTTCTCCAGTTTTCATTTTCACGATTTTTTCAGATTGGCGGGCATGATAGTAACAAAACTAAACTACCTATTGAATGAAACCAAAGTTTCTTTTCTTCAGTATGAAAATCTCTTCTATGTGAATTAAAAAAGTCGTCGAAAAGGAATTTTAAAATAATTTTTATAGCACGTTAAAGTGTTCCTTTTAACACATTTTTTTCAAAACCGAGGAAAATTATAATTCAACGATTTGTTCAGCTTTTTCTCAATTCACCCAGAAGAAAAATACATGACAATTGAACATTTTATTGGTTTATTTGGTTCAGTCAAGAACTACGAGCTGCATCTTTGCCGCCGATTGGGGACTGCAGTGGCAAGACGCACAACGAATAGGCTGATAAATCTGCAGTAATATATTGTTTCATGTTAAAACATTTTTTTTAAATTTAAAATATACATGAAAAGATACCTCAATGTTTACTGGGCTCACTTGTTCTCTTCCCTTGTAAAAAAAATCCAGAAAAAAAACTCTTTTTTAGACCTTCTAATTCAGGCTCCCGCCTTAACGTACAGTGACAAAGAAGTGTTGTCTAGTGCGTAATATTTCATAGGACTGATAAGAAAATCGATACCGAATAATTATCGATGTACGCTCTATTTTCCATTGTGCGTTGGATTTATAATGTTTTTTGTAATCCTCATTTCCATCATGTCACAATTGCAGTATTTTTGAATTCAGGATTATTTTCTGCGTATATTTCTCGCTGCCACTCGCATCTTTGATACAGCTTCAAACCGCATTATCAATACACTCGAAACGAAAGAGGATTATACCCCTCCGAAGTTCGAAATTTCGAATTGAAAGCGCGTGCAAAGTACTGCGAGACTATGATTTTCTCAAAAACCCTTCTCTCAGTGACTCAGAGTTATACGAGCGGAATAATTCGGACTCGAAAAGTCGGGACTTTTTCGGTCGCGTATAGGGCCATACACGGGTGGAGGAAATAAAATTTACCGAGGGATTATACGGGGAGTCAGAGCAGGGGATGAAAATCTACGGGGCGCCCTTGCCGCCTGTTAGGGTGACTGCATCGCATGACGAGATGCACACCAAAGTCACCCGGAATACATTGCAGAAATAGTTTGCACACTTGCATATGTATGTTTGTACACACACGCACACACACACAAACACACACACACACACACACACACACGCGCGCGCGCGCACGCACACACACACACACACACACACACACACACACACACACACACACACACACACACACACACACACGTGCACAACTGTACGTATAAAGTTAATACGAGTGTGACCCGGTGATGCGCAGATACGGGTCATATTGTTGGTGGTCGTGATTTTATTGCGCCTTTATATTGCCTTCGTCAGTTGCCAGGCTCTCCCTTATGCCTCTTCGGATTCTCTACTCGACGCTGTCTGTTCCAAACCCCCTTTTCTCTATCTCGCCTCCTGCCTCGGTGAACTCCTTTTTTTTCCAGTTCTTGCGTTCGATCTACTTCTTTCTATTGAGCTCCACGGGCTCTTCCTCATCCTGTATGTTCGGGTCGGAATGGCTTTAGGATCGAGTTACGCGTTCCAATCTGCGTCCGCTTCTCGAGATCTTTTCGCATGTGATCGGGTCTTCTCATTCGCGAAGGAAAGTGCTTGGAGAATTCTTTTTAGGAAAATAGGAATAGGCGCTCGTAAACTCGTAATTCAACAAGTCAGAGACACTTTTCCAATTGTTGGCATTCTTCGGTTGAGGGATCGAGATGATTGATTCGCAGAATGGATGTCGTCTGGAACATCAATGAACCTGTCAATCTTACAAATATTCGATAAACTGGGGCTTGAGGGAAGGAAGGAAAAACCAAATATAAATTCATATTAATTTTCTCTCAATATAAGTATTGTTCTATTCAAACAAAAAATCAAGTTCCGGCAATATTACGGTATCTGTGACCCCTAATTCTGACCGAGCAATCTTTATATTTGACCTAAAATCAGACTTTTTTCAGGAGTGGTAGAAAGCGAAATTCGACTCTTAAGGGGGTGAAACGGAAGGTTTAAAGTTTATATGAGACAACATATTTTTTCGTCAGATTTGCTTGAAACTTGGTATAAATACACGCCAGTACAAATAATTAAACGTGTATTTCAGCAATTTCCAAAATGTGACCTTCAAGAGGGTTAAACGGGAGTATTAAGGTTTGTATGAAAAACCTCTCTTTTTGACCAGATTTACTTGAAACTTATCAAATTTATTTTATATGTGACACTATACCATGTTTTCCTCGCTGTTCGGTACGTGTGACAGTCAAGTAGCACTTTTAACTCTTGTGAGCATTAAAAAAACATCAATGCAAACCCAAACCAATCCAAACATTAAAACCCCTGTTTCGCCCCCTTTAGGGTCGAATTTCAATTTTTACCACTCTTGAAAAAAGTCGGGGCCGGGTTGAATTCCCGAACTTTGAATGCTCCGACGGATTGAAATTCCTAATTTTAATGTTTCGAAACTCAAGATGGGGCCGGGTTGAAACTCCGAACTTTGAATGTTGAGAACGCGCAAAACTCCGAAAGAATACTACTACCCCAAAAGATGAAAATTCCGAAAGAATTTTACACGAAAGATCAAAACTCCGACAATCTGAACACCGTCAAAATAATTCGGCTAGGGAAGTTTCAAAAGTTTCAACATTTTCAATAATTCGACGAATTATTTCAAGTTCTTTTTTTCATCAAGAAGTGATTTTATCCCAATTTTTAAATTTGTCTTGACAATGTTTTACGTTCTAAAGCATTGACGGTTAACTGTGTTAACTTTCGTTGGGGCCGGGTTGAAATGCCGAACGTTGAATGCTCCAAAGGTTAAAAATTCCTAATTTTAATGTTCCGAAATTACAAGTTTCGTCAAGATCATGTCAGCGAAAGTGTACACTGTAATTGACTGTAAATGATGTAGAACGTACGACATTGTCTAAACAAATTTAAAAAGTGACGTAAAATCACTTCTCGATAAATAAAAAATTCTTGAAATAATTCGTCGATTTATTGAAAATGTTGAAACTTTTGAAATGTCCATAGCCGAATTATTTTGACGGTGTTCAGATTTTCGGAGTTTTGGTCTTTCGTCTAAAATTCTCTCGGAGTTTTGATCTTTCGGGGTAGTATTGTTTTGAAGTTTTGAGCGTTCTGATCATTCAAAGTTCGGAATATCAACTCGGCCCCAAGTTATTTTCCCCAAACATATAATTCGATTCGAACAAAAAAATCAAGTTCCTTTTCTCCCAATATATAATTCGATTTAAATCATAACATGAACACGCTTTGATAATCGCTTCGTCATCGAGACAATATCTCCTCGAGCCCACTACTTATCAAGTAACTATCAAAATGGATGGAGAAATTACCACACCCAGGAATCGCCCTTCGATTAAACTTTCTCCCATAAAGAAACTATATAGCTTCAATCTTATCACACGACTCTGTTGATAGGCTTATCCAATACGACTTACACCCCTTGAGTCGTATTTTGTACGTTCAAAATATCACATTACAATAAATCTTTTCCTATACTTGCGCATCCCAAATGTTTGAAATTGCTCATGGTTTTTAAAGCCACTAATAGCATTAAAAAAATCCTTCATCTGATCATCTAATTCACATCAGTCTATTTGATTGCCGAGCGTTGGTCTTTACATACAAAGCACTCCAAAAAATATCGTATGACCGGTACGTTGCCATGCTAATCAAGTAACATGGAATTCTCTTCTCGTTAATCAAACATCTATATTTCGTTGGCCAAAATGTATACAGCGCGCATACATTTGAAGGTGGGGTCCTGCGGCCTTCAAAGGAGCTTTTCTCATTGAGGGTTCCGCTTTGCGAAGTAAACGAGCCTGGACACATGTTTGACTTCACATTATTATTGTGTGTAAATATATATATTAGGGTGGCACAAATTTGAGCTTTCTTTTTTTTTCTTTTTCTTACCATCCAATTATCTACTTTAAAGTAAAAAAATTGGCGCGAAAGCTGCGAGCGGTCAATAATAAAATGTACAGGTTGCTCAAGCCTCCCAAAAATTCCAAATTTTATTAAAAAATAGTTTTTTTTTTCGTTCACTTTCCACTTATGAATTTTACGCTTTATAGTTTTTAAATTAAGCTCGCGAAAGCTCTAGCCGACCAATGAATATTTAGTGGTCGCTCAAGAACTTCGAAACTTCGAATTGTCGCGAACCTTTTTTTTCTCTTTTCACTCATAAATTCAACACTTTGTAAAATTTTCAAAACAATTAATCCTTTGCTTCTTTAGAAACGGATTTTTTAAATTTATCTCACACTTCTAACCCGATAAAACGGGGAACCTATAATTTAGTTTACGGACATGAGCTTTAAAGAATTATTTTATGACAACAAAGATTATAACTCTTGGGTTAGTAGTGTGAAAAATCTGTTTCTAAAGAAAAACGATTAATTGTTTTGAAAATTTTACAAAGCGTCAAATTTATGAGTGAGATGAGTAAAAAAAAATTTGGCGAAAATTGGAAATTCCGAAGCTCTTGAGCGACCACTAAATGTTCATTGACCAGCCAGAGCTTTAGTGAGGTCAATTTAAACATTATAAAGGGTAACATTCATGGGTGTGAAGTGAACGAAAAAAAATTGTTTTTTAATGAACATATGAATTTTTGGGGAGGCTTGAGTGATCTCTGAATATTTTTTCACCGCAGATTGCGCGACAATTTTTATTTCTTTAACCCTTTTACACCTGATGGGACATATGCTGTTCCAGTCTGGAAAAAAATTGAAATTAGGGCCGGGGACGTTAGGGGATGTTATGCGTCGTTATAGGATCGTTTATGCTGTATTGAAAGGGTTAAAAAAAGATAACTGGATGGTGAGAAAAAGGAAAAAAAATAGAGCTCAAATTTGTGCCACTCTAATATATATATATACACGCGTGCGTGTGTGTGTGTGCGTGCGTGCGTGTATGTGTGTATTCGCTCGCAACAATTCTGCAAGTTCTTCTTGTGTTTGACACGAGTCTTTGCTCAACAATGCCTCCAATTCTGCATCTTCAAACGTTTGTGGTCTTCCTTCGCCTGCCTCATCCTCCGTATCATAATCACCACTTTTGAACCGTCTAAGCCAACACTCACAAGTTGAGATTTATCGAGCATGGTCCCCATAAGCCTCAAACAGCAATCGATGACCTTCAGCTGCTTTTTTAAAATGAATTTTCAGTGAAAAATTCCGTATAAAACTGCTCATAGAATGAAAAGTTTTCGATTCATCAGAAATTCCTTACGTACTTCTCTGCGAAATGCAATTAGGAACATAAATTTTAAATTTGAAGTAAATTGAGTGAAAATTCTTGAAATTATTTGTCACGCCAATTGGAAAATAGCTGTTTCGAGAAAAACGCGTTTAAAGTTTTAGGTACCCTATGGCCGTGCCAGAGTGGGCTTACGTTAACGCTCAAAGTCGGTGAAAAAAAACGTTCTTGCTATAAATCGAATAGTAACTTATTCTTCTGATGATTTAGCAAAAAAATCGATTTTTTGCAAATTCTGCTGTGGCCTTACCCCTTAACATAAGAGGGATTATTATTTTTTGACAAGTTTTTTATTATTCAACACGTCCCATTTAGTTGGTTGTGTGGATACAGGTGTTTGCATTGGCGTTTGCCGATTGGATAGACATTAAGCTAAAACGCAAATGAGTTTTTACTTACCAATCATTGTCTTTAGGAACATTATGAACGGGTTATTACCTAATTTTGGGAAATTTTTCAAAAACCATACTTACCACGATAACTCGAAATCCTTAGACTTTCGACTAAGGTAACCTAGATTAGACATGCTCTTAACGAGGTGACCTATAGCCCCCTTAAGGCTTTGCATCGATCTTCCTAACATCCTGTATATATATACATACACGCACATGTGGGTTTGTGTGTATGTGTCTCTACGTAACGCAAAGGGAATCCTATTAGCGCCCCGATTGACAGGGACACCGGCGTCAATCTCCACTCACTGCGTCAATAATACGCTCGGCCATTACTGCGAGTTACCATTAAGCGTACGTATACAGTACGAGCGTTAATCCAGATGACTCGTAAATAAGGCACACTAGAAATAATCCTACGTATATATTGACCGGTATATTTACGAGTCACACTAAATACTATACACGTAAGTCTACGTTGTGAGATATTTACGAGTCAGAATACTATACCGATATGTATAGATCTCAGAATTTTCTTTAGCCATTCATACGCTCGTTATATACTTGCCGACCCTCGAAACCAGCACTCAATCACTTAGGCGCACGAGCGCGCTCGGTATTGCATCATCGATGATAAATCATCCCAAATCTCGTTCGACTGTTCGGATTCGGCGTCATGCCGCATTCCCAGATATACTCCAAAATATATTGTGTCAAATCATTCCGAGAGCATGATCGATCCGGGAGAGAAAAAGAAAAACACTACACGCATAATATATATATATGTAGTGTTATCGAGATAGATTTGGAAAAAAGGCAGATAATCTTTTTTCGAGTACAGCTCGGAGCAAGATAAAAAATGGACTGCCAGCAAACGTAGAAGGGCCAGATTTGTAGAACAATTCGCTTTGAGCCTCATTCATGGTGTTGATGACCATAGTCTTGATAGGTGACCAACATTTTTTCCCGTTCTCAAAACTTCTGTAGCTATCTCAGATCTTTTAGTGCCGACTTCGATGATCAATCTCTCACGAGGATCCTCACAATCGCACGAGACAATTTCACGGCTCAAATCAGCCGAAAAAAGGTTTGGACACGTTGGAAACAATAGTTTCCATTGCACTCGACCGATGGAAACTTCGGCGTGATTTCTATTGCGCCAACGGTCGATGCATGGATTTGTCTATCTTGGCTAGCTCGAGCCGAGCGTCAAAATAATGTCCCGTAGGTCACCGCGGGGTTCAACTCGCTCTGTTCAACAGGTAGCGTTCGTTGTCGAGAGACCACGACCCGGAAGTGTCGGCAGAGAGCCCTGCCGGTGAAGCCCTTTCCATTATATTCATATCATGTAAATGCACCCCGGCTGCTCCTTCGGATATTACATTCTCTCTCACACTTTCCAGGCGAAACCATCGTACCCTTCCCCTGACGGCACTGTGCTGTCCGCCCTCATCCTTTTATCGATTCTACATCTTTATTATATATATAGTTGATTCCTTTACAGCTTCGTTTCTCCCGTTGCCCCCTACCCCACAACCTCCATCTTTCTCTTTTTCATTTGCTACCCTCGCAGTGTCGGTCCACCGGGTTCGTAGTTTCAGTATTACTATTATCATGGTAACGTTATGGGACGAGGGCGAGTAAAAACCAGCCGCAGTATTATTTACGTTGGTGACTATATGGCCCACTTTGCATTTACTCTAATGGGATAATGGTCCAGAAGGTCGGGACACCTAGACCTGAGCTTTTTTATTTTGTTCCCTTTCCATACGTTCTTATGAATAGGCGATGCGGCTACCGGCTGTAGACTACGTGAGGATATATTCGAATTTCCGGAAAGGTGCAGTTGAAATTTATATTTTTGCGAGAGATGCAGTCATTTTAGGGTTTGTGTTGTGGTCAGAATTTTTTTGGTGAGCTGGAGAATGACAAGACAGTTTATACATTTTTTTAAGCTAGATTCGATCGGTTGGATCATTTTTTTAAACGTTTATTTATAAGGATAGTGTCTAGATGTTGGTTTACCCAAGAACGACATTTCGTTCCTTTCAGCTTCTTTTTGTGAAAAAGTTGGCGTAGGGATTCAATTGGATTCTCATACTCGTCGCCACGTCCTGATACGGATCCAATGCGTCACACATTGGATCCCTATCAGTCTAAATCCCTATACTAAAACGTCACGTTCGGATATTGGATTCTCATTGGGATTCCCCATTGGAATCCAATGTATGACTCCAATTTTAATCCTAAAGGTTTCCCACAGTATCACGATCACTCTGATACAATTCTTCTTGATACTGTCGCATTCTGCACGTTGAATTTGCCAAACAAAATATATAAATCTACAAAATAGGTGGATCCTAAGAAAGTATAAATCTTATCTCAAAAAGTATAAATCGCTTAGAAAAGCACATCGTAAAAATCGGGTTGAATCACATCACTGAAGATCCACCGTAATTGTCGTTTGTTATTTATTTTACTGCACTTTGACATAATATCACCACACATATGCACGCTCGTGAAGCGTGCAGGTATGTTTCAACACGCCGGGCTTTTTCTCGTGACCTTTCACATATTTTCGATGCAAACGTGGTAAAAATTCTCAAACGGCATTCATTGAGGAACGATGCAGAATTCAATTGAATTCCAATTAGGACTCCCTATGTGCGATGTCCCCAACAAATCCCTATAGAAATGTGGGCGCATCTTGGGACTCCCCAACAAATTATTGTACGGGGTCACGAAAGGATATTGTTTTTCGGGATCCAACAAACTCCGGTTGAAAATTGAAAAAAAATGTCAAACGACGTCAGTTCGGAAATAGCGTCGAATCCACTTGAATTCCAATGTGGACTTCCTACGTGCGGCAACCCTATCAAATCCATAGGGGGATGTGGTAGGATCTGGGGACTCCCGAACAAATATTTGCACGGGTTCCGTTTCTTTTTAACAATTGGTAGATTCTTCTTTTCAGCCACGCATCCTTTTACCTTTTTCTAGCGTCTTTTGTGGACTTTCTATTAAGGGATCATCACAGCGTAACGGGTCAAAAAATAGCTGATTTTTGCGATTTTTTTCCGATGGTTAAAATACGCTAATCAGTGTGATTTTTTCATGTCAAATCAAAGCACTCATGAAGAACAGAAAATAAATTTTTAAACGTTCATTTTGATTTTCTTCACATGTTTTTAACGGTTGAAAATGTCTTCGAAAAAAAGAGTCCTCACGGTGTACACGGTTGTGGCCGTAAATATTATCTGAAACAAAATTTGTAAAAAGATTATTAATCAGTATGAAAGCCGCTATCTTGCTGTGGAAGTTTTTTAAAATCAAAATTGACAAAATGGTGGCGGTTAGAAAAAAAAATCTAATTTAGCGGATCTTTTCGACAGTCTTTCGTTAAAAAAATATGAAGATTAAAAAGCAGCTTCCATAGCAAGATAAAGAATGGCGTGGAGAATGTTGTGTCGAAATTTGAGACAGATAGCTTGAAAAATGGCATTTCGAGAAAAACGCGTTTAAAGTTTCGAGTGCGGAATTTTCATGTAAATTGTCTACTTACCCTTATCTAAAAATATGGACAGTATGTTTATAACCGTCTATACATCATAATGCAAAAAAATCGGTTTTTTTTTGGAAATTTTTACACTGTCCCTTAAAGATTTAATAGCTGTATATAGCAAAAGTGTGGAAAATTAAGATAAAACGAACCGGCCCATGGTGACTAAGTGTCTGGAAAATGAGTGGCTGGTATCACAAAAGTTACTATGGGTCAGGGTTTCCACAGATCGCTCCGTTTCTCGGAGCAGCTGACTTTTCCAAGTTAGATATACATAGTAACGATGTAGTATGGAAGGCTGGAGCCGCAACTATAATTGGCCGTGGGTATAATGGGGGTATCTTCCTACAACGCAATCAATCTTCTCACTTTAGACGCTAAACAAAATACTATTTTAATTGATTTTTTTTTATTGGTTTATATTATAGATATTGATATAAAAGTTGTTACATTTAATAAATACACTTGCGAAATACATTTTTAAAAAATGATGTATTTATGTAACCCAAATAAGCTTTAAACGCGTTTTTCTCGAAACAACGTTTTTCGACTGCTTGTTGATAAAATCTTCGAAACTACTGAACCGATCCTTATGAAATTTGAACCACATATTTTTTACAACTATAACTATGGCGCATATCAAGTATTTTTTTAAATTTTGATATTTACAATTTTTTTGCTCAAAAACGAGAAAAAAAACACGTTTTTTGTTTGTTCGAAAAAATTCCGCAATTTTATTGTTTTTGCATATATCAAAAATCGTATGATATGCGCTATAGCCATTAACAAACTGAATCGAAAACCGTTTGATTTTTTGCTTCGGATGATCCATCTCCAAGATTTCATCAACAGACCAGACCTACAATTTTTTTAGGACATTTTTTTAACTACCATTTTCGCCCATAAACAGTGACTTAAATGAATGAATTTTTTTATAAAATGTATTTCGAAAGTGTATTTACTAAGTGGAACAACTTTTATATTAATATCTATGATATAAACTTATCAAAAACATTCATGAATATAGCCTTTTTTAGCGTCTAAAGTGAGAAGATCCCTTAATTTGCGGAACTATCTTCAATCTACGCAATTTTAGTTGTCCGTCCTCAGTATCCGTATTTTATCCGTATGAAGGCCTCTAAGGGCAAACCTAAGCTACAAAACCAAGTGTTTTCGACACACATATACACAAATTTGAGGATTGCGGCAGCTCATCTTTTTTCTTCGGCACGACGAAGCTTCATGACTTCAACGTTTCGCTCTTCAACTACCGTTGCGCTCTTGAACGGCTGTTGAGAGTGTTCGGCCAACAATTACGTGGATCGCGCGCCCGGGAGGATCTCGCGGTATGCAAGCGATGGCGCTAGGGAAACTAGCGACAAGACGAAAGTGCGGGGTAAGATGAATCAAAAGCCTAGCTACCAAACAGTGAGTGCTGCGGTTGGGGTTTGAAGGGGTGGCAAGATGGATAATGAGTGTCAAAGTATCCACTGTGGTGGAAGCACGCGTTTCTAGTGAGCAAACAATGTCGATTTTTTGGCAAAACGATATAATTTTTGGTAAAGTTTACCATCGTTTCGGTTCATTTGAGTAACTGATATCAATGAGAAACAAATAAGTAAACACAGTGAAAGTACTAATCATTAAAATAATAAGAATGGTTTGTCAGAAATGTTCAAGGTTATTGCGTGATTTTCAGTTGATTCGTTAGCCGTCTAATGGGATAAGACGAATACAAGCTATTGCAAAGTCGCAATATTTTACAACGCACCACTATTTACGTTAGAGGGACGTGTTAACGGGGACATCCCATGTAACAGCTATGTTTTTCGCTTTTTTGGGATTTTTTGGTGAACCATTAAAGCACAATATCTTTGAATTTTTACCACACATTTATTTTTACAGTCCCTCAGAATTTTGTTAAAAAAATAACGAGTTGAATCGACTTTACATCATTCGGAAGACACTCATGTGTGAAAAAAGTTGTTTGACGGCTACCGTGATTCTGGAGGTCTTGCTCATCTGAAATTCAAAAATCAAACGGCATTTTAATTTGTAGACCTGACACTATCGCCGGAACTAGAGTAAAGCGAACATATCAAACGTTGAATTTTTCGTACAATTTTAGTTAAGTTCCAAGTTTCGTCATTTGTTTCGACTTATTCAACTTAAAGAAAAACTATGGCTGATATCAGAAATATTCACGTTTGGATGAGAACTATAGACGTGCTGACTATAGCATAAAAAAATCAGCGAAATCCGTTTAATCGTTTTCGAGATATCATGGAAGCCAATTTGAAATATCCAGTTTTTAGAAAAACGGGTTTGAAAGTTTAAGTACGATTTACAGAAAGAAAACTTACCATTAGTCTGCTATGCCGGGTCCATATAACCCGCACCAATTTTTTGTAATTGGTGCAAACAAAATCGTTTTTACCGTCCCGTCACATGAAATGCCTGCCTTAAAGCTACAAGAAAGGGCCAAATAAAACTAGTAGGGCCTTTGGTTTCTCTTCCACCGGTGTTTCTACGAGAGGAAAAAGAATATCGAACAAATGATTTAAAAGACATGGAAGCAAGATTATTCGAAGTAAATACTACAGAACTTAGACGATTGGCGTATCAAATTGCTGGTATTAAGAATGAAACCATGGTTATATGCGAAAGATGCCAATAATTCTTGTCCCATCATGCTCCCAGCGCTGTTAACTCTTGCTCCGCATATGGAGTAAGATGGGAAAAATAAAGGTTTAATTAAAAATATATATTGCTTGCTATCAATTAGAGACTGATTTTTTTGGGTGTAGTTCCAAGAAGACATACCACCGATTCATTTGGATTTTCGTGTACCCGTGTCTTTTGACCCGCTGATTAGGAATATGATAGTGAAAATACCCGCAAATACGATTTTCAAAGTTAAAACTCACAAAAACTGTTTTATTGACAGTTTTTCTACTTTATTTTAATAAACGTTGATCTTAGAGAAAAATATTTTTCACTACAGTTTTAGCCTATAAAAAGATTGATCTTTTATGTTCTATACAATTTTTGTGTAACACCATTCTGTTTCGAGAAAAATGGGCAATACTCCGATAAGTACATTTTGCTAAGTTCCATTAGTTTCGATATTATCTACTTACGCACTTTACCGCGGGAAGTTTGGAGTTTGTTTGGGTTTGTTTGATGTGTTGTGTGTTTGGGTTTGGGTTTCAGTTGTTGTATGTTGTTTGGCTTTGTTTGGGTTTGTTTGTTGTTTAGGTGTTAAAAATCAAACTGCAACCTCCCCGCGGTAAAGTGCGTAAGGAAATAATATCTAAACTAATGGAGTTTAGGAAAATGCACTATTTGGAGCATTATCCCATTTTTCTCGAAACAGATTGGTTTTAAACAAAACTTATATAGAACATAAAAGATCAATCTTTTTATAGGCTACATCGTTTGTAGGAAATATTTTTCTCTAAGATCAACATTTATTACAATAAAATAGAAAAACTCAAAATATATCAGTTGATGTGAGTTTTGACCTTGAAAATTAAATATGCGGATATTTTCACTATCATATTCGTGACCAGCGCGTAAAAACACGTGGGTACATAAAATTCCAAATTAATCGGAGGTGCGTCCTTTTCGGAAGTTTATCCTTTTTCTGTTTCCAAAATTAGAATATTAACAAATGTTGATTAGTTTGAAAGAATAATTAAAGTTCACTGATTTACATGTATTGTTTCATTTATCCATGACCTTAGCGATCTCATCTTGCCTCTACTTCCCCTAATAGCGGTGACCGATCGTGGGTGTCCCATACACGCGAAATTGTTAATGAAGTTTCACACGCCACGGGTATCTTCATTAAAAGTCGATATACTCTACCCATCGTTGATTTACTTGGCAGCCCATTCACGCGGTTATTCCGGGAGTTGCGCGCACGGTGCTTCACCTTTGTAATTAACTTTCCGGGAGGGACAACGGCTCGGCTCTTTATCGTGGACGCGCGTTGGTCCGACGGAAAAATTGATCAGTCTCGCGTTACTCCCGATCCTCGCGCTCTACACGAGCAAATTCCTTGGCTTCTTTTTTTTTCAAGTCGACAACCTTTTCTCTTGAGCAATGAAGCTCGCCGGATATTGGAAAATTTCGTGCAACCTTTTTTTCCACTCCTTCCATTGTTCGTAATTTATCCAAAGTCGTTCTTTGTCACTCGATATATCTGGCGCATCTCGATCAAACGTAAAACGACCGGCGCATGATGTTCTGCAGCTGAGAATAAAAAGAATCCGTGAAAAAGAGGAATTTTCATCGTAGCTTACCCAGTGTCGGAGTCGAAAAAAGTCAATCTCCCGGTGACTTCAAACAGCTCGAGGCCTCTGACGGCGTCGCTCATTTCAATCACACTTCGCTATTACCTGGCTCGTAGATGTTTAATGCTATGCATGATATCAAAGTACACAAGGGGCGTACGATAGGCTCATCTCTATAGGCAACGTCGATACCTATTTACCTCGGCTGACGACGAACAGAAAAATGTTAATTTGGGTACTGGTTTTCAGAGAAATCGGTTAAACCAGACTTGCATTCGAAAACGAAATATATATATTGATTTTGCAAAATTCGTAACATGATAACGTTTTGCACCTTAATATCTGTATTTAAGGGGTTAGGCCACAGTAACGGGTATAAAATCATGTGCGAATTTAACAATTTTTTTTCGAATGGGAAAGTAATTCATTCGTAAAATTAATTACACATCTATTCAGTATGAATATCAAGCTGTTAGAAATGTTTTTTTTCGATGTACAAAACGGCCAATACTTATACGATTAAACGAACTTACCTTAAGTGAAGTTCGATCGTAATTGTATGTAGCGCCTCTTCCGATAGATCACACTGTAGTTTCCCCTTCCATGCTCGAATCTCCACACATTTTCAAAGCCATTGCAGAAACTTTTTTGTTTCCTATGCATGGCCACCCGGTCCTGAGAACTCATTATTTCAAAGTATTGCCGTATATATGGGTAATACCTCTCTGAGGTATTGGGAGAATGGTAAATACAAATATAAGAATATTTAACTTCACCAGGGTGGGAAGTGATCTATCGGAAGAGGCGCTACATACAATTACGATCGAACTTCACTTAAGGTAAGTTCGTTTAATCGTATAATTGTATTTCGCGCCTCTTCCGATAGATCACACTGTAGATGTTTAAAGTGCAATATACGGCAAATGTAAGATATTAACATTTATTTTCACCGTAACAGTTGTAACTTGAAGATAACAACTGGCTATCAGCCAACACAAAATTCAATATAAGTTAACATTTTTTTTTTTTTTTAAATTATTCTAGGATCGCCTTCGCGTACTCCGAAGTATTTGTGGATACGGGGAGATCATAAAAACGCGCGAATGTTTGAGAGTCCTTTGACCATCCGGCCGACTTTCTTATGACATCTAAATCTATACCTTTTCGCTTCGCGGCTGATGAGGATGCGTGGCGTGTACTGTACGCCGAAAAGATATTAGTATCGATCCCACTGTTTGATAAAACTCTTTTGATCCATCGGGAAAGTGTCTGAGTAGACACTTTTTTGAATGGTTTTTTCAGGGCGAGGAACAGTGAATCTTCACTTCCTCGTATCGAACTAGTTCTTTCTTTGTATGATTTAAGAGTTGTAATTACGCAAATATTTCTTTGAGCTTCGTGTTTTGAAAAAGTCAGAAGAGGTTGAGTCCGACCGCGGCCCGACGTCTTTATAGTATCCGAAATCTTGATTTGCATAGTATCCCCTCTTTCGACTATATTGCTGAGCTTAATTAGTGACAGTGTCTGCATACGCTGGCCTGTCACAAGGGCGAGTAAAGTAACAAGCTTTCCCGTCAACATTTCCAAGGATAGCACGTTATTTTCGCCAAGCTTCTCTAAGTAGTCCAATACTATCTTAGGATCCCACGTAAATTCATATTTAGGTCTCGACGGTCGACATTCAACAACTCCTTTGAAGAAACGCTTAATCCTTGAATCTTGACCTACAAGGGGACCTGCGATTAACGAGATCGCTGATCTTAAAGAGTTCAAGGATCCGTGCGATGCGCCTTGCTGGAACTCCATAGCGAGGGCAGTAAGAATATTCTCGATCGAAGGCTTGTAGAAATTAACGTTGTGTTCCTTGCAAAAATTCCACCATTTTCGTAACGCGCAATCATATTGCTTTATCGAACTAGTGCGAAGAGAAGCCGTCATCAAATCTAATGCCACTTCTGGAACATGACTCAGCTGGAACGCCCTCCTGATAACAACCCCACCTCCAGGGTAAGGTCCCTCCACAGTGGATGCGGTTGGTTGCTAGGAGACAACAATAAACTTTTGTCGGGCGAAAAAACAATAGGTCCTTTACATATCAATGCTTGGAAGTAAGGATACCAGGGCTGTGTAGGCCACTGAGGTACTACCATGATAACTTTTGCCTTATCTTCTCTAATTTTTTGTAAGGCTCTCAGGATAACCGAAAATGGAGGAAATGCATAGGCTAGAGAAAACATTCCCCATTTAATTGTGAATGCATCTATGGCTGAACTGTCTGGATCGCGAAACCAAGACACGAAGCGCTCGCACTTTGAGTTAATGCGCGAAGCAAATAAGTCAATTTGAGGCTTTCCTAAAGATCTCAAAATATCCTGAAATGCCCAATCTGCCAGAGAATATTCCCTTTCTTCGTAAAGTCTCCGCGACTCAAAATCAGCATCTGCATTTTCTTTTGTACCGATGAACGAAGCCGCGATTCTAATATTTCGCGCCTCACACCAATCCCATATTGATCTCGCTGCGTTATTCAGGTTCTTGAAGCGTGTACCACCCATTCGGTTAATGTACGCAATTGCCGTGGTATTATCCACCCGTAACAAAATATCGGTGTCTCTCAGCTCATTAGCAAAGCATTTCAAACCGAAAAAGGCCGCTTTCAATTCTAAAATGTTAATATGATTTTTACTTTCTTCCTTATTCCAGAAACCATGTGATCGCTTTTTTCCGCAGACTACGCCCCAGCCAGATAACGATGCATCACTAAAGATTTCTATAGAAAACTTTAGGGGTCTTATGGAGTTACTCGGGGTTTTAATAGCTGTGAGCCACCAAATAAATTCGGGCTGTAACTCGCGACCCAGCGTCATGTCCGCATCGAAGCAACCCCCAGACTCTAAAAGAGCTAAGTAACGTGCTCTTTCGAACATTTTCGTATGAGCAAACCCGTAAGGAATCGCCGGACAACTTGCCACTAGAGAACCCAGAAAACGAGCGAAATCGCGAATTTTACAGCGTTTTGTGTGATGAAATTTGCGAATCAGGTTTTTTATCTTGATTTTCTTATCTTCCGGGAGTTCTAGTCGCATTATTCTCGAGTCTAACCAAAAGCCGAGGTATTTACACCTCTTTGACGGGGTAGTTTGGGATTTTTCTGCGTTGATAATAAAGCCCAACGTTTCGATGAATTTTCTGGTTATCAAGAGATTATTTTTGCATTCTATGAAGGATTTTCCAATGATAAGAACATCGTCTAGATAGATAACTGAGAGCAGGCCTCTACTGCGCAATTTTCCCATAATTGGTTTTAGAATTTTTGTAAACACGAACGGAGCTGTCGCCAATCCAAAAGGTAAACAGGAAAATTCGTAAAGGGTCCCATCGAATCTGAATCTTAAAAACTTTCTGTGCTTTTTTGCTATAGAGATCGCGTAGTATGCATCTTTCAAGTCGATTGTTGCAAGGAAATAGTCCTCATTGATGAGACTCACTGCAGTTCTACGATCTTCGAGCTTAAAATGCAAGGTAGGAACAAATTTGTTCAGCTGCTTTAGGTTCAAAACTAATCGAAAACCTCCTCCGGATTTTGGAACCGCGAAGACATCTGAGAGAAACTGACCTTGGACATTCTGACACGATTCTATTGCTCCCTTCTCTAACAGAGCTGTCACCAGGTCTTTAATTACGGCAGCTTCTTTACTAGCATTTGATTTATCTTTAGGGGGAAATTGTTGTTTCGGTATCGATAAAAAAGGGATCTCATATCCGGCTATCCAAGCTAGAATACGTTTGTCGGTGGTATGTCGTTTCCACTCCTCAACGAATAAACGCAATCTTCCGGCTGTTGTACTCACAAGCAAATCTAGTGCCTGCGTGTTGGAGGATGGCCCGACTTTGGTCTCGATGAATCTCGGCGTGGGGGACTTTTCTGTCTCGGAAAGGTGCTGCGATTCTTCACCCATGGAGTCGTCTTTTTCCCGCCTGAACCCGTCGATTTCTGTCGGTAGCCGCCTGAGAAGCGACGAGGCGGGAACTTCAAGTTTTTTGAGTTTTTAGCTGATGAGTCCGTCCGGAGCGCACATAAGTCTCGACTGGTACTTTCGAGTGTTTTTGCCGCTTTTACTTTTTCGTCCAGATGTTTTCCGAACAAAAAATCGTCAGCCGTTGACGAATTTAGGACGTCCTTGAATGTTGGACCCATGTTTGCCAAAATGAGGCTTCTCCTTACCGCAGACTCGTCGTGCAAAAGATCCGCCAATAATCTCCCAGTATCGCTCAAACGTTCAAGTAGAGAAAGCCTCTGTTGAGTATTGTCAAGGGCTCCGAGAAACATTTTTCCGACTGCAGCTATACAGGTTGCAAGCTTAGCCTGCTTTGCTGCGATTCGTTCGTCTCTTTTAGTGGCAGTTTCCGGGAGAACAGCCCTCACTTCAGGGTTTATTGCTGGTGGATCGATGTATGTTGCATTTTTCGGAGGCGGATACTTTTTGATTAGTTGGGATCTGTCCTCCGTAGGCAACCCTTTCTTAAGGATCTCCTCCCAACGAATAGCCAACTCCGATGGGATATCATCATCCAGAATTCGTTCCGCCAAAATCCTCTTCCCCAAAACCTCTAAAATTTGAGGGTCAAGATTTGACGCATTTGTCGATTTTGACACTGTGGGGACAGGATCTGCATCTTGGTCAGGTAAAACCTGACGAGGCTCTATGATAAGGTTAGCCTCAGCTCGGATGGGCTCGATAGGAGCAATTTGTGAAGTCTGTTCAGATCCATTTTCCGCAACATCCACGATCGAGATGAGATCTACCGAGTTTTCTTCCTCGCCTTTTTCCGATGATGAAAATCTCGATCGTCTGTGATCATCCCTCCTTCCCTTCCTTCGTCCTTCATCTGAAGAACTCGAACCATGGTGACGTCCTGATGAAAACGATACACAATGTAGCCCATGGCAACCAGGTTTGTGTCCGCGTACGTCAAACGTACGTGTTAAATAGGTTAAACCTGATTTAACTTTTTTGAGATTATCGCCCGAGTAATAACTCTGCCTCGTGTGGGTTAGAGCCCACTCGAGGGGCTCGTGTCCATTTCTCGAACTCCAGCGACGGTCTTGGCGAGCATAATCTAAACAAACATGTGACAAGCTGATCTAAAAAAAAGAGATACTTACGCTTGCGTTTTTTCCGATGCTTTTTCTCGATCAATTCTTCAAGTTTCTTTATTCTTTCTTCGAGTGCATTTTTTCCCTCTGCACACGAACTTCTAGAACTCCGAGCGCTCATTCTTGAATTTTATGAACTACGATTATCCGTTACAACGTGTGGAGCTTCCGGCACACGGAAGAAGAATGGGTTCTCAGGACCGGGTGGCCATGCATAGGAAACAAAAAAGTTTCTGCAATGGCTTTGAAAATGTGTGGAGATTCGAGCATGGAAGGGGAAACTACAGTGTGATCTATCGGAAGAGGCGCGAAATACAATAATATTTTCTTTTGTTATCTCTTTTTTAGGCGCTCCGGGGCGTGACATTTAGCATCCACGATTTTTTACCTAGAACAAAAAACGAAAATTCTTGTCAACCTACATTAGAATACCTAGAAAAGTATTCAAAAGTTGTAGGTATTTGAACTTAAGAAATGAATTTGCAGTGAAAAATTTCGTTATAGCTGCTCATAAACTGCTCATAAAATGAAATTTTTTCGATTAATCAGAAATTCCGTACGTACTTCTCTGAGAATTGCAATTAGGAACATAACTTTTAAATGTGAAGTAAATCGAGTAAAAATTGTCGAAGTTATTTGTCACTCCAATTGGAAAAAAAGCTGTTTCGGGAAGTTTCGAGTAGTCAGCCATTATATCGAAAGAAATACAAAAAAACTTCTAACAGCTCGAAATTCATACTAAATAGATGTGTAATTCATTTTATGAGTGAATAACTTTTTCATACGAAACAAAATTGTTAAATGCGCACATGATTTTATACCCGTTACTGTGGCCTAACCCCTTAAAATAATCGTATTTACCCTTGTCTGTGTGTATTGATTTCGAACTCATCAAAACATGATAACGTTTATGAACGATTCTCTCTCGCACAATATGTTAAAAATATCGAATGTTTTGTAAATGGCGTCGAATAAAATCTGTAAAATAATGGAGTTTTGCCATTGATGAAAATTCAAAGAACCGGATATACAGGGCTACTGGTTATTCGTCACGATTCTGTGAAAGCGTTGTAGTACATGTTTTCCGCTATCAAATAACCCGGTAATGCTTTATGCAAAAGTGATCCACTTTCGAGATATTATTTTCTTTTTTTTTATAAATGAGCGGTAGGCAACTTGAAACATTAATTAAAGAAAACTCTTGCAAGGAATACAATTTTTTTATTTAACGTAGTCGAAGGACCCAGTAACAAAGAATTATCAACAATAAAGTGGGAATAATTATTAGACTTGCAGAGTTTTGGACCCCTAACTGAAAAATGTTTGCAGATTATTCTTATTTTGTTGTTGGTATTTTTTGTTTCTGTGTCCTAAAACTACAAATAATGGAAAAGGTTTATTCCAATCAAGAGTTTTAAACAATGAGTGGTCTGCACCTCATTAAAAATAAAAAATAACAATATCTCGTAAATGGTTCACTTTTGCATAAAGCATTACTGGGTTATTTGATGGCGGAAAACGTGGCCTACGACCCTATCACGGGATCGGGACCAATAACCAGTGGCCCGGTATATATATATACAGGGTGTCCCTCTTATCTCTGCCAACCGAAATAACTCGGTAATTATCGACGTCACAAAAAAATGTTCCAGACAAAAGTTGTACGGTGTGGAGGGGGCCATGAAATGCGATCATTTTTTTTTTCATTTCGGTCGCGGCGCTGACGCACAGTGAAGGTCACCTCTACTTTTTAAAATGGAATGGTACATTTTTTTTCAACCATGTTGTGGAGCACCTCAAGCCGCATGAAAAAAACATTAGGGGGTCAAAGTAGTTCAAGGTCATTCAAGGTCACCTATTAAAATGAAATACAAATCTAAATATCTCGGATCATTACTAAATATTTGGTAGTGATCCGAGATATTTAGATTTGTATTTCGTTTTGATAGGTGACCGTGAATGACCTTGAACGATTTTGACCCCGTAATGTTTTTTTATGCGGCTTGAGGTGCTCCGTAAGATGGTTGAAAAAAATGTACCATCCCATTTAAAAAAGTGAAGGTGACCTTCACTGTGCGTCAGCGCCTCGACCGGAATAAAAAAAATTGGTCGCATTTGATGGCCCCCTTCACACCGTACAACTTTTGTCTGGAAGATTTTTTTGTGACGTCGATAATTACCGAATTATTCCGGGTGGCAGAGATAAGAGGGACACTCTGTATATGTGGGTGTACATTGATTTCGAAATATTTGAAATATATAAGGAGTACAACTTTGCAGTGACCGTTTTTTTCAAAAGTTTAAGGCTTTATCATAAAAAAGTGGCTACATATTTTTTAATCAAAGTACTGCCCGTCGCTAACTACGACCTCGGCCCATCTTTCAGGTAGCATTCGAATCCCGCGTCGATAAAAGTCTTGGTCCTTGGAGGCAATCCAGGAATCGACCCAATTTTTGACTTCTTCGTAAGTACCGAAGTGCTGGTCAGCCAAATCGTGTGCCATTAACCGGAACAAGTGATAGTCAGAAGGGGCAATGACTGGAGAGTACGGCGGGTGGGATAAAACCTCCCATTTCAGCGTTTCCAAGTACTTTTTCACGACATTTGCAACATGGGGTCGGGCATTGTCATGCTGCAGTATCACCTTGTCATGTCTTTCGTTGAATTGTGGCCGTTTCTCTTTGAGTGCCTTACTCAAGCGCATCAACTGACGTCGGTAGAGTTCCCCTGTGATGGTTTCGGATAGTTTGAGCAGCTCATAGTACACAACGCCCAGCTGGTCCCACCAGATACACAGCATCACTTTGGATCCGTGAATATTCGGTTTGGGCGTCGATGACGGAATATGACAAGGCAGTCCCCATGATTTTCAGCGTATAGAATCCTCCCCGTAAGCATCTACAAGCAAACGGTGGGCCTCAGCCGCAGATTTCTTGATGTTGAAGAAGTAAATCATAACCCCCCGCAAATGCTGAGAATTCGGTTCGTAGGTTGCCATGTTTGAGTGCCTATAACTTTATAATGCATACTCGTATCCGTTAGCTTTTTTAAATAGTTTACATTGGCAGAGCCTCTAGTTTAAAATGCCACTTTTTTATTGAGCTAGGGCCACTACTTCGGCCGCAGTGGCTCTCTAAGTAAAACGGTCACTGCAAAGTTGTACTCCTAATAGTAAAGTTTATAAACGATTCACTCTCGCACAACACTTTTAAAGTATCACTTGTTTCTCAAATGACCCTGAATAAAATGTTAATATTCTACAATTTGTAAACAAAGCTGCAATAATAAAATTGGAGTGTTTGCTTTTATTTTGTGTAGAATCTGAGTGCATGTAGAACATGTTATGTATATTATATAATATAACATTCTGTAAGAAATTCTGCAATAGAAAATGGATAAATTCGACTTGTATGTGTCTCAGTACGGTCACGCGTTGTTTCCACGTGATACCACAAGATTTTCAGCACGTGTAGTTCGTATATCACGAGGAACACTGTGTCCGAACCAAATCGAGGAAAAGAAAGGCCGAGAGAGATGGAGAGAAGGCAGAGAAGCGAGTCTGGAAAAGACGAGTAAAAGAAAACCACACTGAAAAAAGAGAGGCAAGGCACGTGGATAAATTGCGTTATACCATTAGAGAACAGCGAGGGTGGAGTTCTCTAGAGGCTCCGAAGAGTAAACTATGATCGTGCCGGGATTGGGCTCGATAGTGTGTCCCGTAAAAAAGAAGTTCGACTTTTTTTACCTGTGGCCACACCGAATCAATTAGGTGACGATGCTCGGCCGATTAGCGACCCTGCAGGCATTGCGGTAATCGTGAATCCTCCCTTGCGCACTTTTATACATTAGCCCGGAAACGACCACCTACTCGAGTCTTAAAGGGCGTAACTCATGTCAAACCCTTCCGATTTTTCGTTACCTCGGATGAGCGTATGTTAAAAATGATCAGCCGTGTGAGATTCTCATTACCCTCGATTGTAAACCACTCCGAATGCATTGACGATTTATTTATGCGAACGAGTACCAAAAGCTCGGCTAGGGATCCGGTAAATTTGCTTTTTGAAATTTTATCATGAGCCTCGCAAGTCCCCGTGGTGTGTGATGGTCGCAAAAGACAAGAGGCGAATCACATCAGTCTCGCGACATCCCTTGAGGCCAACTCACGGCCACGTATCACACCCTGAAAAATTGTGACGTGGCGACGACGGCATTCGCGATCCCCAAAAGTCTTGGTGCCTCTGACAGCTTAAGGGGGCTTCTCACTCTAGACGCTAAAAAGGATATTTTCATGAATTTTTTGGTAGATTGATATTATAGATATTGATATAAAACATGTTACATTTAATGAATACACTTTCGAAAAACAAAAAAATATTGTTTTATGTATTTATGTAACCCAAACAAACTTAAAGGGGTAAGGCTACTCTAGAGGCCGAAAAAATAGGCTTTTTTGGGGATTTTTTCTCAGAAAAACTACAAAATAAATCGAGATTACAAAAAGGGTGCTTATCATACATATCAGTGACTGTATACAATAATTTTTTTGATGCGATTAATATCAAAATGGCGGTTGTGCAGCGTTTATCTCAAAACGGCATTTTTCAAGTTGGCCGGAAACATAATTCAGACAATTTTCAACCGATTCACTTGAAATGTTGAATATATCTTGAAAAATACATTGTCTATGGAAGTACGTAGGATTTTTTTTATATTGCATAGTTCATTTGTTATTAACAATTATCTGACTATTTTTAGGCAAACTTTTGGAAAGTGAAAAATTTGTCTAAAAAATCGTCAAATAGTTGTTAATGATAAATTAACTATGCAATATAAAAAATCCTACGTACTTCCACAAACAATGTATTTTTCAAGATATATTCAACATTTCAAGTGAATCGGTTGAAAATTGTCTGAGTTATGTTTCCGGCCAACTTGAAAAATGCCGTTTTGAGATAAACCGTTAAGAGCACAACCGCCATTTTGAAATTAATCGCTTCAAAAAAATTATTGTTTACAGTCACCGATATGTATGATAAACATCCTTTTTTGTAATCTCGATTAATTTTGTAGTTTTTCTGAAAAAAAAAAATCCCCAAAGAGCCTATTTTTTTCTGCCTCCAGAGTGGCTTAAGGTCTTAACCAAACTTTTCTCCAAACAACGTTTTTCGATGGCTTGTTGATAAAATCTTCGAAACTATTGAAGCGATCCTTATGAAATTTTAACCACATATTCTTTACAACTATAGGTATAGCGCATAACAAAGGATTTTTTTAAATTGATATTCACTCTTTTTTCCAAAAAAACGGTGAAAAGCACGTTTTTTGTTTTTTTTCGAAAAATGTCCGCAATTTTGTATTTTTGCATTTATAAAAAATCGTATGATATGCGCTATAGCCACTAACATACCGAATCTAAAACCCTTTGATTTTTTTGTTTCGAATGATCCATCTCCGAGATTTCATCAACAGCGCAGACCTACGATTTTTTTAACTACCATTTTCGCCTATCAATAGTGCCTTGAATAGATTAAAAAAAAATTGAATTTATTTCAAAAGTGTATTTATTAAGTGTAACAAATTATGTATCAATATCTATAATATAAACCTATCAAAAACATTCATGAAAATAGCCTTTTTTGAGCATCTAAAGTAAGAAGACCCCTTAATTTCAGCCGCGAGTCTGGAGCATCATACAGGGTAGTTTTTTTCTACGTCCTCCTATACTGTTGCTTCTCTTGCTCGCGCGCTGCCCGTGCAGAATCCGCGAAATCGGCAGTTTCTTTTTTTCCCCAATGCCATTATGTGTTATCCTCTCATAGTCTCCTCATAGCGCGCCTGTGACTATAAAAGATAATTGTCAATGATTCCACATGCCGCGCGGAAAGTACCGGTTAGGCGAGCACTACTAGTTACGCTTTTTATCCAGTCTATCCGATACGCGTTTTCACGAAAGAAGATGAATCGTTATCAGCAACTCAAATGCGTTGCAATTTCACGGGAGGCTAATTTTTATGTGCACTTTGATTGCTGGAAAGCGTGCGCGATCTAGGAACGCGATTCGAATGTCCACATAAATTCTTCGTAATTTGACGCAATCTCAAGTTAAATCTCATTTCCGATGTGGAGGGAGGAGCGGTACAGTTTTATCGTACTTTTATGTGACATCATTGATGTCGTCCAAAGTACACTCTTAATGTCGCGTTGGGCCGATATTTTTTTTGTGACACTCCCGATAGCCTCGGAGTTACACAGCCAACAGGAAGTACGTCTGCTCCTATGTGTATATGTACATACGTATGTGTCTTGCACATATGCGCGCGGGTGTCTTTTTTTTGTTATACGTTTATAAACGCTTTCACGCGGTCTCCCTATTTTCCACTTTTATTTTGGGTGTGCGGAACAAACTCGTCGCCCCCGGTTTCGCAAGCCGCCCACCCCCCCCCCCTCTCACTCTCTCTCTCTCTCTCTCGCTCTCTCCCTCTCTGTATATGACTGTTACCGAGTACCGCAGCATGAGCGATCCAATCGATACATAAGCCTTGTCGCGAGTGTCCATGCTATCTCGATCTTTTTTTTCAGCCTTTTTTTTAGTCCAGTTATAAACTCCCGCACTTCAGTGCGAAACAACGCAGGTCGCTCGGAAAATAATGTTTGAAGCACCGCTGCGATACGTAGCAAGGCGTTTCCGCTATTCTCGCATTTATTCGCGCCGGAAGAGAAAAAAAAATCCCTCTCGTGCCTTCGTCACTGAGTGTCCGTTTTGACTAGGAAGCCAAACTAGGTACCTTTTTTTATAGTTTCAAATAGAGCTGGCGACTCGCAAAACGCTCCATGTGTCCAGTTGAGCTCTTTTGGGCCGGATCTTCCACCGTCATGGTCGGAAAATTCGCATTTTTTAAAGAAACGACTCGCTGCCGCGACTGCACATCTCGCGTCGCTGTGTTCGCGGCCGTGGACCAGTTGGCCATCGAGAATGGAAATGAATTTGGATAAAATTGACTATCGCCTAAAATCAGTTGATGGATACAAATGCATTAAAATAGCGGAAATTCATTTTATTTGAATATCGAAACATTTAATTCCAAGCCATTTTGAACGCTTCTTTGTTAGGTCAATTCCAATCACACACACAGACACATATATGTATGTATGTATGTATGTGTGTGTATATATATATATATATATATATATATATATATATATATATATATATATATATATATATATATATATAATCTGCAACAATTCAAAGATAAAAACGTTCAAAATTGCTTGGCATTAAATGAAGAAAAAAGAATGTCGTCCGAAATCTTCCAGCTAATAATAAATATTTATTTTACTTCGACATCCAAGAATGTAATTTCAAGCACTTTTAAACGCTTTCTTTCTTCGCTCGATGTAAATTATAAACACATATGAGTATATAGGGTGAAAAAAAGCAGGGACCACTTCACTCAGTCGTATACAATCCGTTAGTACTGCAGTTAAAATTTATATCCACTCCCACGTATGTCGAAGCATGAAATCATCATCGAAAATATACCGTAGGGGCTTCTGGAAGAACGTTAGAAAAAATAAAGAAACAGCGGAGCATGATCCCGAAGCAAAAATGCATCATCCGAACTGTCAGACGAGAGTGTAATGAGTAATTTATATTTAACGTTGTGCTTTTGTGAGGTTACCATGAGTCTAAGGAGAACGAGCTACATCTGCAAGTGAAATTAAAAATAACACGGAAAAAAGATGTTGAGGGTGGGAAGTGTACAATAAAGTGGGGAGGGGGGAGAGCGAGAGAGAGAGAGAGAGAGAGAGAGAGAGAGAGAGAGAGAGAGATATGCGTCGGGCACACTCATATCCTATAAAGTATTCTCCAGATTGTTCGTCTACTGAAATCCTTTTCTTAACTCCCCCCAATAAGTCTTCGCGATTCAAATAGGACCGCCAATACGGCTACTTAAATTTTCAGGTTTTTGGAAAAATCGGCAAAAGGATCAAATTTTTTTTTTCGTCTTTCAAATCATTTCTCATATTTATCTAATGGGCAATTTTTCTGCTGATTAGGAATATTATGATATTTTTGTTAAAAATACAACATTATATCGGCTATACGCGAAAACGGGATTTCAAACACTTCCGGCGTTTTTTTTAAATATAAATTTTAAGTTTAGCGGGATATGAATGGTGAATTCAAATTCAAGGGGTATAAATACATGGATATGGATTTATTAAACGAAAAACAAAAATCCAACATTTTTTCGCATCTGGCCAAAAATAAGTCACTTCACTGGTACGGCGGTTATTTATTTTCGGTTTGGATTTAGAACTTTGCATTGTGCTCATTATCTTCGTAATCGTTTTCTCTTCGAAATGCCGTTGGATTCATGGAGTTCCGATGATTTGATGATTTTTTGCAGAATTTTGAAGTCGGGCCATTGATTTTGTGAATTTTCCCATATTTTTCCAAGTGGGCCCTCCTGGAAAATTAACTGACCTATCGGGATGAATCAAGCGGCATTCTCTAAGTCTACCGAAGACATGCACAAAATCCCCGACGCTACGGCGGTTTGAAATTTCAGAATTTTCGCGGTTTTTTTAAAGTGACAAAATAAGTCGAACATTTTTTTTCGACCTTTACACCATGTTAAGGGTCTATCTGATAGGGCATTTTCCGTAGATTACGAATATCATGGTGTTTTTGTCGATTGTTTAAAATAAAAATTAAGATTTTTTTAATAGAAATTCAGGGCTTGGGACGAAATTAACGGTGAATCCGTATTCAGAGGCAAAAACAAATACGGAAGTACCCATACAGAAATGTTAAATTTTTACAAAAGCTTTGTTGCAAATTCAAATAAGACCTTACGATATCAAACTATCTACCATAGTTTACGAACCATATTTTTTACATTTCAAGTTTATGCAGACTCCTTAAGATCGCTAGTGTGCTGCAGAGACTCGTATTCAATCTTCTTCTTGCTGGTTCACTCGTTCCATGCAAACGGGTCTCGCCCGATAAAGTATAATAATGGCTTCAAGATTTTTCATGTGCTTCTATCAGATTACTGGCATTTTCTCGTTCTCTCTCGGCTTTACCTTCACTTTCTTCGCCGATAAATTTGCTTGCTTATACATACATACATACATACATACATACATGCACATATATATACAGTCGAACATTGATATAACGAAGATTTGTCCATTCCCTTCCGATGGACACCCAAAACCTTAATCCAACAACATAATAATATGCATTGGGCTCTGATTGCTAATTGCTTGTAAAAATTGCTCGAATTTAAACCTTTCTTTCTTTTAAAAATATCCCTATATTTATAGTACTAATACCTTTTGTGAAGAACTTTTTACATAACATGATCTCGATATAACGAAAACTCAATATAACGACCTTCCCTAGAGATTTGTTATATCGAGGTTCGACTGTAGATATACATACACGTTAATAACAAGAAGCAAAGTGCAAGCAGTATTTGTTGCCCAAGAAGACTCAAACTGCGCCCTTCCAGGAGTCTATATATATATATTTAAAGCAAGGAAAGGAAGATTATGTGTATAAAATGCGTATGTATGTATATGCATTTTATACACATAATCTTCCTTTCCTTGCTTTATGGTTCCTTTTGTTTCCGTCGTCCTCCACTGCATGCATCGCGTATATATAAACGATCGAGCAACGAGTTGTAAACTCTTTTCTCCCGTCGTCGTGGCTACTCTTACCGGTTCGCGGCGTGCAAGTTGCCCTCCGTATACACGTGTCGATTGCCGTCGAACAAACGGGCGCAAACCTTGCCATTGGACGAGCGAAGGTTACGCCCTTTAATGCTCGCGAGCGACCTATATACGTATGACGTAAGACGAACGCACCGCAGTCTCCGGTGAGTCGAGTGGAAAATTGCAAATGAATTTTCCACGAGAAAAGTTCCGTGGCCGGAGGCGAGACGGCGGTGGAAAAAGGATGGAAAAAGGGAAAAGGGTTCCGAGGTTTGCGGCCCTTCTGTCGAGACCTCTCTCTCTCTCTCTCTCTCTCTCTCTCTCTCTCTCTCTCTCTCTCTCTCTCTCTCTCTCTCTCTCTCTCTCTCTCTCTCTCTCTCTCCCTCTCTCCCTCTCACCCTCTCTCCCTCTCTCCCTCTCTCCCTCTCTCCCTCTCTCGCTGCCTTCGCCTGGAGACTGGGAAAACTGGCTCCGTTGTTTTCCTCCGCATATATCTATATATACGTTTGTTTGGCGCCCAACGGTCGTGAATATACTGGAATACCGACATTTAATTACGAGATTACATTTGTCCGAGGCTTTTCGCGAACGCGAGACATAAACGAACAGAATGGAACGAGAAGAGCCGGCGGAGTTAAGGTTTGCGTTGTGGAGAGTGAGTGAGGTGAACGAAAGTTTGTCGGAAAAGAGCAGAGAAGAGAATCGGGCAAGAAAATCGCTGTCGGATCCCTTGATGAATAGTACACGGGTTGTCCGGGGTTTGCTTTATTAAAAATCATCCGACAAAGAAATTAATAACCACCTGGCAGGAGATCAGGGATCATCCCAGGTCGTTACTTTTCCAAAAGGATTCGTCGTTCTCGTTATCCGTTTTCTTTCTCACATCGAATAACTGTCAGGTGAAAAAGTCTGTCCTGGTATTTGTCAGTCAAAATTTATTTCTACTCGTTTTCAATAAATAATTATCAAGCTCGTGCATTCTGCGGGGAGCAGTCTCGATGTAGGAATATTTTCTTCACTCTTGTACTTCGTGAGTTTTTTGGTCTTCCAGGGAGATACAATTAATTCCATTGTGGGATTCGGAATTGATTGTCTTGTCAATGTGTTGGTTCCTTTTTTTGGAGTTCGAGCTGATAAAGTAAGTAGCAGAAGATTTGAGCTGCACGAGAAAAATTGTTTTACTTCAACGAACGTCGATGTATGTAAAGGGCGTCTCAAAATGACCTGACATTTTAAATTGCGCGCCACTTTTTTGGTGGCGAACGTAGCGTACCAATCTTTGACAACTGGAAGTATAGCGGTTTAGTCATGGAAAATTACACGATCGAGCAACGCATAGAATTTGTGAAAATTCACTACAAAAATGGTGAATAGTTTTCAGGGACCGTTTCGAAAAGTCCGCACGTGTTTTGGTCTTCATAACGAACCATCTCGCAAAACACTGTGGTGAATTTAAGGCCTCAGGCCACTCGAGAGGCCAAAAAGGGCATATTCTGCTATTTTTTTCCACCGAAACCATAAAATAAATCGGAACTACAAAAATAGGGGCTTTATTATACACGTAATTGACTATACAAAATTATTGTTTCACAGCGCAAAGGAAGGTCAAAGGCTGGACCAACTATAATTATTGAGTTATGATGCGACACTAAATTTTTTTTCGATTATATATACGAATAGCTATAGAAGTACGTAGAGTTTTTGTGATATATTGTTTTTTGTCAAAATGGCGCATTTCTAAAACAAAAAGTATAAAATGCCATGAGAAAATCGTCAGAAAATTGTTTATAAAAAACGAACTATGCAATATAATTTTTTAAATCCTACGTAGTGGCTTAGAAAATGTAATTTTAAATATACAATTAAAATTACAAGTGAATCGGTTGAAATTTGTTTGAGTTATGAGTCCGGCCGACTTGAAAAATGTAGTTTTGAGATGAACCCGTTTAAAGTTAGTAGAAAGTCACGACATGAATAATGTTTCAACGTCTTTAATTTTCAACAACTTTCGAAAATCGAGTATCGTTTTTTCACACCCATAATCTTTTAGAATATTATTTGATAGATACTAAGGTACCTTTTTAACAAAAAAAAATCGATTTTTGTAAAATCGTAGAGTGGCCTAAGCCCTTAACAACAAAATTTGAGGTTAGTAATTCAATTCTGACCGCGAAAAGAACTGACAGGCCTCGTATCGGTCGGTCGAATGAAAACATAGCCGCGGTGAGTGCGAGTGTTCACGAAAGTCCTTCCACCTCGATTCGCCGTCGTGCTCAGCAATTGAACATTTCAAGATGCTCTGTGCAGCGAATTTTGACTAAGGATCTGCACATGCATGCTTACAAGATCCAATTGAGACAAGAACTGCATCCAGCAGACCATGCGCAGCGCCGGACATACGCCAATTAGATATCGGAGCATCAATACATCGATGGTGATTATTCGAAGAAAATCATCTTCAGCGATGAGGCGCATTTTCAACTCAGTGTCTAGGTAAATAAACAAAATTGTCGAATTTGGTGGACCGAAATTCCACAAGTGATTCAACAGCTTCTCATGCATCCACCACGAGTCACTGTTTGGTGGGGATGTTGGGTTGTAGGAGTGATTGGGCCGTACTTTTTCGAGAATGCTGCGGGAAATGCGGTTACCGTCAATGGTGTTCGTTATCGTGACATGATAACCAACTTTTTACTAGGTGCCCAACTAAGTTTCCGGGTTTTTTTTACCAATAAAAAAATCGAAAATTTCAAGAAAAATACAAAAAATAGTTCATTCGAAGTATTGTCCCTCGCTATTTACACATTTTTGCCATCTCTCTGGCAATACATAAATACCGCGACGATAAAAAGACGCGTCTTTGGACTGAAACCATGCGTCGAACCAATTTTGTACTGCATCGTAATTGGCCAAGTGTAGCCCACCCAAGCCATGCGCCATCGACCGGAACAAGTGATAGTCTGAAGGGGCCAGGCCTGGCGAATAAGGCGGGTGCGGTAGCAGATCCCATTTCAGTGTTTTTATGGTGTCCTGGACGATGGAACTGCGATGGCACGGAGCGTTGTCGTGCTGCAATATCACACGTTCGTGTCTCGTGTCTCATTCTGGCCGTTTTTCGAGCAATGCGTGGTTCAAATTGATTAGTTGTTGTCGGTAGCGATGCCCATTGACAGTTTCGCCCGGTTTCCGCAGCCTATAGTACACGATTCCTTTCTGGTCCCACCAAACGCAGAGCGTTGTCTTTTTTCCGAAGCGATTTGGCCGTGCCGTCGATGTTGACGCTTTGCCAAGTGGAAGCCACGATTTTCTGCGTTTGGGATTCTCGAAATATATCCATTTTTCATCGCCCGTGACAATTCGATGCAGGAAACTCTTTCTGTTCTGCCGTAAAAGCAAAATTTCGGAAGTGGCTCTTCGATTTGCCATTTGTCTCTCAGTCAACTCATGCGGCACCCACTTTCCTTCCTTGTGAATTTTTCCCATGGCGTGCAAACATTTTGAAATACATTTCCGAGTCACATTAAATGCCTCGGCAAGTTGATATTCTGTTTGAGTGTCATCTTCATCCAATAACGCTTGCAGATCGGCGTCCGCAAATGTTTGCGGTCTTCCCGAGCGCTCCTTGTCCCCGGTCTAAAAATCGCCACTTCTGAACCGCTTGAACCAATCTTCACACGTTGTTTTTGATGGTATATGTTCGCGGTAGGCCTCCTCAAGTAACCGACGTGCTTCAGCTGCTGTTTTTTTTAGGTTGAAGCAGAAAAGCAATGTCTCCCGAAAATGCTGTTTATTTGGCACAAACTTTGACATTTTCGAGGTTAGAAAAAAGGTCGTTGTGTTGCGATATTTGTTTATATTACGACTGAGTATTCTTAACAGATGTCCATGCTATAAAGACACCCAATTTCAGACCCGTATGCCGACTACATGTGTCACCAGCGCCATCCATGTATGAAACTCGGGAACTTAGTTGCGCACCTAGTATGGAATAAATTGAATGATTTTTGGCGACGCGCAATAGCTTTTGGGTTTGGGTTTGTTTATGTTTGGGCTTGTTTTGGTTTGTTTGGGTTTGTTTGTTTGGACAACACGGAGAGCGCGAAAACATATATAGGTATGAATGGAGACGTAGCAGATATAGATATAGCTGGCGCGCGTTCAAATAAATAACTTAAAAATTAAATATCCCGAAAACTATTGCGAGTTGCTAAAAACCCCTTTAGGGGTTGTCTTAAAATATTAAAAGGAAGGTTTGTGCCAAACTTCAGCTTGATGGGGGAGGGGGCGTTGGGAACCTCATCCAAAAATATTCGTACTTTTGCAATAAATAATACGATTTATTAATAAATAAAAATGTCAGATCATTTTGAGACACCCTTTACATGAAATAGATGAGAGCATGGCGTGCTCGCTTCGGTTTTCGAGGTGAAATGTCGAAGCGGAGCTTTCTGTGGCTCTCGCCAAGAGAAGCTGCAGTTAATTCGAGACGGTTGGCGGAGTAACGAGCGGCGATAAAGACCGACGAACGGAGCAGGGACAAGCATAGGGAGAATCTCTCATCCGCTCTCCGCCGCTCGCTTGGGCCATCGCGTATATACGAGCGTTGACGAAATAACGAACAACTCAATTAGCCTCGTTGTTAAATGCAAATGTACATATCCGAAGTATACACTCGTTCAAAGCACACGGGGACCGCTGTATACACTTTCTCACCTCAGTCGTGTGTCCGTCTACGATTTTCTATCACGCGCGGTCTCCATGTACTTGATGATTTAAATGAGAAAGAAATATAGAAAGAGATCTTCGATACTTTACAGTCTTCGGGGCATATGTGGACGACTCGGAATTTTAATAATTAAGTTCTCGAGATCTAACTTTCGCCGGTATGGTTCGGTTCATCAGCGGCTTACTCCCATATTTATCGATGGCTTTTCAAAGAAACCCATTTATTCAAATTCCAAAGAATACACGAGAATTTTATTTAAGATCAGTTGTCTTTGTGATTAAGGGGTTATGCCTAGTTGTAAAAATCGAAAAATCACTTTCTTGAAACCCTACTGTCTAAATATATTTTGACAGTATATCATCTTCGAAATGTTCCCTGAAAATTTCAAAGTGATCGGGTCAAAATTTACAGATTAATAACTATCATGTCGACGCCTGTTGGAACGCTCGGGGCGTCGTTCGAAACTTTAGACGCTTTTTAAAACTAATACACGATCTTTCTGAATTTCTTTTTTTGGGCTTGTTCTACGTATGAAAATATAGTACTTAATGGAAGGATTTTCTTTTTGGATCCATACTTCCGATCGGATGAAGGAAAAAGTGCCCATTTTTACACGGAACTCAAAACTCTCAATTTGAACACGCGTAATTTTAAAAAAATATTATATTCCGGAAATTCCTCCGATTAATCATAGGATGAACTAATATACTCAAGAAATCTGTTTGATTTTTTTATATTAGATAACCTGGTTCAGAAGGGCATTGCTCACCGCAAATGACGTTTTGAGATAGCTGACAAGGGGACAGTACGGCAGTCGGATTTTTGTAATTTTTCGTACTCATGGTACGCGAAGTTCAGAGCTCGAATATTAATATCCCAAAGCAGTTCGACGCCATATTCAGAAATTTTCAAGAAAATTGACTTTGAAGTTTTCGAGCGCACTCTTATCCCACAAAGATGCAACGATATTCGAACCGGGCTCGTGGCGTACCCGGTAGCGCTCGTGTCTAGTAATCGCGGGGTCGCTGGTTCGAGTCTCACTTCGACATTTTTTTTTTTTTTTTCATTTTTTTTAAATGAAAAAACGCGTCATATTTTTAATTATCTCTTGATTATAAACATACATTTTCAAGTATCAATATTTATAACCAACAACATTTTTAGGATAAAAATGAAAAACGTCGGGTAAGAAATTGAATACTTTATTATTCGGTCTGTATTCGTTTGTTTTATACATCGGGTGTAATGTTACACGAGCCAGAGTGATAACCATCGTAAAAACAAGGAAAACAGTAATTTTCACGGCATCTCGCACACCGTACAAACGATGCATTGTTACATTCGCAATTCGTTACATCAGGACAAAGGCAAACGATGTACGCAGAACTGTTATTCACAATATCGACGGTTGCCAAAGCAAGCGTTATATTCACATATTTCAACATTTATTCTTCTATTTATATTCCTATTAATCTACAAGGGAGTTTATGTAAATATTATTACTGGATATTTTTACGTCGCCTATTCGCAATTTCAAGCAAGAGATAATAAAAAATAAGACTTGCATTTATCATTGACAATTATAATTACATATATGTGAATTAGCATAGATTTTATGATTTTTATCCCGGGATTATTTATTTATTTTTTTATAAATAATCACCTTTTGTAATATATAAATAATATATAATCATATATGAGAAAATATATAATTATGTATAACTATAATGAATTTTGTACATACATAACTATATATGGATTTTCTCCATATATAAACATATATAGATATATTATATTAATTATATATAATAATATGTGATTATATACAACAAAAATTTATCGGGATATTTAAATGACGGAGGTATGCGAATTAAAAAAAAATTAAAAAAAAAAAAAAAAAAATTCGAAGTGAGACTCGAACCAGCGACCCCGCGATTACTAGACTCGAGCGCTACCGGGTACGCCACGAGCCCGGTTCGAATATCGTTGCATCTTTGTGGGATAAGAGTGGGCTCGAAAACTTCAAAGTCAATTTTCTCGAAAATTTCTGAATATGGCGTCGAACTGCTTTGGGATATTAATATTCGAGCTCTGAACTTCACGTACCATGAGTACGAAAAATTACAAAAATCCGACTGCCGTACTGTCCCCTTGTGAAATAATTTCAGACAACTTCTGTAATTGTGTAGAGTAAATCTCGGCATTTATAGTGGAGTTAGGCATAACATGCTAGGAAAAAATATAACCGAGCACTTTAGTGTCGCAATACCTTCTTACCAACTTAATATATATAGGACATTCCACGCCATTTCACCTAGCCTGTGAACCCGACCTTTTTTGGTTTTCCTGATTTTTTTGTAAAATTGTACCCTATGAAAGGAATATCCACATCAACTTTTAGATTTTTATCTCCTCTCTTTTAAAAGTTATACATTTCGAATCAAAGTTGATTTCAGAAGTTTTGGAAACGTATGAAAAAGATGAAAAAGTATTTTTGCTTCTAAAGTGAAAACTTCTTTTTAAAGATGATTGCCTTTTTTTATTGTTTTAAAAAAATTCTCTAAAATCGAGTGACCCATTCTATGATTTTTAACACTAATCTCATCGTGGGCCCATTTTTGCTTCTATTTTTTTTCGAATCAATCATATTTTTTCTGGAGATTTTTATCATTTTAATCTCCAAAAATGCTATTAATGATGTTGTGATTTCCAATTCGGCTTCGACAGGCCTGAAACAGTTTATGTTTAATTTGTGCGGAATTTAACGAAAAAATATGATTTTGAATGAGGGCTAGGTGAAATGGCGTGGAATGTCCCATATATGCATGGTCTCCCTCTTATCTCTGCCACCCGAAATAATTCGGCAATTAACGACGTCACAAAAAAATGTTCCAGACAAAAGTTGTACGGAGTGGAGGGGGCCATCAAATGCGACCAATTTTTTTTTATTTCGATGGAGGCGCTGTCGCACCGTGAAGGTCACCTCTCCTTTTTTATTGGAATGGTACGTTTTTTTTCAACCATCTTGTGGAGCACCTCAAGCCGCATAAAAAACATTAGGGGGTCCAAGCTGTTCAAGGTCATCCAAGGTCACCTATTAAAATGAAATACAAATCTGAATATCCCGGATCACTACCAAATATTTGGTAGTGATCCGGGATATTAAGATTTGTATCATCGATACTGACCTTTAATGACCTTGCACGACTTTGACCCCCTAAAGTTTTTTATGCGGCTTGAGGTGCTCCACAAGATGGTGGAAAAAAATGTACTATTCCATTTAAAAAAGTGGAGGTGACCTTCACTGTGCGTCAGCGCTTCCGCTGAAATTGAAAAAAAATTGGTCGCATTGGATGGCCCCCTTCGCACCGTACAACTTTTGTCTGGAACATTACCGAGTTATTTCGGGTGGCAGAGATAGGGGGACACCCTGTATACACACTACCGGCCAAGAGTTTTCGGACACTTCATATAATTGCATAAATTATATTAGAATAATATAACTCATTATATCGAGCTATATAGTATCTTTGTAAAATACTAAATGAAATGAATTACATTATTCTAACATTATTTGGCAATTATCCAGTGATTTGGCAATTATCTGGAGTGTCCACAAACTTTTGACCGGTAGTGCATATATACATATATATGTATGTATATATATACGAGAGAAATGCATACACGTTTCGATTCTGAAGTACATTGGTTTCTCACCATATTGCCCAAATCATTAAGGCTGGAATTTTCGTTTTTCTTTTCCTCGCCGAGCTCAGCGAAATGCAGCGATAACCCAGGTAATTTAATAATAAACGCTGCGTGCCAAATTTTGTTCTCTCGCGTTGCATGGTCATTTGGCCTGGTACCCGCTGTGTGACGCGCCGGATAACTCAATGAGATCGTGTCTGGAATTTCGTTACTCTCGCGGCCCCACGGCAACGAGATAGCCCCTCGCTTTTACCTTTACCCTCGCGCTATGTACTATATATATATGTTACGTGTGGCATTCTGGCCAGCGCGAAAATAATAAAATATCGTCTCACCGTCTCCGCTCATGCTCGAGGGTGAGAACACTCTCGCCGTTCTCGATAAAATTTATAGCTGGACAATTACTTTTCGCCATGTAAGCTTGTGTAACACGTACACGTGATGCGTTCACGACGAGATGAGCGTAAGGGGGGGGGGGGGCTTAATTCGCGTTGCGTATACGACGACCGCGAATTTTTTTTTGATTCTGTAGGCGCGTTCTCTCTTGTCCGTGTGGTCTACTTTTTCATTTCGGGACAACAAGCCGCGTTCGCTCCATCGCCGTGATTTGAAGATTTATTCGAGAAACGTACGAGGGTTTTTTCAGACCCCGAAGCATCTTTTTTTTCCCTCGGTCTCTCGCTTTCCAGCCAAGGCGAAAAGCAAACGAACAAAAGTCTTACGCTGTCCCAGAAACTTCTTATTGTCGTTGCTCGCGAGTTACTCTGTGGCTCCTTCTTGTCACTCTCGTAAATGCACGTTGGCAAAATATTAGCGCTCCGCAATCTGACAGCCAGAAAAAAATGTCGTTACAGTGTCCCTTTGGGAAATTCCTCTTTACGGGTTTTTGCAAGTTACTCAGCACAAATTTGTAAAAACGACCACGGCTTGTGAGTAAAGGAAAAACGATTATTTATTTATATCCACGATCGAAATTTGAAATTCACCGTGATTATATTTCTCAGATTGTACGCAAAATAAATAAAAATTGTCAAAAAGAAAGAACCTTTAAAAATTTAAAGCACAGATTTCAAATTGACTCCAAGCGATTTTCGGCCTCGAAATATCTCGAAAAATATGCACTTTTTTTTTTTAACCGTCGAGCACTTTCTATAGCTGAATTATTTAGCTTAAAGGGGTTAGGCTACTTTAGAGCAAGACAGAATAGGCATATCTTGGGACATACCTTTCTTTTAGGGGTCATTTCGCCCCTTAAATCCGTTTTTTCGCCGATTAAAAAAAAATCGTGTCTAATAGAATTCAATGCTTTATCACATATATGAGTTTCAACAAAATCGAAGGCGGACACTCAAGTGATGTTCCTTGTGAGAACTTTTCACCGCTCATAATATTTATTTTAGTCTTTTTTTATTGAAGACCCTCAGCCGACTTTTAAGCCAATTTTTTAAAACGATTTTCCCAAAATTCTAGTGTTCTAACTCCTTAAGGTTGCGCAGTTAGATTTTGATTGAAAAGCAAGGCATGTATCGAAAAACGTGCTTGAAGTCGGAACTCCGCGTGTGCCCTCGAAGGGTTAGATAATCGTGAGAAAAAGAGCTGTCAAATTGAGTCGTTTACGCCCTACTTCTCTTAACATTCGATAGATAGGAACTACATTGTGCAAACACGATACACGTGTCGCATCAGACTCACAAGAGCAACGACGGAAAGCGCGCGACGTTTTCTTCCCGTACTGATCGCTCGTCCTTTCTTCCCAGTCCGCCCTTCCTCTCGATATAGATCCGTACATCGAGAGGGCGAATGCAAGTCGAGCCTTGAATACAAAATGGAACGGTCGAATACGTGCGTCGACTTTGCTCGTGGATCTGGCTCGGAGCGATCGTCCTTTTTTTTCTCATGGACCATCATTCGGCAAGCCCGGAAGACGACCGATCTCTTCTCGTGATCTCTCGCTCCCTGGAGGACTCCAATGACATTTGTGTACGCATACACCTATCTACTTTACCCATCGGGATGACCGGTTAAAAAAAAACGAAAATACTCCTTCTCAGTACCATTAATTAAAACAAAAATTGTGAGGTGTCAAAATATTGTTAAATCAAAACTTCGATGAAATCGAAAGTGGCCAAATAGACGTTTCGTGTCGAATCAATACGTTTTTTTCATTCAATTTTCAAAAACATTTAGGTTCATGTTTTAGACAATAAGGTTAGAAAGATTTATACTAAAAATTTCATCAGAATCAGTCTATTTGTTCTTCAGCTATACGTCACGCCAGTTTTTAAAATGCAGTTTAGAAGACCGGGCTATACCTCCGCCATTTTTAAAGATAAAAAAGTACCACGTTAAGCCAAAAATAGTGATAAAAAATACCCTCACTCTCGAAAATGTATGAAAAAATCAACCGTGGGCATTTCTTACGTACTTGTAAAGTTGCACATTTTATCGTGTAATCGGGATTTTTACGGAATGGGATCAAGCTACTGTGTTCGAGTGGCAAAAAGCGATTCAGCCAAGTCACGAAATTCGTAAACCTCATCCAATGGGTTGAACAATTAGCCCGATCTCTACAAACTGTATAATCGACCGATAATATCAATACTGTTTTTATTCGTTTCACGCTATTAGGGGGGGGGGGGGTAGCTTTAGGCGAGGAAAAAATTGCTGATTTTCATAATTTTTTTTTCAAATGGTACATTTCTTCTTTATTTTTGAGACTTAGGGTATGTTTTACTACTACGTTTGGCTGTTACATGAGGCTTAGAAAAAAAATAATCTTCTAAACTGGCGGAAGTCTTCTAAGCGGGTTGCGGCGGACATGGTCAGACGGCGTGACCAGTAGCGTCGGCGGGATTAACGCGAAAAAAAATCAACGACGATTTTTCTCTCATTAACACGCATACGCACAATATGAACCAAGAAAAAGTGAGGATTGTCGAAAATCAATTAAATGGTACGCTTCGAAACAAAAAGATTGAATTTTCCGAAAGAATGGCTACATTTTGCAATAATAAAATATTTTTTTTTGTACTTTTCGAAAACATTTTGGATCATGTTTTAGACAATAAGGTTAGAAAGATTTATACTAAATTTCATCAGAATCGGTAGACTTGTTCTTCAGCTATACGTCACGCCAGTTTCGAAAATGCAGTTTAGAAGGCCGGGCCATACATCTGCCATTTTTTAAAATGAATTTAAAAAAATACCATGTAACAGCCAAAAATAGTAATAAAAAATACCCTAAGTCTAAAAAACAGTGAAGTAATTTTCCTTAAAAGAAACCTAAAGGAATATCCCGCTTAATGCCGAAGATCTTGACGTAGTCAAGTTAATACTGAGTTCACCGAGAGATCGACTCAGCGCCGCGCAGCTTTGAGCGGCCTGCGGGTCGGCTGGGGGCAGTGGGGCTTGCTGCTCAGTGCCGTAGCACCGTACCAATTGGCTCCGGCACTGAAAATCTACGTGGAGAGGGTAAAGAGGGCGGTGCATTAGGTAGGATCTGACCGTACCGGACGAATTTAGGTTCGGAAGCGTCTCGTTCTCTCGCTGAAAGCTGTATGGATTAACCGAAATATACCCAATCATTATTTGGAAATAAAGCAGCAGAACTTAAACATTTTTTAATCTTCAGCTTGACACGCTTGTTTTCCAACCTCGCTCGTCCAGCTACTAAGATATTAATTCTAAATCAGTGTTCAACAAGTCATATAAGTCACAAGACCCAAAAATTCAGTAAAAAAGCGCTTCGTTCCGGTCATCTATTAGATTCACGAAATTCCTGATAAACCTTATCTCCGTCGATACTTAACTAAGCTGCGAACAAACAAAAATGAGCAGGCTGTTTAAACGGCGTTTATATGACGCTCGCCATAAAAAAAAAAACGGCACTTCATCAAGAGTTTTAGGGCTGATCGTGTGCAGCCATAAACTTGGCGGCCTGTCTGAGTCTGGCACTGAGACTGGTAGCGAGAGTTTCCGTGTGACCCAAGGTCGCTGTCGAGATAGAAGAAAGAAAGGGTCGACAGAAGATATCGGTATAACGGAGCGAAATCCAGAGTGTGCGGATGATAGTGAAAGTGGATCCAGACTACAAAAGGAGGAACATAGTGGCCGAGAGGCTCGAGCTTAAGGCGGGAGCCTGAATTAGAAGGTCCGAAAAATCGTTTTTTTCTAATTGCTTAAATTGATAGATCAACTATTCAAGAATATATATTTACAAAGTTACAGAGGCTAATTGTAAATATTTTCGAAGATACAAGGCTAAAAGCAAAGCAAGCGATTGATATTTGATATTGATATTTTCTCCTATTGAAAACTTTGAAGCGCGTTTTCTCCAGTTTTCATTTTCATGATTTTTCCAAATTGGCGGGCGTGATAGCAAAAAAACTGAACGACCTATTGAATCAAACCAACGTTTTTTTTTTCAGTATGAAAATCTCTTGTAAGTGAATTTAAAAAGTCGTTGAAAAAGTCTTTTTAAATAATTTTTATAGCACGTTAAATTGTTTTTTTAAAGCCATTTTTTTTCTTTAAACCTGAGAAAAGTTATAATTTCACGATTTTTTCACCTTTTTCTTAATTCACCCAGAATAAAAATATATGACAATTGAACATTTTATTGGTTTATTTGGTTCAGTCAAGAATTACCAGCTGCTTCTTTTCTGCCGATTGGTGACTGCAGTTGCAAGACGCACATGGAACAGGCTGATAAATCTGTAGTCATTTGTTGTTGCATGTTGAACTTTTTTTATATACTTTAAATATACACGAAAAGATACCTCAATGTTTCCTGGGCTCACTTTTTTTCCCTTCTAAAAAAATTCCCGAAAAAGCGCTTTTTTGCACCTTCTTATTCAGGCTCCCGCCTTAAGGAGGTCATCCCATGTGACAGCTATTCTTTTTCGCTTTATATGGGAATTTCTTTTTATGTACCATTAAAGCGCGCTATCTTTGAATTTTTATCACACATTTATTAACACTTTTACAGACCCTCAGAATTTTGTTAAACGAAAATAAGGAGTCGAATCGATTTAGACCGTTCGAACGACACTCATCTCTAAATAAAAAAGTTGGTTGACGGCTGCCATGAGTCCGAAGGTTTTGCTCATCTGAAACAAAAAAAATCAAAGCGCATTTTAATTTATAGACCTGAGGCTATCGCCGGAACTAAAGTAAAAATATCAAAAATTGAATTTTTGGCACGGTTTTAAAAGTTAACATCCAAGTTCCCTCATTTTTTTCTACTTTTCCAGCTTAAAAAACTACGGCAGATATGGGAAATATTCTAATTCAGGTGAGAGCTATAGATGTGCTGACTATACAGTCAGCACAGTAGAATACACAGAAAAATACAGTATTGAGACAAACACGTTTAAAAGTTCAAGCACGATTTACATAAAGAAAATGTAGACTCACCATTAGGCTGCTATGCCGGGTGTGTATAACACGCAACAGTTTTTGGCAATTTCTGCAAAACATTTTTTGCTATTTTTGGACCTGTTACATGGGATGACCGCCTTAAGGCGGGAGCGTGAATTAGAAGGTCCAAAAAGCGTTTTTTCGGGAACTTTTTTAGAAGGGAAAAAACAAGTAAGCTCAGTTTTCATGTATATTTGAAATGTATAAAAAAAATGTTCAACATGAAACTACAATTGACTGCAGATTTATCAGCCTATTCCATGTGCGTCTTGCCACTCCAGTCCCCAATCGGCGGGAAAGTTGCAGCTCGCAATTCTTGACTGAACAAAATAAACCAATAAAATGTTCAATTTTCATATATTGTTATTCTGGGTGAATTAAGAAAAAGGTAAAAAAAAAGTGAAATTATACCATTTCTCATGTTTGAAAAAAGAGTGTTTAAAAAAAACATTTTAACGTGCCATAAAAGTTATTTATAAATACTTTTTCATCGCCTTTTTTAATTCACTTAGAAAAGAATTTCATACCGAAGAAAATAAACTTTGGTTTGATTCAATAGGTCGTTTGGTTTTTTTTGCTATCACGCCCGCCAATTTGAAAAAATCGTGAAAATGAACACTGGAGAAAACGTGCTTCAAAGTTCTTAATATGAGAAAATATCAATATCAAATATCAATCGCTTCTCTGATTTTGATCTTGTATTGTCAAAAATATTTACAATTGGCCTCTGTAACTTTGTAAATATATTCTTGGATAATTTATCTTTCGATTTAAGCAATAAAAAAACGATTTTTCGGATCTTATAATTCAGGCTTCGTCTTAAACGCCGCTGGATAGCGGTGTGTAGAGTGAACTTGGCTAAATAAACAAATGTTCATCCAGAGTGCCTGTCGTAAAATAAAAATACATACATCAACTAATAACTCTAATCGTTTGTGTACAAAGCTATTGCAGATAACACCAACAGTCCTAAAGGTGTACAATTTAGGCAAGTCAGCTCTACGTGATGCAAATGCTCTCTTGTTCGAGACAGTGCATCCATGACCGGAAAGTACTTTCCCTTGGCCATTTGGTAAAAGGGCCCGAAACAAGCGATCCAGCAAGCAAAGCGATACGCATTACGCCCATTTGCACTTCAAAATGCGCGCCACGTGCATGCTTGTGTACAAAAACAGACCTGCCCACCTCGTGGTCCATTAAAGTCTACGATGCTTCAATTACTAGTTGATGCCACGCTCACGTTAACCAAAAGTACAAATAGACGTAGAGCGGAGCCGCTCGTCATTGTCCGCCGCCCTGGGCTCTTTTTCTTCACAGTGGCCGCGCACTCACGTTACGATGAACCTACCACCATTTACGGAGAGTCGTTCATGATACAAGCTATGCAGTACTTGCTATGCCAGTATCGTTAATGTAGAGTTGTTTTGATAGTCACGCGAGTGAAGTGTATGTTTGCGGGCCATATATATATATACATATATATATCTATATATACACACACACATATACATACACATATGTACTTACACAACTCTGAGAATTCAGCATTCATTCGCTGTTCTCCAGTGTGTTTTCCGCGTCGTTGACTATCAGCTTATTGTACCATTATACATACTTCTATAAATGCTGATCAAACCCGCATTTGCGCTTGCAGACGTGAGCCACGTGTGCGGGATCCTTCCTTCGTTTGTATTCCAATACTCTGTGTCAAAGTTTCCTAATAACCCTATATACACACACACACACACACGCGCGCGCGCGCGCGCGTGCGTGTGTGTGTGTGTATGTGACTGGTGAGATCAATAAATATAAAATATCTCGTACTCCAAAATTTTATTTCAGGCTCTGTAAGACCCAATCAGTTCGGGCATTTTACTTGCTAAATGTTCAAAAATATTTTCTTTATATGTCCATGAGTAATAGAAGATCATCTTCGTAGGTGACATAATTCGTTTTTTTTGTCTGTAAAATATTTCATGAATCATGTATATATATAATCTTCCCTAACCCGATACATAAAGGGTGTCCCAAAATCCACGCAAAAAGTAATTTTGATGGAAAACACAGGTTTTTAATAAAAAATGGTATTTTTTTGAATTTACTCATAAAGTATACAGTATAGGGTTATGTATGGAATAGCATATAGGGTAAATGGCCCGCACGGCCATGATTTGCATGAACATGCAAATCTTTCGTGGGAATACGCTGTAGAGAGCTTCTCGAATCTCCCATTCTTGACCACGGTGCCAAATTGCTGTTTCTGGACCCTCAGCAACACTCTCACGAACTGCTTCGATGTTTTGTGTTGAACGACTTGTTGAAGGACGGCCAGAGTGTATAAGATTACGAATTGATCGAGTCTCCCTGAATTTTTAAACTAATCTCTTCACAGTTGATGAAGTTAAATCACCGACCATATTTTGTACGAAAATTGCGAAATGTAGCTGCCAAACCTTCATTATTTTAAAAATATTGCTCAACAATGAAACGCGTTGTTCTTTTGTGAATGAATGAATTGTGAGCTGTCACGTTGTCTTTTTTTCGTTGGCAACACTTTACCACACAAACGGCGCAAACTTCAAATCTCCATATAAGAATACATGCATTCATTGAAAAATTGAAGCAAATGTCATGAGATTGTCGTCAACAGTCTTTTAGCCAATAAAACAGATTTATGTTAGTTAAACATTTAAAAACATCGTTCCAAAAAATGTTAAGCGCGTATAATTTTTAATCAATGTAAATTATCTACACACACACACGCACGCACGCACACACGTGCGCGCGCGCGCGTGTGTGTGTGTGTGTATGTATGTATGTATGTATGTATGTATGTATGTATGTATGTATGT